>VXAV01003451.1:538486-579261 GCA_013399715.1 Alectura lathami
TGGGGCCGTTATGGCGAGTCATAAGCGCAGCACAAACGGCTCCGTTCCAGCGCTCCACCTGCAGGTGCCTCCCTGCGTGACCTGGTCCCACTGCGTGGCCTGCCTGTGTGAGAAAAAAAAAAAAGTCTCCCTGTGACCCAGTCCAAGGAAATACTGCCCACAACAGACCTGCGGCACAGAACTGTACAATGTCCCGAGCTGGAAAGGATCCACAAGGATCATGGAGTCTAGCTCCTGTCCCCACACAGCACCACCCCAAACCCAAACCCTGTGTCTGAGAGCGGTGTCCAAACGCTCCTTGAACTCTGGCAGCTCGGGGCCGTGCCCACTGCCCTGGGGAGCCTGTGCCATGCCCACCACCCCCTGGGGCAGAACCTTTTCCCAACCCCCAGCCTGACCCTCCCCTGATGCAGCTCCATGCCGTTCCCTCGGGCCCTGTCGCTGTCCCCAGAGAGCAGAGCTCAGCGCCTGCCCCTCCGCTCCCCTGGGAGGGAGCTGTAGGCCGCCATGAGGCCTCCCCTCAGCCTCCTCTGCTCTGGGCCGAACAAACCAAGTGAAATAACCATCCACTGCTTTTGTTCTCTTTCTGTGCCTCCATGGCAATGACACTAGCAGAGTGTCTGCCCATGTCAGAGGACGGGAGGACATTAACAGTGCAGTCCAGGACTGGAGATCACACTGTGTCAGCTGAGGTCTGAAACTCATCTCACCGCGGGTGGCACCATATGGGGGGGTTCCACAACGGCAGCAGCACAAAATTTCACCTCTCTGAGCCAGCTGGCTCGCCTTTCCTTGCTGATGGCACCAGCTGCGCATTCCTGCAGACACCAGGACCTTCTGTCACCACTCGGTGCGGGGATGCGCTGCAGTGTGCCTGCTCAGCATGCGCCTGTGAGCACACACGTGACTGCATTGCACGTACCAGGAGAAGGCTGTGAGCCTGACTTTGGGTATCACCGCTTCACCACGGCTGCTGTGCCCCACAGGACATTTTCCCCATCCGGGTGTTGGGGGCAGTATTTCACTGCAGGTAGTAGAGCCATAAAAACTGAAGCTGCAGTCTAGAGCCAAAACTATTAGGGTGGAGTGCTGATACGGCACCCTTGGTGTTCTTGCCCATCCCATCCTGCATTTCCAATCCCTCCAATGACATGAAGAGGATGGGGTGTGTGCGACAGACAGAAGTCTGAAGAGGAACAGGAAGGGGCTTTGGCGTGGGAAGGCACAAGCCACTGCCTTGTGCTGTAGCCTCTGCTACGGGAGCAGGTCTTAGGGGTCCTCAGCCATCAGATCAGCTAGAAAAGAGGGGGCTAAAGCTCCCTGACACGCGCCCTTCACACCCTCCCAAAAGTCCCTTTGCCATCAAGCTTTAGGAGTACCAGAGCATGTGGCAGCATCAGGGTGCTTCGGGGCTGCCACAGCCCAGTGACCTCCTCATTTGCTCACAGCCAGTTCCAGCATCCCCACACTGTGAGGCGCAGCGTCAGTGCACCCTGGCTCCCGTGGCTAGGATCATTGCTAGACCCCACAGCTGCAGAGGATGTTTAGACATGCGGGAGGCCGGCAGCTTGCAGCCAGCGTGATGAGGCAAGGGGATGCATCCGCTCAGCTCTGCAGGGTGAGACTTCAGCTGTGAGCATCAGATGAGATGTGCAGATACTTGCTGGCAGTAGAAGAATTTTCTTACGGTCCAAAAAACTTCCTTGTGCCTTTCTAGAGATGAAGAGCGTTAAATTGACCATTCTCTTCCCTAAAACCTCAGCCTTTCCGTCTCCACCAAACTCCATAATTTTGTTCTGCAGCCAGTACCAAACCCTGCAATAATGTGCATTAATAATACAGGGAGGGAACAGAAGTGCATTAATGATTTTTATTTTTATTTTTTTTTAATTTCCCACAGATTTAGCCCACAAATTATCTAGGGTCCAATCACTTGAGACTGTTCAAAAGCTCCATTTCAGGCACGTGGCTGCAGAAATGAATGCTTAAGCAGAGAGGGAAAGCATCGTACTGTCTACTTTTTTAAGTTCTGCAGCAAGGTGACATGAAGCCGTACTTTTCCATGCTTCTGGAGAATTCACATGCGAATCACATTCAGCAGTGAGGATGGCCTGGCTAAAGCTTTCCTCTCCATAACCCCACTGCTTATACAGCCTCGCACATATTTACTGAAGGAGCTCAGCTCTTCCCTTGCACCTCGCGCAGAGCGCGCTGTCACGGACAGCAATCGAGCAGCTCAGATCGCGTTCCCACACCCCTAACCCCTCATCTTCAAATACCCAGGAAAAAGATTAGCTGTGCGGATCAGCTGATGCTGCTTAAGCACTAAGAAGTGTAAGCTCATGCCAGACACAGAAATGTGTTTTATTTCAATTTTAACACGTGGCTCTTGGGCTGCCACACGCAGAATTCAAAGCCAGGTCAAGGAAATTCTCACAGTGCTTTAGAGCAACTGGGAACAAGCTGATAACATCGAGTGCTGCGGTAACCTTGGCTTCATTCTGCTTCCCACGTTGAATGCCCGAATAGCACATGGCCCGTAACTCACCAGGATGCACTGCTGCTTTTAATAAGTGTTCAGTTAATGCATTCTGAAATCTTCCATTTTAGTTCAAAGTCTACTGTGCCACGTAAATCCCCAATCCTTACATGCAGTTTATCAGCAGACAATAGACCAAATTAGTTATTGAAACAGTTTCTGTGTCATCTGCGTATTTTAAAGGTCACATTGCTACTGATGAGAAGAGAACTGCAGGATTCACTCGCACAGGGAGAAGCTAATTGTTCAACATTTCATGTCAGTACACTCAGACTCTTCCAAGCTGTTCATTACCATTTTCACCCTGACTCTAATGGAATTATTTAACATTTAAAACCATCAGACACACTCAATCACACAGCTCTGCAGACATCACCACCCTGAAAATAGCGCTCCTTCAAGTGCGGTGGAACAAATAGAGGTGTTCATTTCCCACTTCCTATCAAGTCAGAAAAACGCTGCGACTACGGTAGCACTTTTCTTATTTCCTCAGACCATTGTGAAGAGTTAGATGTCTATCACGCAATACGCATTTTTTAATATTGCCTTCCCCCACCTATCTGTCTGCCATTCACACTCCCGGTGTCGGTTCGTACAACGCAATGTCTGCCTCTCTCTCGCCTCTGTTTGCTGGTTTCTCTACGCCAAGCCCTGGCATCTGTGAGTCATCTGTTGGACAGCAGCGAGCTATTCACTGCTGCGTGTACACCACGTGGGGGTGTTTCAAACTGTGTCGGATGCCAGAGTTAATTTGGAAGTCCTCCTGCTTGGAACGGGACCAACAGGCAAACAGCTACATTTTTTCCGCTGATTAAAGTCTTACTGGGGCAACCTGGTACTTTTCAAAGCAAAGGGTGAAACATCATACACTGGAAAACAGATGGAAGAGGCGTTTTAATGATGTAACCCGATGTCCCCCGAAATCAAATAATCTTTGTGGGGACTTCCCCGAACTTTGTCTTGTCCTTCAGGAATCACTTTAAATATAATATGATTTTGTATTATTTCCATTAAAATCTTCTTAGATGGGATTAACTAATCATTATTCCCCCACAGAGCTTTTTAGAAGCTTTCCTTGGCTTGTTGCTGAAAGTTAATTGCAGAGTCAGGAAGAATTACCTGCTAACATAAACAATAAATAAAACTAATTTTCTCCTTCGTACACCGCTGCTTCTGGAGTTTTAGTGTACACACATCTTTCTAATGTTTGCCCACTCCAATAAGTGATGGCTTGAAATCCAACAAAGACCACTCTAATACCCTCTTCTTGTTAGCAAGTATAATTTCTGTAAACAGCTTTTTAGAATAAACACATAAATTAAAATGAAGCTGGTGCACTTGGCAAGGCTCTCTACACAGCTGGAACAAGGAAAAGTTCTCCCTAGACCAGAAAACCCCGTGGGTCCATATTAAGATGGGCTGTTTCCCCAAGAAGTCCCGGGTGTCAAAGCCGAGATGATCAGCAATCACAAACTAATGAACCCAGACCCAGGACAGCCCACCATCTGCTCCCAAGCACCCCACATGCCCACTGGCCCCCTGGCTCCACACAGGACCACCCAAAATCCAGACCCTGTGTCTGAGAGTGTTGTCCAAACGCTCCTCGAACTCCGGCAGCTCGGGGCTGTGCCCACTGCCCTGGGGAGCCTGTTCCATGCCCACCACCCTCTGGGGCAGAACCTTTTCCTAACCCCCAGCCTGTACACTGCTGTAACACCTTGCTTGGGCAGAAGATCTTTTAACTGATGCTCAGAGAGCCATCTGCAGGCATCTGATAAACTTTGCCGGTGGGCTGCTTGTGGTCCTCCACGGTTAACAGAACCCGTGTCCAAGCTGAACAATTTAAACTCACGTACTGGGGAAGCTGGTGACAAAAAATAATGGCTTAAAAGTTGTGCTTTTTTTTTTTTTTTNNNCGGTGCTGCGGCGCCACCTGGCGGGCGGCGGGGGCAGCGCCGCCCGGCGGGGCTGGTGCTGCGGCTGGGGGGATCGGGGTCGGCTTCTCCCCTCTGCGTGTGTTGTGGGGCCGAAAATGGGGCTGGGCTGGCTCTGGGGAAGACCACCTGGAGATGCCATGACGTGTGACAGAGAGCCAGCGTTTTTTTTTTCAGTTGGTTTCTTATATGACAAAAGCTAAACTACTTCGCTGCTACAAACGCGTGCACACAAGAAATACTCAAATTCTTCTCTGGTGTCTTCTCCGAGTGCGAATTCTGTGTAATTTGTAGGAAGGAAAGTGTTTTATATCGAGCACAGATATTACCAAAATGATGATCTTAGAACTCCTTGTGCTATAAGGTAAATAACACTCCAAACTGACACTTTAAAAATTGTCTATCTGATTGTTCTTTCCAGAAAGTCACTCGTTCATGCAAAGTCACCAGAAATACAATGCTCTGAGCCCTGGTACTCACTGCCCAGTGCTTAGCAGTAAATAATGCAAATCCCATTCCTAAATCAGTGTACCAGTTGTAAGTCTGACATGATTTAATTTTAGTTGATTTACCATAATTACAGGAAGACCACTGTGGTAACAATAATTTTTCAAACAAGCTGGCAGGGACAGTTTCTTGGCTTGCTGAAGTCCATGTGAGAGCACACTGCTGCCAAAAGCTGTGTGCTCTGACTGAATCTCTTGCACCTTGCACTGGTAATCACGCAACTGCTGACCCGGCTGAAATTACTCATCACACTGATCTGCATCAGCCCAGAGCGTGGTCATTTGATCTTCAGTGTCAGTGCAAGGGATGGGGAAAGTCTGGCCTGTCCTCTCCACAAGTTTTAGCCACCGGGGAAAAATTTCCCCTCAGTCGTAAAAAATCTGAAGATAGCAAATGACAAAAGTTAACAAAGAACAAGGAAAAAAAAAATATTGCATTCTTTTCCTTTTTTGATATGTACCATAAATATAATGCTCAGAAAAACAGACTCAAGAGAAATTATTATTGCAAAGCCCAAAAGGACTGGCATGTTCCGTTATCCTTGGGGTCCTCACTCCCTTTGGTCCTTAAATCTTTGGTGCATGGATGACTTGTAAATGAGCCCAACGCTGACTTTTTCTTGCAACTTCACCAAAGGCATCTCAGTCTTCTTTGCAAACATGTCCACTGGGCCTGCACAGTGCCGTTTGGTTTCAGCTGCTCCTCCAGCCATCCTGTGCTGCAGGCTCTGCTGGCAGACATTTTCTTTTGGTGTAAGTTACTGATTTTTGCACTGGTGGGTTGTTTTGTTTTGTTTTTTTTGGTTTGTTTTCACGGTGATAGGAAACTGTGTTCAGTCCTCTTAGTCAACATTTGCAGATAAAAAAAAAATAATCGTAGGAATTGCTCCTGTAGGTATCAAAAAGCTTGCATTAAGGCAAGGTTTCCCATGTAATCACGGTGTCCATACCGCAGAGCTGTCGTCTCTATATGCTTAGTAAAACAGAAAGCTTTAGGCTTTAGGCAGGCTTATGGAATGATGTGTTAATCTGCTCCCATTAACAAGACAGCAAATTCCCAGCTGATTGCCCAATTCAGACTAAGCCATGTAATCTCCCTGTGACACTCACAATGGTGTCAGTGTAATGCACACAGAGAGAGAGGGATGAAGTCAGTGTGCTCAGGAGCGCTCAGCTTCCAACATTAATGTCATTTAGGCACTCTGAATTTTGATATGGGGCACTATCACCGGGACTCCTGCAATCACCGCTGTGAAGGCAGCGCGTCTTAGCCCCGTCGGTCTCCTGTGCACAGCACAAGCAGCGCAGGCCGTGTTACAGGTTCTCCAGCTCGTGGCAGGATGGGGGAGTCCCGTCAGACTCCACCATGGAGGTGTACTTTATGGGAGGTGGCGGTGGCTTGAAAGACGGAGGTCTGTTCAGACTGAAACAGAAGAGACAAGACACAACACAAACACTGTTGTACAATGTCCACAAGAGGACGGATATGGAGGACACTAACCAGACAGCATGGTTTAACAGCACCTGACACATGCTCTCACACGTTGCAGCTTTCCCGCTTCTGTTTTACAGCCCCAACGTGTCTCTTGGTGGCTGTTTGGTTCTTTCAGCTCCCACCTCACAGTTTTACTTTATTCGTGATTTAAAAGAGATCGTGGTCCTGATGAGCCATTCAGAAACCTCACAGGGGTCTTCTGCACACGCTGCTCTCTGAAGGTGTATTTAAAGACTCATAACTTTCTTTGGACAATTTATAGGCCAAGATAAAGTAAGATCCTGTCCCTAATCAGTGAAAAAAAAATAAATTCAATTTTTTACCTTTGATATTTAGGGTTTGATGTCATGTTTCTAAAGGATTTTCTAGGACAGCAAATTATTTGTGATCTCCATGATTTTTCAAATTCAGTAATGGTATTAAGACTAAAAATAAATGACTAAGATACGGCTTTCATCAGGAGATCTCTGAGTGCTTTACTAGGGAATTAAACTTTGGTAATAATTACAAACTCAGTGCTTCTCTGACTGGGATTAAGAATCAGGTAGCCTATTTATCTGCAACTCAAATAGTCTGCATTATCCTAGAAGTACAGTTTCATTAAAATATGTCCTCAAGTAACCATGCAAAATGAGAGAGCATAGGCTGCTGCCAGGAAGGCTAACAGAAGTGGGAGGCTTCAGGGAAAAAAAATCACTTGCATTGTTCTCTCATAACCTATATCATGCACAGAAGCTGCACCACAGCTCTTTTTTTTAGATTTATTTTAGAGATAACCCACAGAACAGATGAGAGGAATGAGACTACTCTACACTTCATACCTCTGCATGAAGAAATGGCGTTAGTGATCCCTGTACTCTAAGGCTTTGTACACTGTGGATAGTCTCAGATGAAAATACTGAAGTCCAAACAGCTGGACTGGAGCTGGTGCTGTCCTGCACCGTCCACCCCTTCTGCTCCCGTTGCTGGTACTTACATCTCTCTTTGGTACTGGCACCATTTCCTTATGCCTAACAGCATCAGAAAACTGCAGAAGAGGAGCAGGACCGCTACCACCGTTGGCCAAGGGAAGTAACTGGCTTTTACGTTCCTCACTCCGCCTGCAAGGCACACGGGAAACAGTGATGAGCCAAACGTGGTCGGAGGGGAACGGTGTCTGTGCCCACTGCCTTTGGCTGGCTGATCCTCCCCGTCCTGTGGACAAAGCAGCCCCAGCCCCATGCAGGACGGCCCGGTTTCCAGGCTGAGCACCATCAATGCTGAACATCACTGGCCTGATTCATGGGCTGGTGTTCTGACCGGGTTTGTGGGCTGACTTCTGCCACCCCCCAGTGGCTGAATGACATTAGTCACACGCTGACAAGCGCTTCGTCAGAAAACCACCTGTGTTCTCTCTTCCCCTGAGTATCTCTACAGTTTGACAGTGTCTCCACACAGCCCCAGTCCTCATTCCCACTGCTTTCGGTTTGTAGGATCATGTCTCACCAGTACTGTTGAGCAGTGCTGTGGTGGTGAAGAAACCTTTCCATCTGGTGGCTGAAATGGGGTGCTCTGTGATGCTGAAGGACACATTACCTGCAAAGAGATATAGGCACAGAACATTTGTAGTGGCTTACTTGTGCCTCTTTTTTTTTNTATTATTATTATTATTATTCTATGATTTTATGTTTAATTCCAGAGTCTGTGTGTCAAAGTGCACTTGGCAGAACACTAGCACTTTGGGCCTATAACCTACTGCTAGACGAAGAAATGTTCTTTAATTTGATACAAGTGCGTGCGAAGAAAGAAAGGATATTAAAAAATATGCTATTAAGATGTTCCAGCAAACCAGCACGGAGCTGCACAGCAGTTTGGGAGAGTGATAAGCTTTTTGCCTCTTTGGTGGTAATGAAAAATCTGAAGATACTAAGTGGCTTAGCAGCAGCAGAGAGCCTGCTTCTGCCTTGACTGAGGGAGACCTCAGTCTCCTGTATCAGGAACCATGCCTGAACCACAAAAGTCATCTTTCATCTATTTATAGACATTTTGCCCTTTCCTAATGCAGCTAATCAACCTACATTCAAGATCAATGTTGCCTAAGGGGCATTCCTGTTTTCTCGAGCTATTCCTGTGCTCACATCCTCCGAAACAGAAGCTCAAACACATGGCCAGATGCCTACACAGCATCTGCAGAACTGCCACGGCACTTACGGTGCTCGGGGGTTGTACCCTCAGAGGAGTGCGTTGTGTTCTTGAGGTTCTGCAGGGATTCAGTGGTGGAGTCTTTCAAATCTGTAAAAAAGGAGTAATACCCTTAAATTATTGTAACAGCCTGCATGTGATTGCTTCATTAGGCTTAACTGTGGTTATTACGTATCATTCGCTTTTCCCTGATGCAAACAACAAATGGCATAACAGAGATACCTGAAAGTCTTTAGTATAATTGCTAGTTTAGAGATCAAAGAAACAAATCCCACTGCTAAAATGATGCAAACGAGTAACCAGACAGAGCCAGGAAAATCTCTAGCTCCCTTATGAGATGCTGGTTCTAACTGAGATTAAGCACTCAAACACACACATATATATAGCATGTTATTTTTTAATACGTGTATGTAAGCATATATATATACACTATATATTTTTCATACATATGTATTAAAAAATTCAATTACAAAAAAAAAAAAAATCAATTCACTTCTAGGGCACTGTAAAAATTCACTGCGAGGTTTTGATGTCCAATGTTAATTCTTTTTGCCTTGCTTATCAGGCATCACATTCTCCAGGCAGACCTGTCATTTAGAAGAGGAGAAAAAAAAAAAAAAAAAAGGCATACTTGGAAGTCTCTTAACACTGCACTCTGTACAGCACGTCAAGGAATGCAGTGCGTTATTATTTACATAATGGCTTGTGTTACAGCCTCAGAGGGTTCTACCAACAGCGGCAATCCCCGCTGCAGGAGCCTGGTGGCCCTGGGAGGGCACGCCGGCACGCGTGTGCCTGTGTGCCCTGAAATTGTTCTCAGTTGTAGCTGCCTCACTGAGGACACTCCAAGGCCATGCCCCTGCTGCCTGCCAGGCAGACGCAGCTGTAGGGAGGAGGGCGAACGGTGTGGCCCGTGGAGCCTCCTGCTTTTAATGAAACGGCAACCAGCAAGCTGTGCAGGAGTAGAGTCACGAAGCATGAGGAGCTGTCACAAGGTTTTAGTTGAAATGTGTGCTTTTGGGTTATACGCTGTGAAATAGGCACCGGTGTGCTGCCAACGATACATTCAGAAAAAGGCAAGTGGTTGTTGTGTTTGTGTTTCAGCCAGAAGATGTCTGCCATACAATTACTACAGCACACTGACAGAACCTGTCTGTCCTGAAAGCACAAGCCAAGATGTGAAGAAAGGAAATAATTTCTGGTATTCTGCTGCTGCTGAATAGAGGTTTTCTAAAGGGAAAGAGTTGTGAAAAAATGTCCACTCCCATCTTTTTTTTTCATTCATTAGTCTTTAATGAGGCTGTCCTCCAGTGTTCTATTAGCCAGACTTTATAGCCCCCCACTAGCTCATGCTTTCGTTGTTGCTCCATGATTTTATTTAGCTTCTCCAGTAATTTATTTCTTTTATAAACTACCCTCCATACTCACTGCATTTGCCTAGCAACTCTCCTTACTTTATTATTATTAAATTAAATACATCTAATAAAAAGAGTACACTCAAATATTTCTCGTTTCTCTCTCACTGCTGCACATCTCTGATGGATTGGAAGACCCAAGTCTGTTCTAACTCAGTGCAATTCACCAGGGGAATGCTTCTGTGGAGCATTAAAATGCTTGTACAGATTACACCGCCCAGTGTTTGGTCTCCACTTGGACACAACTTTTCCATGTTTAGTAATGCTTTTTGGATGGCAGCGCGATGATGATCAAGCAGCTATGGAACATAAGCACAGCAGATGTCTTGTGATTAGCAAAGGCATCGCAAGCTGAGGGCCACGTGGATTTGAGTACCCGCTACTGCACTCTTTGCAAGACACTCCAGGCCACCACAGGTGTGCAAACCAACACTAAGTCTGCACCATATTCACACTTTGCAGCACCTGTAATTAGCTTCCTAACTCCCCTGCTACAGCCCAATCAAGGAGAGGAGATGCATCATCTACTCACATGCTGTTGTCACTCTCTCTGTAAGCGCTGTGGTGTTGGTATGACTTATTGTTCCTGACGTAGAAATCAGCTCTCCTGTTGAAAAACACGCATGCTTGCAAAAATCACTGTTGAGGACAGTAATTATTCTTCATTTTTTCCTGCTTTCCTCCCTAGAGATGTCGAATAATTGTAAACTATTACCTGAGATTTTGGCTTCCCTCAGACACCAGCACAGAAACCTGTCTGATTGTAAAGGTCTGACACAAGATAGAAAGTCAAGGGGAGCTTAGTGAAATGGGTGAATTAACTTTAAGAAAACATGCAGGGTTTCTTAAAGCCTAGATTTCTGGGTTTCAGCTAAGTTTCAGCTGAAACTCAACAACTGTGAGCTTATTCAACCTGATACCAACACACAGTGATAAACAAACACACATAAATCTCAGTTTTGACAGTTTTACCACCTCCAATGGGATGAAACTGTTTTCCCACCTAACAAAGAGAAGTTTTGAGAAAGTTAGAAAAAGAGGATCCACGCCTGCAATGCCTGGTGCCAAATGCCAACTTATTTAACATTTTCCTTTAATCTTCTTTTGAAGCAGTAAGCATTCTAGAGATGAACTAGCTATTTATCTGATATTCAAACATAGACAGATGGTGGTTAGCAAGCAGACTTCTATTTGCCCATGAGGATTATTTCACATTTACTAAAAAGAGACCATCTTTCCTAACACCTGTCTCATTTTTGGAAAAGTACCATTGCACCATCTGAACAAAACTGAGAAAGTGAAATACAGCTATAACTTAACACTCAGAGCCTGGGCATCCCTGGGCTCAGAGATCAAGCTGTGGATTTAAGAGCCTTGGTTTTGTCTCCCTCCTCCTTCTCCCATATTCTTCTGTGCACTCTTCGCTTGTATTAATTCCCAGATGTCTGTTGAGTTTTCATTTAAAAACCTGCAAAATAACAGGAGCTGAAAGAATCCACATTTTTACAATGTCATGCAGCCCAAAGGGCCTGACCAAGAGGGCCATAGTGAGCCAGAGTGGTGCAGCACTAACCCGTGGTCAGCAAAGTGCTCCTGCCACATGTCGGGGGTGCTGGTCAAAAGGCAGCTGTCCTCTGGGCTATTTATAGCAGAGAATGGCTCAGCTCTGGCTTGCACTATAACTTTGACATTGCACTTCCTCAACTAGTTATGATATACGACTCAGCGAGGGAGAGCTTCTATATTCGCATTGTGTATTTGTAGCCTTAGCGGCAAAATTACTCCTCCTTAGTGCCCCACTGCCAGCCAAGTCTCTGATACAGGGGTGGGGAGCTCAGGCCAAGAAGAGGCTGGATTAAATTTCAGTGCCACTGCAATCTGTGTTCCTGTCATGGCATATACATATATATAGTGCACCCCCTCTTTCCCCTAGGGCTTTGTGTGAAGGGATTCAGCTCCCACACAGTGCTCTACCTTTTGCTCAGCTTCTTTCTCCAGTACTGCTGCACACATTGCCCACTGTCTTGCTTGCCCACACCTCGGTAAATACTGCTGTAGCATAATAGAAGTTGCTTTAAGGTGAAGTTTTCAGTTGAATCACATTGGTGAAGGAGGGCATTCAAAACCCTCACAGGCTCATAAAAGTCAACCTGTTGCAATCCATTTTGCTTGTTTAGAGAACAAGGCTGTTGCAGGTACCTTGGACCGAATTCACTCTTGCTATGGCCACTGTGCTGCTATAGAGGAGAAGGCAGCACTTAGCACTGCCATGTTGCATCACATCATCCTTGTGCTGCCCATGCTGCCATTGTGCATGCGCCATTTGTGTCCAAAACGGGAGTTTCTCATCCTGTGGTTCACACTGAAGTAACGAGGAAATCATTACCTTGTGTCACGGAAGAGGGAACCACGCTTGCTTGACTTGTGAAATTCAGAGAGGCTGATGTTGCAGAGTGATACTCTAAAGAAACACAGATTAAACAGTATCGCCTCTAGTCAGTAGGTTGTTTTAAAAATAGTAATAATAAATAATTAAAAAAACTCAGATGGGTATAGATCAAAGAGCTTGCAGCAGGCATTGGGTAAACACAGACTATGTGGCAGCAGCCTACTGTCAGGGTTGCATGTTAAACACCCACAACACATCCCATAAATTCAGCAGGCAGTCAGTGACAGTTAAGGTTATTAAAGCAGGCCCTCTCGCTTGGGCTAGCTGTGTGCATTACTTATTTATGTTTTTATGCATAAGGTTCACTTTAGCGGTCATGGGATGGATTATGCACATGCTGGTGGTGCTCCTCAGCCTAGCCGAGGCCTTTCCGGAAGTGGACCTGACTACGCCATGAGCGTGTTGGTCTGGGTGATCATAGACTCTTGTGGGTTTTCCTCTCATTCGCAGACAATAGTTTTATGTAGTTACTCACATCCTTCCTCTGGTAAAGCAGCAGCACTTATCCCTTATCATTAATGAATAGGGATGATATACTACTGTCAGGTGAAGGAAAAAAATGGGTATTTAAACTTCTTTTCTGTCACAAGCACCTCTCCACCATAATAGGATAAAGTTATTTACAGTTTTACAGGTATTCTATTCCATTTTATAAGAGGTATGAGAATAATATTTGATACTCAGCAAGCCATTTTACATGCCTTCCTAATGTGACAGAGCTTTAGCAGGATTTGTGTTAGCTCTCTTCCTGGATGATTTTGCAGCTCACAAATTCCCATGCAAAAGCACTGTAAGTACCACAAGTGTCAGGACACACTGACCTCTCTCTGACATGCCTCTGGCTCTGTGTACATGGCATTTAAATACAGGTTGAGCAGAGATCATACATCTGTTAACCGAGTAATAAAGAAGGATTTTTTTTTTTTTTTACTTTTCCTTACCTGAGGTAGTCATGACAGCTGATGGAAGTACTGTATTTCCAAGGCCTATAGCAAATCAAAGCAAACACCTTTACTAAGGGTGAAAAGTGGACTATCTTTAGAAAAGAGGGTCATTCAAGGGCTCAAAGATGAGGGAGAGTGCATCACATTTAATTTCCAAATAACCTTTCAGTGCACAACCCAGCCAGGTTGCCCAGCAGGAAAGAAGAAGCACCTGAGTAACAGGGCTATGCTATCCCTATGGGAAAAAAACAGGTTTGGGGGCCAGATTTCCTGGAGCCCCTGGCACTTCCAACATGCAGATCACTTAAAAAGTAGCAGTGAGTTACATGGTTTTAACTCACCCAGACACAGATGCCTTACTTGCATGCAGGCTGAAATAACAGATGTGACCTAGTGGTGGCACCTGCGTGGCTCCATCCACTAGGCATTTCAGAGACTGCAACTCTGACAGGAAATGTCAGGACACTGTATCGAAAAGTGCTCACCGAGTCCTCAAAGAAGTGCAATGAAATGGATTTATTCTTTGTAATCCAAGGGCTGCTAACCAGTCAGCCAGACACAGCGGAGATATTGTCCTGCCCCAGCAGCATTTACATCCCATGTAAGAGGAGACATATGCAGAAAAAACATCTCTTCCCTTGCCATTTATCTGCAGCAGTTCTCTGACATGCTTGCATAATCCACTGCAAAATGCAGCTGCCTCCTGTACTGAGCAAAGCCAGCCAGCCAAGGAGAGGCATCTCCAAAGGGTCTCCCCTGAAGTGTAGGGTGAAGGATTTATCTATCTTCAGTAAGATGACTGTAAGACCAGCCTACAGGGGGCAGAGCATATATTTGCCAAATTTGCAGAAATTAAGAAACATTCCATCAGTTCCTCAATTAGGCAGAAGTGTTGAGGATGTTGGCTGTTTACTTAAGCAGAATGTCAAACCATTAGTACTAGAGATGTTGTTTTTAATTACCAGCTTAGTGCTGAAGGAGCTATATTCAAATGCCAGCTGAAGCGTCAGGAATAACATCAAGTGTCCCTCAAGGCCAGAGTTTAATTATGTTTGGGTTTAGCTGTGATGGGTTACATCACCAAAATACCTGTGCATTATACTTGCTCTGAAGGCATAACTGCAGAAAAGGATACTTTACTATCCACACAGAAGCAAGTTTGCAAAATCATTTCTCCAATAGCTTTAAGAATTTATAGGTGTACCCCTAACATAACCCAAGTTATTTTGTTTTCTAATTCAAGCTACCTTCTGAAGCCGTTGTGGTAAAAGCTTGGGACGAGGTTTCATTAGATGTATTGTCTGTGAGGGGAAAAAAAAAAAAAAAAAAAAAGAAAAGAAGATGAAAGTAATTCTTAAAATAAGTGAGGCTTTTGTTACAAAGGCTGAAAATTTAGTCTGGTGTTTGTGTCACACTGCACATTAGTATGGCACCTTTACAGAACATAACCAAGAATTAATTTAATTTTCCTCCTTTCTGTCACATCTAAATACATTAACATTTTTATACAGAATGGATCTATCTTAGTATAGCCCACAGGCAAGAATGTAGACTTCTTTAGTTGACAGCTCTCTGGTTTGAATACACTTCTACAAAATTGCAAATTGGGTGAAATGAGTCATTTTAGCAAAAAATGATTGTTTATCTCCCCTTCCTCTGAAGCTATATTTCGAGGGGATTGAGCTTTGGTTTTTGATGCAGGTTTCCTCTTTGAAAAACATTCCAATAAATGAACCCATAGCCGAAAGTGAATACAGTGAATACAAGTGCAGGCAGTTACCACAGTACCTGGTGTAGCCTGGAAGGCTGCTCAGGGCCAGCAGTTCAGTTATATTGTCTGTGCAGAGAGATGCATACACAGGAAAAAAAAAAAAAAAAAAAAGATGGAACTGCATTTACGCCTGAAGATGAAGTACGAACAAGACAGTGCTAAAGGAAGTCAGTCTGCCCATCTTGCCAACGACTCTGCAGGATTACTGAGAAATACATCGCTGTAACGGCTCACTGGTGCTGTCTAGCTAAGCAAGTGTACTTTGGATATGAGAATTGCAGCAAGATATTGGCTAGCTAATAGCAAGCATCTTATGTTTGTGTAGGAGTTTCTTTTCTTCTCAAATAGTTGAGTTTACTCAGGTATTTTTAGCAAGTTTTTTTGGCTCAGTTAGAGACTTGAGCTAAGAAACCTGACAGAAAGTTCAAGCTATGTGATGAATGTGTACAACAAAACTCCTATACACTTCCCATTTATTCAGTATTTCAAAAGACAAAGAATACGTGTTTAGTGTTCTTAACATTTCAGATGTGTCCTACCTATGAAAAACCTACCAAAGGAAACAAATATTTCTTCTGATGAAATATTCCGTGTTTCATTCCTGAGGAAGGAAAACAGACATGCACAAGAGAACATCATATGTGCCTGGTGGGTCCCTTGTAACATTAGCATAGATCTCAGCTGATAGAAACCTTCACTGTCTCGTGAAACTTCTTGTTCAACAGACATTTCTGGAAAAGAAAGGAAGAAACAAACAAACAAACAAAAAGTAGAAAAGCTGCAAACCCCTTTCATTGCATCGTGAACTATTATGCAGAGTGGTGTAAAATGCTGGTACGGAAAACCAAGCTCGCATGGCTGAAAGCTTCGTGGCTGAGATGTGATCCAGAGTGGTCACTCAGATGGACACCTACAAGCTCCCATTGGCAGGATTGGTTTAGCAACCTTCATTGCCTTTGCTATGAATCATTTCTGTGGTTACATCATTGACATGTTAACGGGTTTTGTTACCTCCAGACTGCTCCATCACTCTTTCTCGGTCCACATACCACACGATGTTTGGCTTGGGAAATGCCTTCCTCACGATGCAGCTCACGTTAAGCTGTGGGGCAAAAAAAAAACAGTTAGCTTCTGGCATTTCTCACCAGGATGCCACTTCTGATTTCCAAAGTCAATGATGTACAGAGCCTCTCCTACAAACTTATTTACTCACCACCCTACCTGGCAAGGAAGCACTCCTTTCCTCTTTACTGCACTTATTCCCCTACCATTTTTCTAGCTGGAAACACTGTTGGAGGAAAGTCAAGGAACACCCCTCTTGCCACCTGGGGCCAGGCTGAGAGTGATGGGCTTCAATGCCCTTCAGTTCATCTCAGCACCTTGGGGACAAACACCCACATGGAGAAACACTGGCACTGGTAATGAGCACGGTGTGGTGACAAGAATGAGACACCTCCCAACTGCCATGTAAATTCTACCTTCGCTGGGTGCATAAGGAGACAAATCCCATGGAAGATACTGCCTAACACTGATAGGTTGAAAGCAATCAGATACTTTTGTAGAGGGCATGAGGTGTAAGAGGTTTCCACAAGTCACAAGAAATTGCATGCTTTAGATGCAGTAGTCCTGGCTGTATGCTAACTGCTCCAAAAATCTGTGTTTATTTTCTCCTTAAGCAATAGAAGGGAAGGACTGGAGAGATCCCAAAATCAAGGCTGGATGAAGAGACAGGCACAAGCAGGGTGAGAGATCTTATCCTCATGCTGCCTGGATGTTCCCAATTACATTTACTTAGCAGCTTATGGTACTACGAGAAATTGTCTTTTCCCTTTAAACAAAGGCATTCGTACTATTACCTGTGCAACACAAAGCCCTCTTGCACCCCCTTTCAAAGAAAGTGGTACGCACATTCAGCTGAAAGCAAGTTTGATATATTGCAGGCAGCAGATGTCAATCATTCACTATGAAGACTGGAACCTCTCTCCTTGCCATGGTAAATAGCCACTGAACTCATAGTGTAATTGCTTTCCCTTCTTTTCTCTTCATTACTCTCTTGTTGTTCAACTACTTTTAGTTCGTAATATTTTTATAGATGCGTGCTATGAAGAAATACAGAAATATCCAAAATAGATTTAAGGCCCACAAGAAAAAACACAAAAAAGCAAAGGAAAGCTGTGTTTTGCTTGTAGCATGATACATTGCAGCTGGCAAAGATCATCATTTTCCTGTTGACACAGTGGGTAACCTGTGAGCAGCCTGAAGCTGTCTCCAGCTCTAGCCCTGAGTCAGACTAACACCACATAAACTTCATGGCAACAACTCAGAGGAACTGCTGCCCAAGATGGCCATCCCCGAGGGATCTCTCAAACAACCCTCATTTCTGGGATGCAGAAGCTCACCTCAGAGTCAGAGTGGAAATGCTGCCAAATGTTACTAGAAACTGCGGTTGGCAGTGACCATCAAAGTGCATCGCCCTGCCCAAAGCCAGTCAGTGATATTCATGTTATGCCTTGCAGCTCCTGTGATGATGGCAAAGAATCTGCTCAATCTTGCCCGGTGTTTACCAGCCCTCACTGTGAGGAAGGCTTCCCCAGTGTCTAATCTGAATCTTCCCTGCACAGTGTATGTCTGCCGCTTCTGGTGTTTGTACACGTGCATTAGAGAGGTTATTCCCATCACCTCTGCTGCAGCCTTTCATGTACGTGAAGAATCACAGCCTAAAGAAGAAAACGCCTGAGAAGTCCAAAGGAGATCAGTTTTAATTCTTTCTCCAGTGGATTTTGTTTAGGCCTCTGGTTTTTCATAACCAGCAAGAATGGCTGACATGGTCCTGCGGGTTCCCTAAGGATCTATTGGAACTTGCCTGTTTCTTCACACTATCTGCAATCCAAAATGGATGAGACTGGGGAATGGGAATATTTCCTTGGGAACTTTCTATAACTGGCACATAGCCATTAATGTTTTGTAAGTTATTTTACTTGAAACTTAAGGTAAAACATAAGTGTCATGACAATTTCATAGTAGTTTCCATGTCCAGGTGTGAAGGATGTTATTTCAAAAGCCTTCTATATAAAACCAGTGGCATTTTCTGACTAGCTGGCTGTAAACCATGTTTAATTCAAGACCAGGGAGTGACCACCCACAAGTGATTTGTATTTACATTTTTGCTTACTCCTCAGAAGCTGACTAGTCACATATACCTTCAGTATATAGCCACTTGCTAATCTGAAAATACTTGAACTTGGTGTTACAGCACTAAAATTTCCAGTGCATCGCTTGTGAGACCTGCAACCCTCTGCATCACCACTGACCCCTCACAGCCTCTCCACCTTGTCCAAGAGCCTTCCCTAGGGCTAATGCAAGGTCAGGTGTTACCACCCCATGGACAAGGCCTCAGCTAGGGCTCTCAGAAGCAGTGTGCTGTGCCAGGGATGGGAGTCGCTCCAAAGGAGGGATATGAGTCACTGTCTGACAGTAGCTCAGTGACTTGCTGCTGCCGTGAGAGCTCACCTTCTGTGAGATGCCTGCTGGGCCCTCCTGCAGGCCAGCAGAGATTTCAGGATAGGCTGGAAAGCAAAAAAAAAAAGTGTATTAATGAAATGGGTACCGCAGGTCACAGTAACAGCTACAAATGAGATGTAAGGGCCTTGTTTTGTATAAAAAAGGGCACATTAAATCCTACATCCGCCCACGTACCTGGCAAGGAAGTGGTTTAGAAGGGTGTATCAGCAGCTACTACCACAAGATCTGTGATGCATTTCTCTGCCTCCCAAAAACACGCCTGAGTAGCTTTGTTAAAGCCAGCTAACACCATCCTGCTATCACAGCTCTGATAGCAGGGCATCAGGTTCAGCTGTTGTTTCCTCCAGGTGTTCACCAATCAGAGCTATATACAAAAGCTTTAGCCATCCCCTGCCACCCCCCAGAGAGTCTATTGATCTCGACTATCACCTTTCTATACACTGTCATCTGGGCAGACGTGTGACAATGTCACACCACAGACGCTTCCTGCCTGGCCAGGAAGCCCAGACCTCACCTTCACATCAAAGCAGCACAGTTATAATGACTGCATCCACAAGAAATGGATAAAGTGTTGCCTTTTTTGTTTGTTTTCTTTTATTTGCTCAGCATTTCAGTTTCAGACAAGTTATCTGGTACAATAAGCCTCTTTTAGCTGGCATTTGTGATTTAGCCATTGGTTTGCAATAATGCTGACGGTTAGGTAAGAACTGCTGAAATTGTGGTAGCAGCGAGTCTCAAAAGCCTTCAATAAATCATGCTTCTGGCACTTTCTGAGCCTTAAAACTAGACTGCAAACAAGTGCAGACTCTGGATTGGTTAGGAGATCTGCAATTCTTTCTCTTTCCAACCTAAACCTCACCTTAATCTCCACAATTAATATAATTTGCTTTTCTTTTTCTTCTTCCTCACCCTGTTAACCAGTGTAGGGTTGCCTCAGTTCACTACTTTCCTCCCCGAGGTGATGTGCTCAAGTTTTCCTGTAATTTTTTATAGCTGCTCCACCTAGGACTCTCCATCCTTCTTTTCCTTACTTCCACTTTTCTGCTTAGTGTTGCTGAGTGGCTATGCTTGGACTGATCTGTATGTAATGGTCATGGCCTTGTGCTTTTCTGGACTTAGGGTACTTTTTAGGTGGAATGTCTTAAGATTTCTTCCTTGCCAAAACAGTGCAGTTGATAGTGGGGCTGGGAGGAGACAGCCATACTTTTTTAGATGTAAGAAAACATGTGGTAAAGTGGATTTTCTAATATGAGCTGAAAGCTGGTTGGTAGATTAAATAACATTGATTCTAGTGACTGTTCTTCCTTTTGGGTTTTGATGAGAATGAGTATGCATCTCCACTTCTGTATTGGATGCTGGCCTGTGCTTTTTCAGAAGACAGGTTTGCTGGGTAGCTGTTCTGTAAGGCAGCTCTCAGGCACAGCCCCAAACTACTGAATAGATCTTTTCCATTTAACATCTAAGCCCACGTTAACTGTCTGACGTTCATTTGTCTTGCTAGGATATTTACCATTGGTTTGCGTCTAGCAGAAATTCAATATTTAGTGGAGCAGTTTCTGCTGCTGAGCTTTTACTCTTGCAAAAGGGAGAAATCAATATTTGGCAAAGTTAGTTGTGAAAAGGCCATACATTTTCGCAGAAACTTGTACCTAAAATAACTCTATTCTAGAAAACACATATTTTTAAACATTCCAGTCCAAAAGTACCCTCTTAAAAAAAGCTCTTTTGATTGAACGCCATCTTTTACTCAAACTATAAAGACTCAGCTTCACTGAGAGACTTGCTTTTGCACCCTCCATCCTTCTCTTACCAGCTCTCAGTAGCACCCAGGCCATCTCAGTCATCTGTGGGGAAGTGCCACTGCTGTCCCTCAGAATTGGGCTGTCTTTGCTGCATTCACATTGCCTGGCCCATGGGGTCCTTGCACCTGTTCTCCCTCAACTCCCGCCCTGACAATGCATGGGCTGAGGCAGAGGTATGTGAAGGGTCTGGGACATACAACTGCATTTCCTCCAGGATCTGGGCTCTGTTGGCTCAAGGTCTGAGAAGGCTTCCTCAGAACCCATCTCGCAGTGAGCCACTGCATCTAACCCTGCACTCAGAGTGCTGCGAGCGGCTGAGGGCCACCATCAGAGGCCAGCCAGAATTTCTCAGAAGCATCATGGGATGTTCCGAGAAACCCGACACCACAGGCTGCAGTTTATTTCTCTTGTTTGTATCTCTCCCCTCTTGTACTAATAAGCCAGCATGGATGCATGTGTAGACAACCCCACGTGACACAGTAATTCAGAGAATAAGCCAAATAAAGCAACCTCTTTGGTTAACTGATACGCAAAACAACGAAAGGGCATCAGCAGTGGAGAGGGCAGGGAGAATTCAAGCATCTTAGTATACTTCAATGATTACCCAGGTAACATTTGTAGCTTTTTGACAAATGTTGACTTTTTGTAAGTAAGACCCAGGTTTGAATCATGCAAACGCAAGAGGAAATCTCAGATCATTAGCTTCTATTTTTATTTCTCTTACGTCAATGACTGATAGTCCCCAGACAGAAGGGTTTTTTTCTGCTTTTTCCTGCCAAATCTTTCTTTGTATCCTGAGCATCAGCCTTGCATGACTGTGCCGCTCCTGAGCCATGGGCTTCCTCAAGCCAGCAGATACAGTGAAGAGACCACTGACAGACCCACTGTTTAACACCCATTCACGTTAGGAGGGTTGGTAATAATGTTTTTCAGATACACTGCTCTATAAGCAGAAATTACAGCTTGGTTTTCCATGGGCAGCGTTACTCTTACTAAGCGGTGCCTCAGCAGTTGTAGAATGGTTCCTAAGCCACTAAAAGGGGGATAGGGTAAGAAACTGAAGATGGGGAAGGCTTCCAGCACAAAATGGTTGCCCACTTGTTTGCAGTACATGGGCCCTGTCACTCCTGTTCAGATTGAGACCCCCCCTAGACAGGACCTCATTTTCCGAGCCAGAGCCTCTGGCAGCAGTTATAAATCACACGCTTCCAAATGATATGCTTATGTAGCAATGACAGTTCCAAATCAATTTCCCTGCCCAACAAATGTTGGCCATGATTTCCTAACCATGGGCAGCTTGGTCATTTTATAGCTGGGGCGCAGAGATCTTCATGAGCAACACACCTACCTGTAAGCTGCAATGTGCGAACATAAGCTCACACACATGGGTGAGACTGTGGCAATTTGCATGCCAGTGGTGTTGATATGTTCTCTGTAGAGTAGAATGAATAATTTTGATACCAGAAATTTGAAGAATGGCCTCAAATTCTCCCAAAGAGCTACAGGGTTATTTACAAATTTTAACTTACTGCAGATGAAAAAAAAAATAGTGTATTTTTTATATACATATAATATATATATTCAGAACCAGGTAGAAGTTTTACTTTTAGAAGAGTACTAGGACATTTGGCAGAAAGCGCTTACCGAACACTCTCACAGTGGTGCTGCTCTTCCAGATTCTCTCTGGGTGGTAGACCACAAGGCAGGAAAACTTCTTGCCATCATCAGTGACTTTGATAGGGAAAATCTTTAGAGCGTTATTCAGACCCAGGTGGACTCTGTGCCCATATAGTGCACTGCCATTCCCATACACCTCAGGAGAGGAGGGCTGCTTTGTTATGAGTTCCTCTTTCTTTCCATTTTCCTCCTGTGAAAAAAGCATCACTCCTAACATGTGAAGACCAAACACTCCCTGCTATTTTTGTAGACCAAGACTATTCCCACTATGAAGATCTTCCCTCACCCTCACTGAGGAGGTGTAAGTGAACATTTGTAACATTTTTCCCAAATACATTGTCCTTTTAAGAATGACGCACAGTGACACACGTGTTATTGTGCTGACCTTCTGTGTTGTTTTTTTTTTTCTTTTTCCCCTTACTCTGCTGCTTGGTTTTGTAGAGTGAATTAGTTGCACTAAGAAGTGTTAAGGGCAAACATATTCCCTACAAAAATGTTAAGAATTTTAAAATTAAGAATGCACAGCAAAGAGATCTGAATAGGTAATGACCTGAGATAGAAGACTGAAAAACCTAACAAATTTGAAAGTCACTTTTAAGAAAATCCCCAACAATTACATCTCCTCAGTGGCAATAACAGAAATTAAAGGGCAAAGCTCAAGTACGCTTCTTGCTGATACTCATACTGAAGTCAATGCTAAAAGGTCAAGATCTCACAGAAAATTGCCCAGAAATAGTTTTTATGTAAGTGGTTAACTAGATAACGGGATTTGCATGTCTTCAGTGTGCGCCTGTGATGTGGCGGTCAACTGAGCACCAAAGCATTATAGCTTTCTTTGTTTCCATTTCAAAGTAGCCTGATATCGCACTAACCTATGCAGTAACTGTATTTTTCAGAGATATTTAAGCTTCACTACAGCAAAAATCCCCGAGAAATCTGATGCCAAGAATATTTTAGTTGATATATTTGCTAAGTTATTTGGCATTTTCCACAGACCTGCTCTGCATGTGCTCATGAAAAATTAAAAGCAATTAAGAAGGGATTTTCCCTCTTTTTGTTTAACAGCTATTGTTTGTGGCATCTATGTTGCAAGACCACATTTATAACTCTTCCTTTATTATCATTGTCTAACACAACTGGTAGCTTTTGTTTAACAGATTCGGCAGGACTCAGTAAGATCTAACATTTCTGTTTTTATCTGCAAAAATACCCTGTATTTCCTTCTGAAATTTGTACCTTAGATGAAAAAACAGTTATACTTACCACCACCCATTTCAAAGGATAATTGGACAAGTTTGTTGAGGTCGTGTTCTCAAGGCATGGAATTTCTAAAGTCTGGTTTAATTGCACTTCCTTCACGTAATGCTGCTCCTCTTTTATCATTGCAACCACAGCAGCAACAACAACAACAACAAAGCCCAAGAAGGAAAATCAGAAACACAGTGCTCATTTTGCTTCAAGAACTAATGCAGACTGGTCTTCTTATCAAGGAAGAGGCTTTTTTTTTTTTTTTTTTTTTATTAGAAGGGTAATTTTCAACAATTACCCATGGATAGATTTGTTAAGCGAAAGCCCTGCATCCAATTTCAAATTTAATTTCATTACTCTAATTCAAGGCTTAACCAAAATACACAAGAACCTTTGCTTAGCTGGTGGATCAAGACATTTTCTTTTGGAGTTGAGCTTCAATTTTTCTCTTATGATTTTCTCCACTACAATAAACCTTCACATCAGTTTTGTGGACCTTTATTTCCTTTCCTCTGCAGACCTTTTTTGCAGTTAGTAAGGTGTTCAGCACGCCAAATGGGTTAAGATTAACCCTGTTTTTCAGTTTAAGTGGTCCCTTTGTAATTCTCAAACCCGCCTTCTCCAGGAGCAGAGCCTCTCACCCTTTCCTGTGTCCTCTATTTAAAGAAGTATCCCAGCATCTGCCCTTTCCATTCCTGATACAGGGCTCAAATGCACGTGTGGGAGGTCAGAATTGATGTGTTGCACCGAGCACAGCTGCGGTCCGGATGTCAGATCTGTCTGCACCCCCATGTATTTCAAAGCAGGAAGAGCAGAGGTGCAGTCAGGCAATGCTGCAAGCGCCATGGCAAGTGCTGAGCTCTCTGGCCAGCCCCTCTGCTGCAGCCTGCCTGGACACTTGAACTTTCCTGCCCTGGAAGATCTGGCTTTTGTGCTGAGACAGAATAGACGAAGTGCTGTGCAGCGTACAACCCCCAGACAAGCATTCGCTCCAGGAGCGCGGCCTGCAGACAGCCTCTTCCTGCTCTCACAGTCACACGTCACGGCTGCCTCTTTTCCCCTCTGTCTTTGATTTTCATCTTCATTAACAGCCTGGTGGTTATGATCCTATGTGTTTGCCAACCCTACATATGTCTGCTGCTCTGCAGGCTTTTTGCAGTATCTACCAGCTGAATCCATCTGGATTCACGTTGCTCTGATGCAGTTGGGAGCAGTATTTTGTTGTGACTACTGTCCATCTCCATACCACTCATAGGCTGCAGTGAGGTCTTTTGCCTTCTTCTGAGTGGACAAGGTTAACTGCAAAAACTTTCATTACTTTAATATGACAAGCTGCAAGAGGTACATTGCAAACTTATTTTTTTAGCTGTCTCTAGCAAATGGTATCAGTAGCACATCATGCAGTGGCTTAAAATCCACAGTGGTGCAGATATGAACAGCAGCTGCCCACATTTAACACATATGGATTGCAGATACAGCATCAAACATGCCAGGATCAACCAAGAAACAGAGAAATGTTATACAAAGAACAGACTGGCACCCATGGACACTGCAGTCCCATGCTACCCCCAGCATGCCCTGCAGCAACCGTGCTCTCAGCCCTTGGCGATGTGCTGCAGGTACAGCCCCAGGCAGCAGCAGCTGAGCATGCTGGCCTTGTATTTCTGAACGGAAACCTTGCTGGATTTGTTACATTTATTTAAGCCTTCTTGGCTTGCTAACAGAAACCTGGGCCTGAAAGAGGTTTCTGGGGTCATCAAATCCAGTCCCTCTCGAGCACAGCCACAAGCTTGCCCAGGTCACCCAGCACCCCTGCCCAGTGCCGTCTTCATGGCAGTTTGGACTCTTTGGCCTCACAGCTGGCCAGTGGTCAGTTGCCGTGCCAGCAGTCACCACTGCTGTTTAATTTGTAGCCAAATCCATTCACATCCAATTTAAAACCATTTGCTCCTTTGCAAGGATATATAAATATCCTTCCTGGGGTTCACACCCTCCCCAGGGCTTACTTACCAAGGGCAGTAATGCTACTTTCCAGCTTCCTTTTGTCTGACAAAACAAACCAAGACTCTAGTCCTGTGATTGTCCTAAACATTGTTCTGCTTTGCTCCGTTTTGTTTTTGAATGTGTCAACAAGAATCCATCCATTAAGATAACCCTCAGCATGCCCTGCCAGTCCCAGCCCTCAGCGTCGACCAGACAAGGGCATTTTCTGTTCCTGGTGCCCAGTGTTACATGTGCACAGCCACAGCACCACATGGTTTGGAAGCCTGGTGGCTTTGGTCCCATCACACCCTGAACCACTCACCCAGTCTTTTCCCCATCATGTCTCTCCAAAATGAAAATGTGGACACTGTCCATCTGACTACCTTTTATGCATTCCAATCTAACTTCATATTCCTCCTGACAAATAAGGTTTCCTATGCACAAGCTGGTTAACAGCTAACGAGTGCCTGAGACATAAGAAACAGAGCATTTAAGTGTCACCATTGCAAACCCCAAACAAGCCACTGACCCTCTCCAATAAATGTTTGTCTATCCTGATATCCACTCCCCTTTCCCCTTTTATGAAAAAGCAACATCTTTTTTTTTTTTTTTTTTTTTTGCAACCACTTACCTTCTGCCTTGACGATAAGTTGAATTTTTGCAGCCTTTATCCCATGTGGGTAAGTAGTAAAACTGCACTCGTACTGCCCGCTAAGGGAGGTGGTAATATTTCTCAGGTGCAGGGCCCACTGCTTGCATTCAAACAAGAAATCTGGGTCAGGGGAACACAAGGTCTCTTTAACGCTCCCATTGCAGCACTTCCTGGTGCTGAAGGACACAGAAAAGTTGTAAAAACTCTCAAGAAATGTGAAGTAATGGATGCCATAAGTGGGGTGATGGACAGCTATTCTGGACAGCTGGTTGTTGTCGGCCTTGGACCACTGCGCCTGTACTATGTAGGTGTGCTGTGGTTTGGGGAAAGTGCACAGCAGGGTCACGTCGGCACCTGGGAAGGCGTGGACCACTTCTGTGTATATAATGACGTTTCCAAGTTGGCCTAAAAAACAAACACAACAGTTTTCAGCACAATAAAAGATTAAGCCAAGCTTTCTTCTAAGCCGCCTTTGACATGATTTGGTGCTTTAGCCCCAGGCAACCCCAAAGGCGGTGTGCTCATGCCTACAGCCGCAGCAACCCACTTTTAGGTGGGAGATTTATGGCTGAGAAATGCTGCAGATCCCTGCTGGGGTGGGTTGCAGAGGGACCTGGAGAGCAAAACCAGCAGCTGCTGAAGGAGTGGAAAGATCCTGTCACACTCACTGACAAGTAGTGGAACTCTGGGGGGCTCTGTGAAAATGGATATCTTTTAAGTGACACATATGAAGCAGAAGCCAAGACCACTCATTCCCAGCTCTTTTCACAGGAGAAAATAGGGTATCCCTGCTACTTTGTGTGCGTCCCCCTGACCATTCCCACTCCTGTGCCGCTTCGGAAGAAAGATGTTCTTTCACCTCTGTGTTGTTAAATGGCTCCTGCATGGCCTGAAACAGTGCCCGCTTCAGTTTCAGAGTGAGCAGCCCCAGTACAAACGGCTTCTTCCTGAATTAATTTCATAAAGCATGTTGGCTGTCCTCAGAGTGCCATCTAAAGCGAAATGAAGGGGCTTCCAGCACCAGCCTCTACTACCTGTTTTCTGCTGCTGCTCCCACTGTAGGATTAATTTCTCTCCCCTCCTCCCTCCCATGAATGAGAACCTGGCAGTCCCCAAACCTGGTGTGCAGGGCACTGACAAGCTCGAGGAGATAAAGAGTTCAGGAATGGGAGCAATCGCAGTGAGCTGTGTGATCTGTCACACCCACGGAGCCAGATACAACAGGTCTTATCAAAAGAGTCTGTGGGCCCCCAGAAAAAAATAAATTTGTACAGAAGTTCCAGGGTACAGATTCTATCTTCATCTATCTATCTTCATTGGACTAAGGAGCTTAATATAACACATGCTCACTGGTTTCACTGGAAGATTTGCATTAGTATAAATAAAAAAGCGATTAGCAATGTTGGGATCAGACTAGCAGGCAAGAGACACCCAGCATGTTATCTGTCCTATTCATATGGATGCAGAATTAGATCAAAGGACCACGTAAACAAGGCTCACCAAAATTACTTCAATATTTTATATTAGGATGAAAAAGTCACATAAGGAAACAATATTTTATTTTTTATTGTTTATTAGTAGCCTAGCACTTTGGGTTATTTTAAGTAAAACTATTTCTCGCACAAGTTTGCCTAACTTTAAGCTAGCAATTCAAAGCAAATAGTCTAGTTTTATGTTAACTTTAGTCACTTCCACCAGTGTCTTCAGCAAGGGTTTCATCCTCAGGAAAAAAACAACAGTCTTACTTTTCTCTAAATAGCGTTGCATTGAGCTGTCTTACATTTGCATGTCTTGAGACTACAATTTAGTTTGCATCTGGGAATTTTTATTTTCTGTGAATACATATACGAAATATTTTCCTGTCTTTTAAAAGTATTTTCTCTCACTGACTTCAAAAGTAGGAACAGCCAATGCCAGATATGCCACATACCAAGATTTATTTTATCATGGCAAATGCATGAACCATCACTTTTTCCTTTCTTAACCGAAGAAGGCCCATCCCACAGAATTCTGCTTCCTAGCTGGCAATAAGTGCTCCTGCATTCAGGATCACTTGTTGGGTGGAGGGGCTTGTGAGCACTGAGCTTTTCCCTGTTTCTCCTCAGACAACTCTTGGTTTAAACTCCCTCTGTCAGGGATACAATTCTCCATACTCAAATTTGCTGAAAGTTTTACTCACGATGAGAAACTTGTTTTGCAAGCCTTTAAAGCAGCACATAGGGCTGGGCAGGGAAAAGGAAGAGTTTGCTTGGGGGGCTGCAGCTGTACAACTTACCCTTGCCTTGAGGTGTTTCAGTTCTTCATCTCTTTCTCATAACACACATGGTTATGTGCGTGTCAGAGAGATTTTTATTTGCTCTTTGAAAGCACATTTTGACTTTTTGCAGATTGCAGAGGAGTGCATTTTGTCCTAAACAAAACTGAGATTGTCTCAGTGATTATTCTGGTGAAAACAGGTGAGACATTTTGAATAAACTAATCTGCTCATCAGAACAAACCATTTACTCCTTATTACCTGCATGATATTACCAAGGCTATTAGAACTTTATCACAAAACAGAAAATCACTACCGGTATTTACAGCTTGCCCTAGAGAGACACACTAACAATGTTTTCACCTTGAGTCTAAAAATACCTCCCTTCTGCAGCCCCCTGCTCTGTGAGCTGAGCACAGGCGTCCCGTCACCATGCTTACCTGCAACACGGGGTGCAGACAGCAAGCAAAAGATGGGGAAGAGCCTTCTTTCCATCTTCTCTTGGTGAAGCTCAGCTAAATACCTCGGGCTCTCTTGGCCTGTTCCTGTCACTTTCTCAGAAAAGGAAGTCAAAACGGCCTGCCCCGTGCAGACAGAGAGACGTGCAGTGCAGTCACGCTCATCACTTCAGCATAACTTCAAAGAGATGCTTCATTAAATGTGAAAGCCTCAGTTTCCTGTTGGAGTGGCAAAATTAGTGCACGTTGTGAAACCTTTACTCTGAAACGCTGCATGTACCGTAAGCCCATGTTCAAGACCGCATTTTTTCCTCTGTCTTTTCAGATGAAGCCCAGTTTACTGGGCTAAGCTCTCCCTTGAAAACCTGGCAGGTGTCTAAGGCTGACTATATGGTATATAACATATGAAAAGTTTGCTTTTTCTTTCCCTCTCTTTGTTTCCTCCATGTTATTCCAAAATAGCTCAAATAAGCAATTTACAGGCCCAGTTCTCACTGCCTTTAAAGAAAATTAAACCAAAGTGAACTGAGAGCTTTCCAGGTCCACTTTTTTGAGCAGAGAAGGTGAGCACTAATTGATTTCTGCAGCATGGAGCATCCCAGCACTGCATTTATACCACTTCCCTAATTTTTTCTTGTGCAATATTTTGGTAGCGTGTTTATGCAAGATAAGGTCCTGCAGCTGGACCAGCTGCTATTGCAGAGAGACCTCCAGGCACGTGGCTTAGGAGGACAGATGCTGCTGCACTGTACCTTTTTCCTTTGCTTTCCTCTGCTACCTGAAGGTATGCGCTAAAAGCAGTTGTGGAACATGTGCTAGATGCCTGGGTTACTGCTAAAGGAATACAATCCGGGGATAAAATCTCTGCTTGATTCTGAAGGACACACATTTCTCTGTCATTCTTCTGAGTGACAAGAAGTCCTAAAGTTGAGGAAGAACAGAATATATGAGCCACTTGGTAGCCACAGAAGGGAGTAAAAATTTTAAATTTATATATTCTGATTTCCAGAACAGAAAAGAGACCTCAAAAAAAAAGAAAAAAAAAAAGAAAACAGAAAAAAATATTATCAGAAACTAGAGTCCAAGAAAACCGGACTTGAATCTAGAATTTGTACTTTCAGTCATGAATGGAGTTACCTTAGCTACTCCTGCTAATCAGCTCATGCAAGATTAGTATCATTTTGTGCAACATTCAGGAAAAGGAAATCTCAGATGAGCCTTTTTATTGATCTGAAACACCCATCACGATTTGACAAGACAGCCCAAGAGACATGGAGTGTATTCAACAGCCAAAGAAATCCATGAGCAGCTTCTTTGTGTTACTAGATCACTATGTCTTCCCCTTAGAATTTGTTCCATCCTCTCTGAAATGATGTCCTAAAAATATCCTACTGTTGTGTCACATTGTGTTGACTGAACACAACCACCCCAAATTGTTGCTGAGGTTAGCAATGAAAGAAATAAAAGAGAGAAACCTCCCGCCTTGATGGATTTTTTCCTCAAGAGGCCACTATGTCCCGCTCTCAGCAATGCAAATTATAGTGAGAGAAGCCCTGCCAAGGTAGGAAGCACACGTTTTTAGGAGATTTGTGAACTGCAGCACTTTCTTCTGGGCTGGACCTGTCTGCTCCCTGTGGGTGCCAGCATCCCAGGCAGACGCTGGGGGACTGTCAGCCTGGGAGAACTGCTAGGCCCTGAGCGCCCCCAGGTGCAGCACACAGCTGCCCTGCCTGCTGCTCACAGACACCTCTGCTGCCTCCTACAGCATTAATTTTTTGCTTTAGGTGGTATGGAGCTGGCAGGACGAATCCTCTAATTATTTTCTGTAGATCTGTTCACTGCTGGAGGAGGTGTTTTGAACACTATAAATGTCTCTTTCCATGGCAATCACCTCTATTATGCGTCACATTCAGAAAACCTCCTCTGCAATGCCTTTCTTCTACCTCAGTTACAGTAAGCTGCACCTAAGGAAGAAGCAGAGCTACGGATAGTCCCACAGAGAAAGAAGTCTTGAGCTCCAGAGACAGATTCAATTATTCACAAAGAGAGCCTTCTCAGAAATGCTAGTGCGTGAGCTCTTCCTGCCAGAGGCGAGGATGATTACCCTTGCAGACTAGTGTCCTCTAAACATCGCTTAAAGAAAGTGCTGCTCCCTAGTGAAAAAGAAGCACAGACTTTGAAGCAGGAATTTCATTAAGAAGTAAGCTAACCTTCCAGGTTAACCTCACGCTTAGCACAAAACCTCCCTCTGTCACTGTGTTTTGGTTTCAAGCCTCTTTGAAAACTGTGCCAAAGACTGCAGCTAGTAGGCAGTTTCCACCCAGCACTTGGAGCCAGTGGAGAGAGGGTTTCTCACTCTGTTTCCTCCTCTTCTTCTTCATCACCTCCTCCTCTCTCCTGGCTACACTGCACACAGTGTTTGACATAACGCAGCCCTGGTTTCACCCAGGGTGTTTAAGCAGCATGGCAAATGCACACACACCTCCTTCTCATTAGTGATTTTTCCAGCCGAAAGATGTTTAAGGTCTTGGTCAGACTGTTCATCCCTTATCCTCGCCTGACAGCTGGGAGTGAGAAAGGCAAACAAGCAGATCCCAGCCCCGGGCGCCTGCCTGCTCCTGCACAGTCTGCGCTGGCTCCAGGGATGCTCCCTCCAGCAGAACTGCAGGCATGTCTTTCTATGAAGGTTTCATTTGCCGTTGACGTCCTGGAGACATCCTGGCCAAATGCAACTAGACAATGACTCTTTAATTATGCCTTTTACTCATTCTGCTGGTAACTATCACTTTATCCTCTGTGTCAGCTGGGAACTTGCTTTTGAGTGGCTTCACTCAAGGCTGCAAGTCAGACAAGGAATAGAGCCCATAAACCCTCACTTCTTGCTGTCCGTGGGAAAAATCTCTTCCTGAAGTTTTGGTGTTTAACAGAGACTTTCAGATAAGGCAATAGGGCACCTTTAGGGAAAACAAGAGGATCACAGGCAAGTCTTTTGTTGGACTGAGTTCCTCTGGGTGCACATCTCTGGCTCTCCATTTCTGTGATAAATATCTGGATATAAGAAAGGGATTGCAAAAAAATGCACAAATGTTTCTAACTTGAAGGTCTACCTTACAGTTCTTCTGCCAGAGAAAGAGAGCGGAAGTTGGGGGATAAGTTGACAAAAACAAGCTCTGTCACCTTCTCTGCCATTGAAGTCACAGGTCTCTGTGGTCCTCTACCATTTAATGTCATTTCTGATCAGTGAAGGGCAGCCACTGCAAACTGTTGAAAATTACATTGTGCAAAGCACAAGTTATGGCTAAAAAAGTATATAGAGGAAACCACAACCAACCAGCAAAGCAAATATAAAGAACATTGTCCCAAAAACTATACACCAATGAAAAACCACTTTGCGAGAACCAGACAGACATGTCCAAAAAATTAAAGAATATAAGGAGACATTATTTTCAAAATGACATGGAAGGCACATGCGAGACAAGCCTATCTTTTCTTCAGTAGCTTTCTCTTTTCCAGCTAAAGGACAAGTAATGCTTTCCCCTCATTTTGCACAGCATTACCTAAAGCTTTTAACTTTTCCAAATTTTGTAAGAAAATCAAGCTAACTAGGTAAATAGGTCTGTAACAAAATGCAACAGCACTCATAGCTTTAGAAAGACGTTTGTTAGGAAAGGATAACCCGCTATCAGTTTTGGGAAACATCTGCTTGTGTTAGACTACAAGGCTGAGCTTTCCTTGATGCCTCCCAGAAGGACTGCCATCTCCTGGTCACTCTGGCAGGGTCTTCAGAGACAGTGTTTGGAGCAGCTTTCATGAATCATGCCAGCAAGAAACAACAGGACTCTGCTTAAGAAAGGGCTTTTCACAAGCACTGCTATGGAGTTTTACTTTGAGGTCTGTGTGAAAGAGGGAGTTGTTTAGACAAATGACAGACTGCTCACTCAGAAGTGAGAAGTGCTGTGAACCTAGATGGGTTGCACAGCTCATTATCCTGCGCAGACTGCTTCTGCTGGGTTTTGTTCCCAGATTAATTTAAATTCCTCTGTGCTATTGTATGCAAATACCATCTCACAGACACACAGCAGCTTGGCCAGAGCTAAACACAGCAGCCTGGATAGAATTAACCACTGAAGAAATATATCAAATAGAAAAGATTAAAGGTGTGAAAGTTAACTTCAGATACAGTAGATGTGACAATTTGAGGGCAGAAACTGACTTTTCATTAAAAACAAACAAACAAAAACCAAACAAATAATTTTCAGCAATAAAAGGCCAAGTTACAGTGAGATTGAGGCCCATAAATTGGATTTTTTTTGATGGAATATTATGAAAGCCTGAGATGTAAATGTACTTGCTTGCACATGATATCTTTTTAGCTCTATAAACACCTCTTGTACTGTCATGTCAGAAGCAATCATAGGGAAGTGTCATTTCTCTCCCATTACATCCGTCACCAATTAAATTGTCCACACCATCCTAATTCCGTGTCTCATTAGGAATGGTACAAATGAGAAAGGCAAAGAGATTATATTTCATGTCGAGTCTATGTCTGCAGAGAAGAGACCACATTTTGGTGGAGACCAGTGTTGGGCTCCTGGGGTGCCTGGAGCCTCACAAAGCAGGAGGCCTCACCCAGGGTCTGGCAAAAAGGAAAGGAGGTAATTCAGAAGTGAGTGCACCTCATACAAGGGCAGCATGGGGCAGGGCCATTCCTCAGTTTGAGTATCTCAAAAACATTAACAGCCTGCTATTAACATGGGATAAATCCAGCACACGAAGAGCTAGAAACTGCAAAGAAAAATAGGAATCTTCATGGATAGTTTTGCATAATTATATTTTTCAAACCCTAATCAGAGAATCATTCAGCTTCTTCAGATGTGGATCCTTTTCATTCACTCTGTGCTCACAGGCATAACGTGAACCTGCCCTAAGAAACCTCTGAGGACTTGTTAGTGCTGCAATGCGCGTGGCACACTGACCTCCTCCCAGAGCACTCCCTGGCCAAGCAGATGAAGCAAAGGATGGGAAATTTATCATAGTATCACAGAATGGCTGGGGTTGGAACGGATTTTAAAGCCCACCGAGTCCTAACCCCGTGCCGTGGGCTGGCTGCCACCCACTGGATGAGGCTGCCCAGGGCCCATCCAGCCTGGCCTTGAGCCCCTCCAGGAATGGGGCACCCACAGCTGCTCTGGGCAGCCTGTGCCAGGGCCTCACCAGCCTCTGAGAGAAGAATTTCCTCCTAATATCTAACCTAAATCTCCCCTCCTTTAGTTTAAAACCATTGCCCATTGTTCTATCACTATCAGACTGTGTAAATGTCGGTCTCCATCTTGTTTATAAGCTCCCTTTAGGTACTGGAAGGCTGCAATGAGATTTCCCTGGAGCCTTCTCTTCTCTAGGCTGAAGAAGTCCAGCTTACTCGGCCTTTCTCCATAGGAGAGGTGCTCCAGCCCTCTGAGCTTATTCATGACCTTCTCTGGACCTGCTCCAGCAGTTCTACGTCTTCCTTGTTCTGGTGGTCCCAGGCCTGGAAGCAATACTGCAGGTGGGGCCACAAAATGGCAGAGTAGGGAGGAAATTAAGATAGTTTTCAACAGATAATGCTTGTCTCAATGTAAATTCCTAATGTTTTTACCAATGCTAAAATTCACAGAGATTTCTAGCTTCTGTTGTGTTGGTTAGCTTGTAAGGGTAACAATGCGTGTAAAATAAACACTCAGTTTTTGCTCAATCCTCCTGAAACAATACCAGGAAGGGCTAGTACTGCTTCCCCTTGTTCCAGCAAAACACTATATCCCAATTAATGAAGCACTACATCCCAATACTTTAATTGTCCAAAGTTGGGGGAAGGGAGGGAGTGTGGGAAAACCATGTCATGGAAATCATTCCCAAGCATCACTTGGCCTGGAGCTGTGGTTGCGAACCAAAGCAGGTCAGTAATCATGTACTCTACCCTGCCTGTCTGTTGGATCTCTCTTCCTAGGTGACACTCCCACCTCAGTGTGGGAGCTGCCTTCTCCCTGGGCAGAGCTCCTGACCCACTGCTAGGCCTTAGTAATGCTCCTCCTGCTCCCTGACGGCAGGCTGGGCCTGTCTGCTGCAAGGTCAGTTGGGCTGCACAGCATTGCCAGAGACAGTGAAATCATCCGAGACCACTACCTGAGCAGTTAAACTCTGTTCTGCATGATTGCCTCCATTCTTAAAATGAATACGTGGCAGCTCAGAGGACATAGGGGCACTGCCCAAGGCAATGGGTAGCACCTGGACTCTTCCAGGGCATGCATCCCAAAAAGAGAACCACTGTTCAGGCAAAGGAAGCTGCTTGTATTCCCCAGGTCTCATCTCCCAAAGGGCTGAAGACACCTTCTGCCCCTCAGAAAATCAATGGTTCAGTAAATTAATTTCAGTCTGCTGCTGTAATTGGATTATAAAAAGCAGTATCTTGCAAGACTCTCCTTAAAGTCAGTAAGCTGGAGAGTTGCATTGTGACTGAGCACAAATCAAATACCTCTAACGGTATTTGACATTTTAATTGCAAATAAGGAAAAAACTCTCATTACAGAACTGAAGCAAGTTAGCTCGTTGTGAATCAGACTCTCCAGAGGATACTCCCCTGCCCCCTGCTCAGCTGCACAGCAGCCAGAGCAGCAAAAATCATGCAAACAAAGCCAGCCACAGCCATTACTAGTCATGCTTTCTCCCTTCAAAACTGCAGCCACTCATATGGTTTATTTCTCTAACAGATGTTGCTGTACAGGAAAGAGCTTGACAAGGAGAAAAAATACCCACCACAAAGTTATACCAAAAAAGAAAACAAACAAAAAAGCTCCCACCAATTTTAGAAGTGCTATAGAGTTGTGTGCATGAGTCCTGGCTCAAACTAATTTGGAACTCAATGATTTAACTGAATGCTCTGGAGATGCATTTGTCTTGCAGCGCTTCTGTAAAGTCTTGGCTGTGGTCTTTCAGGATGCAAAAGATAGTATCAGGGCTGGGGAGTGGTGCAGCTGGCCAGCTGCTCAGAGCACAGGTACAATTTTAGAAGTCTGATTTAATATCTTGTTCTACTAGTGGTGCTCGTGGCTAAATGGGAAATAAAACTAATCTATCCTTATTAGATTTGGGCTGTAATTTCATAGCACCCTCAGATATTGGACTTCCCTGGCAGCCTTCCTGCTTTGCACTGGCTGTAATTCCCAGGAAGCAGAAGAGGTTAAGGTGGATGATAAAAGAAATGTAAGTTCAAAGAAAATTCATATATAGTTCAGTGTTTTGAACAGCAGGGAGACTTAACAATCTATATGTGAACCAAAAAGGGAAAGTAGCACTCTATGGATGTAGGCAGTTAAACCAGAATAAATGTCTAGTTATATCAACGCGGATGCTACTTGTGTTTGAAAACACTGGGTGCAATAAATGTATTTTGTTGCCCACTTCTCCTGACTAGAAAAAGAACAAGCCCAGCTTTATGAGATCAGCACCTATCTCGTATACCCCAGGAAAAAAACAACGTGTTTTAGGGAAGTAACCTGTTGTGTCAAAATGAACTGTGGGCAATACTGAACAGAACAAGTATGCTAGCTATCTTAGACTTAAAATTGTTACCTAAAAAGATGTTAACCAAAAATTAGCTTAGGTCTACTCAATCTTGCTTTGGCATGAAATCAGGGATTAGATCTCTTGACAAGGTTTCCAGAATTTTTTTCTTGCAATTTCCCACTTTTCAGCTTCAGTAACAGTTTCCAGGAGTCTTTCTCTGGGGTAGATTTTCTTTCTCTTACCAGCATTTTGTTTTGCCACCCTGACCTGCTCCTTGGGCAGTAGCTCATGTGACTGGGTACTCCTTCGGGCAAGGAGCTCCCCAGCACGCTTGACACCTGCTGGCTTGCATTTTTCTAGGAAACAATGTCTAGCAACCCACAGTCAAACACTATGAAAGAGACTATATTTTTTTTCCTGGTTCCTCATGCCGTGTACTTTATCTTTGGGAAACTGCCAATGTCTGTCTCAGGATGTTGTTATTTTGCTCCAAGAGACCAAAATCAATCAATAAATCTGTGGCTTGGCAGTGCTCGAGCAGAAGATTAGGACTCTCAAGGCAGATTATAAACACGATCCCCTCAATTAACTTCTCCAGGATGGTTTAGAGGCGGTTAGATCCTCGTTAAGTCAATTATTAACACAAATATAGTCAATGTACATTTTTTCTTTTTTATGACAAATCTCACTAACATCATGTACAAAGCAATAAACACAGAGGCAGGTAAAGGAGCGGGGCCCCTGCCATGTCTCCTGGGACACTGGGGACAAGCTGCAGCCACAGGAATGTGTTTAGTTCATGTCCTAGTTTGCACATCGCTGCAAATGCTCTCTCTTTGGAGTAGGGAAAAACATTGGCTATGGCACCTCTAGTACCATGTCTCACAAACTGTCTCCCTAACAAGGAAGTTCCTCAAGAACTCATGACCCCTGCCCTTTGCACAAAGAACCGCTCAAAGGAATGTGCCTGCATGCTTTCAGCTGCAACCACATAATTCTCAGTTAAAGTGCATAGCTTTCTGGGCTGAAAAAGCTTTCAGGTGCACATGTATTTTTTACAACTGGAAAGTAGGCACCAGACACTTGGGCTGAAATTGCTCTGATAGTTCTTGAAAGCCTTCCAGGCTTTTTTCAAGACTTAACCTTAAAATGGTAACAGTTATTCCCCTATATAGTAGGGGAACTGTATTTCATCTTACTGCAGAAACTGGTCACTTGTCAAAAGCATGGAAACTAAGTATGCAAGTCACGCTTTTTGGGTCGCAGACCCAGAACATAAAGGCCAGTTTCCCCTGCCGTTACTTGTCATGCCCATAAGGCAGTTTCCTCGCCTGAGTTATGGGATCAGCCTCTCTATTTGAAAAATGAAGGCATTCAAGGCTCTGCCAAAGGGGAAGAAAACCCTTAACACTGTGCATAGATTGAATTCCCCTCCAGGAGTTCAAAGGAAGGAAGCTGAGCTGTGACCCAGAAAGGCTGAAATTAGCTGTAAAGCTCTCCATTCTATGACAAAACATTATAGCCACGTTCCCTGCTTGGCGACAGTTTATTAAAACTTCCTCCTTCCTGAACAGCATCGAAGTATAGCCAAATGAGCAGTAGCCTTGGCAGGCTCCACACAGCACGGTGCTGGTGAGTAATTAATATGATGCCAGGCAAGGGTCTGACTTAACCTTTTGTCAGGCTCCTGTAGTGCCCACAGAGTATCACATCATATGAAATACCACATGACTGTTGGCCTCCAGAAAAAGAGCTCCAACTTCCTTGCCTGTGAACGGTGAGCAGATGGACCAGCTCCCTCCCTGAGCTCTGGTGGCGATGCACTTGGTGCAGCCTGATGAATGATGGAAGCAGCTGGAGATGCCCTGATCTCCTTCTAAGCAAGGAAGATGGCTTGTCAGCAAGATCCACCCACCAGTGCGATATGTGAATGGCCAGGAGTGGTGACAGCTGAAGGCCAAAAGCGATCCTTGCGTTCGTTCATCTGGATAAACATTTGTTGCCATTATGCATGCCGACTAGTGGGAATATGTGATTAAAACATCTCTAGTTCACCGTGCCTCCAAATGCATTCAAGTCAGGCTCCCTTCTCGAGAGGATAAACAGCATTTATAAGTCCTGAATCTTATCCTAAATTTAGGTACGATTGCAAGTGAAAATCAGAATATTTGTACCCTGGCATACCATTCTGCACATGTTGCCATATGATGAATATTCATATGTGCATCTCTAACCCCAAATCAAGCTCATCTTCCCAACAAAAATGTAATTGTTACTGGTTGACAGTGGAAAAATACAATACAATAAGTCTTTTTNNNGTGTCACGGGAAAAAATTAATTCAAAGTGGCTTTTTTTTTTTTTTTTTTTTTTGGTGAAAAGGTAATCTATCTCACCTCATTCATTTTTTCAGCCTCTGTTAGCACCCTTTGTGTCTGCTCAACACGGCAGCCTTACAAGATTTAGCATCTGACGTGTATGAGAAGAGTGCCCACCTCTCATGGGTGATTGCTACCATAGGTAACATTTTCTTTTGTACAGCTCTTTCTTCCACTTTCTCTATATAGGCTAAGGCAGCACTACCCAGACCAGAAAAGCAGAAACTAATTATTGGAGCTGTGCAACTGAAATGATGGAGTTTCTTAAGACTACAACTGAGATAAGAAGCTGTCTAATAAACTAAAAGGCAGGATGCCTGTAGTCCATCAGAAGAGTAATTGAAGACTGGATAAGACACTTTGGGTACTTGGAGACAAGGCAGTGCAGACCTCAAGAAGCCCAATTACAGCATCTCAATTTATACAGAATAAATTGAAGACAGAGCTGATGGTGAAGAGAATGAAATCTGAGCACTTGGCAGAAGGCAGTGATTGACAAGGAAATGCAGAGCTCCCTCTTTAAAGAACTTATTTCAATTATACAAAAGGAGAACCTGACTCCAGTCTTCAGAGACTGATTTCTGCAGTGCTGGACCCCACCAGGCGCAGAGTAATGTTTGCTATTTTTCAGCCATTCTGCTGGAATGAAGGGAGTTGGGGGTGACAAATACAGTACTGAATCAGATTTGTGCTTAGTGAATCAGGATTTCTGCCTGGGGAACAGGAGGAGGCAGAAGGGGCAATGACTGCCTGCTGAGCAATCCTTATCACTAGCCACTGTTTTAGTGTGGCCAGACTTGGCAGAACTAATCAAGCCACCACCATGCTGTAGTGACCAGTGGGAGAGGCAGCTCCTGGGGAGAAAGCAGCAGCTGTGGCTGTGTATCAGCGCTCGGAAAATCCTGCTTTCTGACAAACAAGGTTTGAAGCATTCACAAGTAGAGAGGCAGCCCAGATGTAAACATTTTATCCATAATAAAATGCTCTTTCCAGAAAATGTATCCATCGTCGCTTACTTTTTTCCTAATATAAGTAAACCAGAAAAAAATTGTTGCTTCTCTGTGTTATACCTTTTATCACAAGAGCTCTGGTGGGACAGGAAAAGAGAGTGCTGACCTTGAATTGAAACCAAAATGCCTTTACAGTGCTGTAGACCTCCGGTAACTCAAAGAAATGTATTCTCTGAAGGCCATGTAGCTCTCCAAAGGCCAGGTGACTCTGTGTGCCCCTTGACACCCCTCCAGCCCTTCTACTGCTAATCAGCACCTAAACAAGATGCTAATGGACAAAGCAATTGTGTCTGATGGTTTAACTTTTTTGCAGCTGGTGATGCCATTACTCCACAATTAAAGGAAAATGTCTCAAAGGTACTTAAATCCTTGTTTGCTGCCAAGACGACTACACTTCTTAAAACAATAGGCTAAAATCTTTAAACAGAGCTCATGTTGCTGTGCTTCTTTCATTTAAGGGCTTTCCAGAGACTTAGCAATCACTATTTCAGGTGAAACAATGTAAAACAAAAAAACACCCACAAATCAGAATATTTTACTTCAGGACAGGTAGACTCATTAATAATAACAACACTGTAGCGCACGATAATTAGATTTTTCGCAAATGTTTTCAGGGAAAGAGACACAATTCTGTGCTGCAGCTCAAGCCACTAACACTGAAGTCTTTATCTTTAAAATGGAGACTTGTCTTAGAGATATTTTAACTGGCCATGGCTTGTCCCACTGTCTCAGCAGAGCCATAAGCTGGATCTGCCACTTCTGTTTGTGCTGGTGGTACTCTCTGAGCTCTGCCCTTCCTGGGGCCAAACTGAGCTCAGCTGAGATGGGCTGCCTAAACTTGTGTTTGTTTCTCCACTTAATTCCTTTGGGCATTCCTTGTCCTATGCCGCTATGAGAGCTAGTGAGTATCTCACTGTGGGTTACCTTTTAGCAATCACTCAACTTCCATCCTTGGCATTCATTATTGAGACCTAAGAAGTATTCAGTACAAACTGGATCTTTAATTATAGTAGTCTTTTT
>VXAV01003451.1:579303-592333 GCA_013399715.1 Alectura lathami
TTTTTTTTTATATATATATTCGTTTGTTTGTTTTTACAAAGATTATTTTGTTTCTTTATTCTTCCAATCTAGGATATTTTAGCATGGGAAGCTGGTTTGCAAGTTCAGTCTTTGCAGAAGACTTACAGCAAAATCAGCCGAGCTGAACTTGGGCTCAACTCTTTCTAAGTCCACCTGAGGGAGTGCAGGTGCTGCTGAATGACTCAGTCCAACTCAGGTTATCTTATTACTGTATGCCCTATTTTCAAGCACTGTTCTCAAATCAAAATCTACAGAACATAAATATAGCAAAACCTTCACACCCTCAATGTTTTGTGGAGAAATACTAGCCCACTGAGGGAAGGGATTGTCCCACTCAGCTCTGTGCTGTGCTGCCTCACCTCGGGCACGGGGTGCAGGTTTGGGTGCCACAGTATAAGAAAGACATAAAACTATGAGATAGCATCCAAAGGAGGGCCATGAAGATGGGGAAGGGTCTGGAGGGCAAGAGCAGGTTGCCCTCCTCATAAGAAGACAGCAGCTGAGGCCCCTTGGTTTGCTCAGCCCAGAGCAGAGGAGGCTGAGGGGAGGCCTCATGGCGGCCTACAGCCCCCTCCCAGGGGAGCGGAGGGGCAGGCGCTGAGCTCTGCTCTCTGGGGACAGCGACAGGGCCCGAGGGCACGACACAGAGCTGTGTCAGGGGAGGGTCAGGGTGGGGGTTAGGAAAAGGTTCTGCACCAGGGGGTGGTGGGCATGGAACAGGCTCCCCAGGGCAGTGGGCACAGCCCCAAGCTGCTGGAGCTCAAGGAGCATTTGGACACTGCTCTCAGACACAGGGCTTGGGTTTGGGGTGATCATATGTGGAGCCAGGAGCTGGACTTAATGGTCCTTTTGGGTCCCTTCCAACTCAGGATATTCTGTGATTCTAATTATCACCAGACTCTCAACTCAACAAGCAGCAGCAAGGTAGGCAAGTAATCCCATCAGTGCCCACTGCCTTATCACAGGGACTCCCCAAAACTGCATGCATACTGGGCAGGTGCCGAGCACCCATCCGAATGCAATGTGCAGCAGGAGCATGTGCTGACACAGGCTGGCAGCCTTGTGCTGCTACAGGACCCATGCTGGTCTGGAAACCACTTACATTGGTGAATGTATGCTCAGTAAGGTTTGTCAAAGATGGGAGAAAGAAGGCTTTTGAAGCAAACTCTCTCTCCAATCCCACCAGCACCTGCTCGCAGGCTCTGCTTGGCAGTAGCAGAAATCACGCATTAAAAAATTAAACAACAAATAATCCCTGACTGCTTTTGCAGCTGGGTTGTCTCCCTGCTGCAGGCAGCAGCACTGCGGTGAGACTGGGGCAGGGGGCACCAGTGGGGATGAGGCAGGAGCAGGGACCCCAAGACCCTGCAGCCCCTGGGGGTCACAGCTGCTGCAGCAGGCTGCTGGTACTGTGAGGTGGGGAGATGGGGTAACAACTAAACCAAAACCAGCCACAAATATCCTTTTTGAAAACAGGTCAGCAGTCTCTTCACAGACACAAAAAAAAATTGAAACATTTCTTACAGGAAAACCTTCCCCATTGCTCCCTCAAGGCTGCCCTGCTGGCTGATTGCAGGCTGTCTCTAAGCTTACAGTTCCATTACACTTGTGGTTTTTCAGCCACAGGGTTTTTGCACTATCAGCCTTTGTGTGGGGCTTTGTCCAGAGCAGATATGCGTGTCTGTCCTGCGGCAGAAGTTGTTCTTCCCCTTCCCGGTTTATCTGGTTACTGGCAGGCTCCATCTCTGAGCCCATCAGTTAATTATTTTCTTCCCGTCTGTTGTTTAGCAGTCACCTTTGCTAGCTGCATAGACCAAACAACTGTGCCTTTTAAAGGGCTTAAAATTCAAATTGACTCAAATTATCCCCAGGTAATTTACCAATAAGCCAGCATCAGGCTGCCCAGGTGTCACTGAAGCCAAGAGACAAATCTGCCATGAGCACACAGGAGCAAGGTCCTTGGCACTCACGTCTGGAATCGCTTATAGTTCCACAATTCACCTTAAAGCAGGCACAGAGCAGAATGTCATCCACATCAATGGCTGCTAATGCATTTCGCAATGTATTTGATTTTAATATCCGGATATTACATTTTGCAGTACCAAGAGATAATAGGCAAAACACAAGGGTTTCTATGGTACATGGGTGTATTTTGTCTTTTATATTTGTTCTGTGCTTTGCTTTGGTGGAACAATATGCTTATATGCCGTTACCATAAATTCAATTGTTTGCAAATTCTCTCTCAATTTTCCATCCTCTGGCAATAAAACTACATTTAGAAAGGGCTGTCTTTAGCAATTGCTTGCCATCCTTTTATTGATGGATTCTCTGAACATCTCATTGCACTTTTATTCTATTATCCTTTTAATGGTTTTTCATTTCCTTCAACACAGACAGACACAGCTTCTCCCAAGGAATGTTTTACCACAATAGGTGCCACTTCTCCTTTCCATCTGGAGTCAGGGAGAAGAGTGGCAGGAATGTTTTTCCTTCCAAGAATTATTTTATGAGATGAACTTTGCTTTTATATACAAAATATTTGGTGCCTTAACAGGTCTTTTTCCTTATTTCTCCTCACTAGTATATACAGACTATGCATTAAAAATAACCTTTAAAATTCTTATTGCACTAAACTGTAAGTGTTGCATGTTTAAGATTCAATCTGTATAACAAAGATCAAACTGAATAAGTTATATTGACAAGTATTTCAAACTGATTTAATTTACTAAATTTACCCAAACACATTGTTATTACTGGTGAAATCAGGTGATACCTGAATCTCCCTGAATATCAACAAGGTCATTGTTGATACCTTTCATGACAGTATAGACATCTTAATACTGTTTTGCTGGTCTTGCACAGAGATGGCTTTGGAACACTAAGAGGAAATTCATCTATTCTCCATTCACATGTATCGTGTGATCTGTGTTTCTTCAGGAGACTCATCCACCCACAGTACTCCATGATCTTCTGTGTAATGAACTTCTGTAAAGTAACAGAGGAGTTACCCGAGGCATTTTCAGGATAAACCCAGACAAGTTAAATGTCTTAAATTTATAATATTTGCTTTTATATTTTTAATATTTATATCAATTTATTCAAAATTATTAAATTAATTAATTAAATGCAGCTGAAGGATTTTCTTTCCCATCCCAGTGAAGTACCATAAACCTCCACTCCCGGTTTGCTCCCAAGCACACCAGACATGTGAGATTTACCTTCATGCCCAAGGCAAGCTCAGACAAGTGAGGACAGCGCCATCAGCCTCTGAGGGAGTCGTGCAATGCAGCCAGACATTGGGAGTTTTCCACAACACAGGGTTCAGAGAGAAGAGAGTCCTGCCCATCAGAAGGGCACATTGGCCAAAATATGCAGCTTAACTCACAACAAATTGTCAGCTTAAAGCCAAAGAACAGGTATGAATTAAAACTAGTATATTGAGGAAGTACGGTGCAATAACAGACATCAAAAACAAACAAAAAATAAGCAATCAAAATCATCTCAAGTGATCAGCAGTTCAATTCAATGTTTAGTTCTGGATTAGAAAATATCCACACAGCTGAAGCTAGAAGAAGCCATCAAAATAAATTTCTTTTTCCCGCAGATATTCATGTCTTGTTTGACGATTTTTTTTTGTCATTGAAATATGCAGTTAAGGCACACACCAGACATCTTCTTCAAGAGTTTTCATAAAAAATAGCTGAAGGCTGAATGATTCTTCACATCATTGTGTTAAAAAAAAAAATTAATAAGCAAAAACACAACCAACCTCAAGAAACAATATGAGAAGGAGAAGTAAAATAACAGAGTTAGGAAAACAAACAAACAAACAAACAAACAAAATACAAAGAAACAGCAAAGCACAACAAAAAGGCCACCTCTTACTGCTGCGTACAACTCCCAGTGAAATGGCCTCACATTTCGTGTGTTCCAAGGGGGTGTTGTGCTTGCTTAGCAGAGGGACATGCCCAGTGCCACTGGTGGCTCAAAGCAGTCACTGGGCAAACTGAAGCTACTGCTAAAAAAGGAAATATACCCTTACGAGTAAATGGTGGGATAATGGTAAAACTTCACCTGGCTAGTTTGAAATTGACTGCTCATCATCTGTAGACCAAGCTGGACTTTACAAACAGATGTGGGCATTTTGAAGCCATTTTGAAGATGAGTTCTTCTACAGGACAGTTTTGCAGGACACAAACTATCTCATCCCACCTTAGCCTCAAACTGCAAGGAAAATGGCTGAAGCCTAAGAAATTGGATAACTCTACGAAGAGATAATAATTCTTCAAAGATTAGGCTCCAGTGGGATCAGAAGTTTCTGTCTGACCACAAAGAAACCTCTTTATTTTCTTTGCAGTGTTCTGCAGCTCAGAAAATCATCATCTTGTCATGAATTTACAGATCATTTCATTCACGCAACAAAAGAAAAAACCCCGAGAAGCACGATCTCTTTGTTTGAACTCAATCATTTATTCTGCTCAGTACAATCCTAGCCTGAAATTAAATATATTCCTCTTCTCCACCGAAATAAAATGTGATCCAACGTATTATGCAGTTCTAATCTATTTTGGCCAGCTACATTTTTATGCTGATAAGGGAAAATTAATTTAACCATATATGCACAAGAATACCATTGCATTGTGCGTGGAAGATAAAATCACTAAAATCACACAAGACGTTTGACTTGTGAATGCAGCTTCCAGGAGAATGTTCATTTCCAATTGCATTTTCTCCCCAATAGATTCTTAATTTGCCTTGTTCTATATGGTTTTGAGTTATCATTTTGTATGGCAATAAAAATCAGTGAAGCAGCAAAAGCTTACAGGCCTGTGCCTAGGTTTGATTTATATAATGGATAGCACAATATTGCTGGTCTGCATAATTGAAATTCATTCAGCTCCCGCTGTTTATAATACAATTTAAAAGTACTTTGTGTATTTATTGATAAACAATCATTTTATTTGCAGTAGTACTAGAAAAAGAAAGGTGTTGCCTTCATTTTCTTATTCCATATATGCTTTATATATATGAAAGTTAAAATGTAGAGCTATGTAAAACCTGCTTATTACTATCAGCTTCTGCTTCAAAGCCTTAAAGTAGGCTCATAGTTCCTTGTAAAGCACAAGTGGTTAATAAAAGCAGGCTGTGGCAAAAAGTCATAAAGACTTGAAATACTATTCATCTATACGTAAAAAATCTCAATAATGAGTAAACTCAGCAGCTGACCTGAATATGTCCCAGAGAGCCTGAGTTCTCCCACAGCAGGAGAGCTGCAGCTCCAATCATTTTCCTGAAGATCAATTTTCTCCTAATCAGGGGAAAACAATCAAAATGTCACTTTCTGAGACATCTCCTGTAAGGATTTTTTTTATAACATTTGTTTAAACAAAACACTGAGATCACTCTTGCACAAATTTAATCAGGTGTCATAATCCCATTGTCAGGAAAAATTATATTTTTTTTTGTATTTCCCCTCTTCTTCAGAAATGAGTAAATGTGCTACATTTATGTCTGTGAAGGTAACACTTAAAAATCAGATTTTACCCTTTATTTTCCCCTTTTCCTTGTGGCACAATTTAACAAAACCTAATTTTCCATAAAAGCTCTATTAATTCTGGTGAGGGTCATTAGACTGACAGCTTTGAAATAAAGAATTTTTCATTTACCCCACAAGAAAGCACAGTACAAACATTAGAAAGGCAATAACACGCTTTTACCCTATCCCTCAATGAACCACTCCCGCAGATTGGTCAGAGAGTAAATATTGTCTCAAGGGCCTTCTCAGTTCATGACATCTCTCTCAGAGTGCTCACAAGGATCAATAGTATTTCCTGTACAATGAGAATTCAATAATGTGTCCCTTTCTATAAGTGATGCATCTGTCTCCAAAAAACTTATTTCACACTGGCCAAATGTAAGTCACCGAAAGGTTATCACTTTAATTCACCTCCGAACTGGAATGAGAATGTTACAAGTCCTGTTTTCAAAAATGTAGCATTCTACAGCACCAAGACCTGGATTTACTGTGTGAAGGTTTCTATTATTACTGCATGGTAGAAAAACCAACGGAGTTATTGCATTTTATTACATGGCTTCAATTGGTGCTCTTTTTGGAGATGTTTCAATCCAGCTTCTGGACCTGGCAGTCTCCTGCATGGTGTCCTCACCTTGGGACCTACAGCCACAGCTTCCAATGCATTCTGCTGCTCAGCAAATGGCAAAGATGAATTACATGGGGATTAATACGTTTGGTGCCAAGAAAAGGTACTGGCACACACTGCAAGAGTAGGGTAGAGAAAGTCACGTTGTTCCCTGCTTACTCACAGTTCTTGGGTGGAGCAGAGATGATGGTGAGGGGAGCGGTATCTTCCCACTCCGTAACAATTAAACTCGCTTGAGAGTATCAAATGGAGCACTGAAGCCCAACACACGCCTTTAAAGCATAGAGTTCGCAGTGCTACGTGCCGGATCTCTCCTTTACTGCTTCCTGGGAACCAACGAGAGTTCTTTATGATCTCTTCTTCACGAAGAAAACCTGGATAATGATTCCACTATCCTGATATTTCTATCTGGAAATGTTTCACCCGTACAAGCGAGGCAGGTGCCTTTATGAGTTACTGCAGCTTGGGCTCTCTTCATACCCTCTGACCAAACCTCCTCTCCATCTAGCAAGGATTGATTTACGGTGTTCAAAACCATTCCCAACAGATACAGAGCCACTGGTATTGGCACACAGTTCTATTTCAAATGGACCTTACTATTTTTACTCTTTTAAACATAGCTGGCTATCGGATTTATGGTCCCCTATGAGGTGGCTTCAGCTGCTCCGCCTGCTCACAAGTTTACACAGATTATACTCCTTGCTTGTTTACCTTTGATTTCTTGCCATTGAGCAAAAGATTTAGGAGGTACATGGGGGACTGATTGGTGCAGCGGGTCACCACATCACTGCTTTCATGTACTAGGTCCCTATCTTGGCTCATCTCTCTTGATGGGAGGGTTTTTTTTTTTTTTTTTTTCATGTTTGACTTCAGAAAGATGGCCCCAGGGTCTCCCCTCCACCCTGGTCCTTTGGCTGCTTCTCCTCACAGGGGGAAGCCATGACAAGCCCAAACAAGAGGTACAGGCTTCACCATGCCATGACTGGAGTTGGACTCCTGCTGGATTTGGCCTATGAGGTGTCAGAACCAAATGGTAGTTGGGGGGGATTAATTTTGTTTTTCATAAAGAAAACATTACATTTAGAATGGTTTTTAAATTAGAAGAAGCTGGAGCATAAAGAAGTGAATGATAATTTTCTCTTTCACATACTGAAATATAATACTACATTTCAGTAAGAGTAATACCATTATTTTCCTTTTCCAGATTAAACTAAAAGCTGAATTTCTCAATTTCTTTGGTCATCTTTAAATTACTTGGACTAAGCAAACATTTATTTGAAACTTCTCACATATCTTTTTCTAACTTTTAATGACAAAAATTAGTTCTTCTTTGGCTTCCCAAATATGGAAATCTCTTTCCCCTTCCTAGATTTGATTTTCTCTTTTGAGTCCTTACAGAATCACAGAATGTTAGAGATTGGAAGGGACCTCGAAAGATCATCTAGTCCAATCCCCCTGCCGAAGCAGGAACACCTAGAGCAGATTGCACAGGAACGCATCCAGGCGAGTTTTGAATGTCTCCAGAGAAGGAGACTCCACAACCTCTCTGGGCAGCCTGTTCCAGTGCTCTGTCACCCTCACTGGGAAGAAATTTCTCCTCATATTTAAGCGGAACCTCCTATGTTCCAGCTTGCACCCATTGCCCCTTGTCCTGTCACTGGATGTCACAGCGAAGAGCCTGGCTCCATCCTCCTGACGCCCACCCTTTACGTATTTATAAACATTAATGAGGTCACCCCTCAGTCTCCTCTTCTCCAAGCTGAAGAGACCCAGCTCCCTCAGCCTTTCCTCATCAGGGAGATGCTCCACTGCCTTAATCACCTTGGTGGCTCTGCGCTGGACCCTCTCCAGCAGTTCCCTGTCCTTCTTGAGCTGAGGGGCCCAGAACTGGACACAATACTCCAGATGCGGTCTCACCAGGGCAGAGTAGAGGGGGAGGAGAACCTCTCTTGACCTACTAACCACACCCCTTCTAATCCACCCCAGGATGCCACTGGCCTTCTTGGCCACGAGGGCACAGGGCTGGCTCATGGTCATCCTGCTGTCCACCAGGACCCCCAGGTCCCTTTCCCCTATGCTGCTCTCCAACAGGTCAGTACCCAACTTATACTGCTTCCTGGGGTTACTCCTGCCCAGATGTAAGACTCTACACTTGCCCTTGTTAAATTTCATTAAATTTCTCCCTGCCCAGCTCTCCACCCTGTCTAGGTCTCGCTGGATTACATCTTGTACTTGTCAGCTTCACTGATAAATGCACATGAGCAGCTACCTGTGATGTTTGTCTCAGGGAAAATAACATGACACAACATACTTAGTGCACTGTAATATTGAGCACAGAAAATTGTAGGTGGAGCAGCAAGGAATACACATTTTAATGTTTAGAGCTTAAAAACAAATACCTGAGATTGTGCACTTCTTTCTGGCACATGTTCTTCTCCACCCTTTGAGAAAATAAATCATTTTTCATAGATGCAATTCCAATTTATAGAAAATAGATATATTAGTGCTTATCTTTCTTTCCCCTTCTTTACTATCAGATTTTGTTGCTTATAATATAAAACAATTCTCAGAAGTCTTACCAAATTCTGAAAAAGTTTTGGGAGATATAGAAAATTGTGCTGGTTTCAGATGGGACAGCTGAAAAATAACATGAAAACACTTCTGGAAAGTCAAGTACATTGCAGATTGATGTAATTTAGAATCATGGAATGGCTTGGGTTGGAAGAGACCTCAGAGATCATCTAGTTCCAACCCCCCTGCCGTGGACAGGGCTGCCAACCACTAGTTCACTTGATCAAACTGCCCAGGAAGCCATCCAGCCTGGCCTTGAACACAGCCAGGGATGGGGAAATTTAGCATGCAGTTCTCAAGACACGCTAGCATGTATTTTAATAATTCTGTTTTCAATAATGCGCTGAAGTAAATGAGCATTTTTAATTTAGAAGAGACATGCTGCAGAGAGAGTTTAATGTTGAACATTTTTATACTCTTTAAAAATGTTTTGCTAGGAAAAAACAGAACTAAATAAAACAATCTAGTTATGCAAAAGATTCAGTAAGAATTAAAACCCTGCACTTAGGCTTCTCGCTTTCAAGTCATGCCCAGTTCACTCGCTTTACGTATGATTTACAGCACTATGTAAAGCAAGTATCTGGCCCTTGTAACCCATTTATTTAAAAATCAAGATGCAAGAGTTGAATATATTTGAGCCCTTTACTGGCACCATGACGAAAAGCATGAAACTTTCCCCTGCTCCCCATCTAACAATGCTCTCTGACTGAAGGTCCTATCCACACATGAAACGGTCACAATCTAGTTGTGTCTCATCAAAGATGATGAAAGTCATGAGAAACCAGGTTTGTGGATGATTCATCACTTTAGGGATTGACTGGGCAGTAGTTGACTGGGACAGCCATTAAACCTGAACCATGCCTTGCGAAACACCGTCCATACTTTTACAGTTAAGTTTCTGTGACTTTTCCTTACCACAGCGAACCTGTTCTCCAAGGCTGGTGATCTGAGCAAAAGGTCTGTGGCCTGCCTAAACAAAACTCCAAGACTAGATTGAGCAGCTACAGCAGTGAATGGTTATGTGAAACCAAATTTCAAGTACACTTGCTAGAAATAGTTGTTTGTCTTTCAGGTTACCAAAGAAGGACTTGAGCTGATTAACAGGTGTGCTGGGAAAGCACTGTGACTGTGAAGCTTCTTGCATTCAGTTCTTTTTGTGGGTTCGCATCACCAAACATGTGCAAAGATGCATGAACCGAGGTGCGTGCCCAGATACGGTGTGAGACTAGGGAGCAACAAGTTCATGTAGCAAGCTGAGTAGCACACAGGATGAAAAAAATGTTGCGTGACACTTGCATGCACGATTAGCTACTGAATAAATGCAATTAGTGGAAAAAATAGAATTTTTAAAAGCTTCATTTATGACTTTACAAAGAGACATTTTGATTCCCTCATCTCAGCACTACATAACTGGGCTCTGAAGATCACCCAGTGAGTTTCATATCCCAGCCTCTTCTGACTGAGCCACAGCATCTCTTGAATTCTGAATGCAAAAAGGAGACATATCCACAATAAGAACTGCTGCAATGAATAATTCAGCAAGCTCCAGTCATGAAACTCACAACAAGCACTGCAAGGAAGATGAAGTATTTTTTCTGCCCATCATTATGTATGTTCATGCCACGGGGATTTTTCAATTATTGAACAGTGTAGAGTTGCCTTTGTTTGTAGAAAATGTCAATTTGAATTGTGTGGCTTCCACACATTCATTTATGTTTGCCAAAGGCTGCTTTAACCTTAGTTTGGCTTTTTATTCCTCTGACACATGAAGTTACAGATCAAAAATACTGACTGATTACTAACGTTTCAAGAGCATCTTCAGTATGGATGCTTTAGCTGTCAAGACATTTTCAATAATCTCTTCCATTATTATATTTTTATTATAAAAATCTCTATTAAATGTTTCTTTATACACCAACTCAACCATTTTAAACAAAAGTTAATGATAGAGAGGTACGTTATAAGTGCCATAAGTAACAGAAAATGAAAGGCAAATTACCTTGCATTAAGTTTACAAGCCAATATCCGGGACAATATTGCTGCTTTTATTTAGTACTTATTGAAATTCAGCCCACAGTTCAAGAAGGAACCACCTGCACCATTTACAGAGCAAACAAGAACAGCGATCAGGCAACAACATTTTGTGTGTGGACATACTGAGCTTCAGTTTGGTAATGTAAATGACTTGTTTTAGCTAATGATGACAGAAACGAATGAGTTTCTGATGTGTAAGTTCAGAGGTAAGAATCTACCACTGCTTGGGGCACCAGTAAGAATAGAAATTACTCGTACAAGTGGCAAGAGATATTGCATCTTATTTACTTATGAGAAATGATGAAGAAGCTCAAATTTCACAAACTGTGATGCTGTTGGGTGTCAGGGCTGTGTTTGCATGTGCATCCAGTGCACTTCTGCCCTTAATTTCTTGGGCGCCAGGATTTTAGTATAACCCTGTTTAGTCTCTGTGTAGAAGAATCTGTGGACTGGTAAAACAAAAGATGGACTGAAGGCATGGTGTTGACTCAACTAGTCACCATCACAGCAAATGTGACTAAATTTTGCAGGAGTTTTTTTTTTTTTTTTTTTCTTTTAAACAAACAATCTCTCTTTGTCTGCAACAACTGAATAAAACAGGATCACACTGTGCTAATCTGGATGGATTCTTCACCAGCTTACATAAAGATGGTGCATGTGCTACAAGTCTTGTGTTGAACTGAGTATTTTATCAGTCAGACAAGTTGAGCTAATTGTGAAAGAAACATAACAGTTTTATAATAAAACGGAACTGAGAAATGTGAAGTAACAGGTTTGTGGAACCAGAACTCCACAGAAGGCTGCTTTACCTCATATCCTCTAGATCTTTGGCATCTACGTATGATAAATCATACTCAATGGCAAGACATCATCAACAAGGTAATGACAAAACCACAAATGAAATCTTTCCTGGAATGTCACCCTTTCCTATTATTTTGAACTTATTAATAATATCTCCATCACCTAAAAATGATCACTGACATTGAACCAGCTGCTAAATATTAGGCACCATAATCAGCTTCTTGTCTGTACGCCCACAGAACAGCTCCTTTCAAAGACAGTCTATGCTTTCCTAACTGTATAATAACAGATGCGGAACAAAATGATGCCTGTATAGCAGAGTATTATTACCTTTATATTTTAACCCTCAAGTGAACGTCAAGATTCCTAAAATGATTTTGTTGACATGGAGACAAAGTTAATAGTTACCAATGTTATATCTCTTGGTGAGAACTATGAAAGCCGACTTGTTGATTATCATGGAGTTTAACTGGGCAAGGTAAAATGTAAAACATAAATGCAACAAATTATTTGGCAATTCCAGTTCATTAATTCAATGATTCAGTCTGAAAAAATAACTTCTTGAACACAGAATTATTTTTTTTTTGCCCCTCCATATTCTGATTTATTTTTTTTTTATTATTTACTCATTGCTTTCTGAGTACTCCTCGCTGTTAAGTGATTGGGAAAAAGCCAATGAAGAAGAAGAGAATAGATTTTCTTACATCTTACAATTTCCAAAAGCTTACAAAGGTTCAATAAATTAGTTCACTGCAGCAAAAGGTGCAACACACTTACCATTAACCACCATCTACCTTTTCTATTTCTGCGTGTAATCATCGTATTTTTTACTCAGTCCAGAACCCTCTGTCTGAGCCATAAATATTAGAAATACATCCTTACCCTAGAATACTTCTCTGATAACCCTACATCACTGCATATCTATAGTGGGCGTTATGGGCATCCAAAGCTAACGCACTTACCTGCTCGATGTATTCCCAAGTTATAAACGCATATAAGCTTATGAACCAATGTGCTCTTTTGACTTCTATTCCTTAATTTTTTTTTTTTTTTTTTTTTTTTTTTGTTTTTTAATTGTTTTTTGCAAAGATTGGAGACAGGGGATTTAATCTGCTACTGCATGATAGTGGGGCCAACTTGAGTCTCTTCTGTACAGGAAAGGTATAGGTAAGACTTTTAAATNCTCCTTTAATTAATGAGCCCTTATGGCCATCACATTTACCATGTTCATGAGGTCAAACTTGAACATGCAGCCAGTCAGTCAAAGCAATGCAACCATCAGTGCAGGCTTTCCTGAGCACCAGAGTGTTATCTCAAAACATCATCTCAAAAAAGCTTACCCAAAAATCAGGTAATAAATCCACAACACTGACAGCCTGGAGTCATTGCTGTGCATCTTGCACAGACCCCACTTTCTCTGTGCCCTCCCCATGCTGTATTTA
>VXAV01003451.1:596600-651958 GCA_013399715.1 Alectura lathami
AAAAAAAAAAAAAAAAAAAAAGAAAAGAAAGAAACTTCGATAATTGTTAAGAACTAAAGCCAAATTCATTGAGTCAAGTCAGAATTCAAAACTCGTTTGTGGACTGCCTAGGCACAATGTCATGAACCACTCTAGGGTCATTTTTCACCCTGACTATCTGGCTAAGATGAATCAGCTATGTCACCTACAACGGTCCATAACTATGATAGAACATTTCTCCCGGTCTAGATGGGACATTGTGTCTTCATACACATCCACGACTCCATTTGAAAAACACTTTTAAGTAAAGACAATATTTTCCTCTTTATCATGCATTGTTATGTCTCTAGGCAACAGCTGATGCAGGTAGGTAAAAAGCAGTATTTAGCCTCACAGTGTCACATATCTGAGTTAAATTACTTAATTGCTATGATATTCAGACAGCAGAGAGGGCTGAATACAGAAGGATGTAGTTGTTTGTGGGACTCCAACAACGATTAGGTTAGGCTAAGCCGAAAGTCAGAAAGTATGCTAAATTACCAATTTTTTGTTATCAGCTCCAAAAATGCTTGTTATCTTAAAAAAAAAAAAAAAAATCATCTGTGTACACATTTTGCTTAGCAAAAAGAGAAGCAAAAGCCCTGCATCTTTCTGTGCTAGGGTTGAGCAACACTAGGTTCAAGGGTTTTGTTCATTTTTCAAGAGAAGGTTATATTATCCCTTCTTCAATTCAGCTTTCCCATGGAACCTACACCACAAACAGATCTTTACATCTTACGTCCCAGCTGTTTAAACAGATTCTTAAAAAAGAGCGCAACATCTGATATATTTAGAAGCCTTTTTTTTTTCAGCTTTTGTTACAAATCGAGGCCAATTTGTGGATGGCCAGCAAAAGCCAGAAAGGCATTAAGACTCAAAAGGAGTGAATACAAGCAGCACACACTCATCCTCCACCTTTCTTAAGGATTGAAATCTATTGAGGAATACAAATTCCAGGCACAGCTAAGCACCCAAGGCTCTGCTGTAACACAAGGATTTTGACAATGATCCTCTCTGCATGCAGAGAGATGGGCATGGAGATTAACCAGCATCCCTACCATCATCCTTGCAGAACAACAACGTGGAAAGCAGACTATCTTATATTTTGAATGGTCATATTGCACCCAGCTGGCCACAATGTTTGCACAACCAAAGCCAACAAAACTCTCCTTGCAACATCTCTCATGAGAGTGTGAGGTTGTGGATTGTTTTTTTTTTTGGTTTTGTTGTTGTTTTTTGTTTGTTTGTTTTAAATTCAAGACATCTTACAAACCCTGCATGAAAAAGGTAAAAGACATGATTTCAGATTGCCCAAGCTGTCTATGAATTTCATAAGAAGAAAACAATATCTTTTTAACCAAATCTATTGCCACCAACAGCTGCAAAACATGAAATTAGGATGATGCCTTAAGTCTGAGAAGTCTTCAGTTTACAGCTTATAGCTCATCAGTAGTCCACTGCTGTCAGTCCATGAGTGGGGTTGCTTGGGCTTACGTATGATGACAGAAAAAAACAGTAGCTTTAAAACTGTTAGTTTAGTCTGTGGAGGAAGCTACTGTCAAAAGCTGTTTCTGACAAAAGATGTTACTTCTGTCAAAACAGAGACTATATGGTTACAGAGGCATTTGGAGAAGGATCTGTTTATTTATTTATTTTTATGGCACTTCATTTCATGTTCGTGTTCTTGGAACTGAAATCTTTCCACTTTTCTCAGAAAACCAAAATTAATTAAATGAATTACAGCTTCAAATTTCAAAAAGCAAGTTGTATTCTTGAGAAGTCTCCAGTGACCTCCTTCAGCTCCTGTCTTTCTGAGGCTCGCAGTACCCTGCCAGAGATGCAGCATGAATACACAAAGTGTGCCTTGCTCACTGCACAGTGAATAATGCTGTGCACGGTCAACACAGCATTTTGTGCTGCTGTGTCGCTGTATTCATAGCATGGAAAGAGAAAAGCAAGACACTGAATAAAGGTATCAGTTGCGCTGCTTCCACAGCATGGACCTCCCAGTATGTCACCATTTATCTCTGGAACAGAAACAAAGTCAGATGACTAAAACAAGCAGCCCAACCCTGTTCGTATTCCTGAAGCTTTTCTCAGTTACCAGATGAAAGCCCCTACATGCAAACAAATCCTCCTTCATTAGAAGTGTTACTGGCAGAAGAGAGGCTATCCTGGGGGCCAGCCTGCTGGTATCTTCAGACCATCCATGAGACTCATGGCCACCCCATCCCTGGTACCTGCTGGAAAGGCAAGGAGGGCATCCAAAACCACATCACAGGCTCCTCTCACTCTCCCTATACATCCATGCTCTCTGTTTGCCATCAGCTTGCTCTTAAACTTTGAATCAAGGATAACCAACAAGATCACCTGTAGAAAGGATGCATTGCTGCAGAGAAAGGAGAGCAGGGAACTGACACACACCTCAAAGAAATTGCATCAGGAAGGGACAAAAGACTTTACTCCAAAACAGGAAATCAGCTCACACGTCAAGGACCAAGAGCAGTGCAAAAATCTCTCCCAGCTGAATGCTGCCCCCTAACCAGGGGCTACCTATCCTTCTCACTGTGCAGGACTGGGAATGCCCTGACGTCAAGGCATTTCCATTCACACCAAGGCAATGTGGGCTGCAGAAACAAGAAGAATGGGCAGAACAAGAACAAAGAACAAAGCAGCCCCTCACGCATTCAGATTTTCATGATTCACTTTCTTGTTTGGCTGCTGAATACAAGATGACAGCTTGGTAGGGCACAAAGGTTTGAGGTGAAGAAACCAAGGACGATAACTCTGCCTCAAGAATCAGCTGGAGAGGTGAGATATTCACGCAAAACATGATGCATAAATTCGATTTATTTCCTAATCAGGAAGTGGGCTTCTCACTCTTTGTTCCAGCACTATGGGCAGCCGTCGCCTATATATGCATTGCTCTACATATGGCTGGAAGCTCCCCTATTCCACGACATGAAAGACAATCTGTCTTTCTAGCCCTAGTGCCATGGGCCCCTCTCCAGCTTCAACAGCTTCCCTGGTTACGCTGTATGTCATTCAGAATTTCTACATCGCTTTGTGCCATGGATGATATTTAAAAGAGAAAGCCGTCCTCGTCTTTTGTCAGCTTACGGTATATTTCATCTCCCACTATCTCATAAAGTGACAGTTTGATTATAATGTAATTACATTTTTAGTGAACCGAGTGCATAATTTTATTTCCAAATGGGTTTATGTTCATTATATTTAAGCTTAAGAACAAGAAAACTGCACTGGGAAAAGACAAAGAAATGTGGTTGCTTTTTTTTTTTCCTTTTTATTTTTTTTTAAAGGTGAACATTATGTAGGGCATATGCATAATGGGAGGGAAAAGATGCCAACATCACACTGTAGAAACTCTCAAATATGAGAGCACAAACAAGCTTGAACGCCCTTTAAGACATTTATATGGAAATTAAAAAAATAAGAATGTTTAATTTTCATTGCATGGAATTTGGTAAAAGCTAACAGGTTGAATAGCTTCAATATCCAAGAATCAAGAGAAGCAAGGACCAGAGAGTGGCTGCAGACAACTATGGCAGGGACAGTGCCAGCTCGCAAATCAGTGAAATCCAAGTCTTCTTTATTCAGTCAAATCTCCAAGCCTCCTGTGGCTGGGTACTTGCCAAGGAGCTCGTTTGCAAGTCAAGTATTATTTGTTGATGCTAAGAAGCACAAGCTGATATATTTTGCCAAAACATGTGTCAAGAAAATCCATGTAAATCAACAGTGCTTTGCAGCAGAAACTGTGGTTCCTTTCTGAAAACTGTCTTAGTAAAATGGCACCCTGGGGTTTCCTGTTTATTGCATCCCAGTGACTTCCAACTCAAACATGATCAGCTCAGACGCAAGTGATAATGATTTTTTTTTTTTAACTGCTGTTTCTAAGAAAATAGAAATAAAATTGTACAGTCAAGATGTTCTTTCTGGCTCACACATCAGCAGCATAGATCCTACAACTGGTATTTAGCCAATAATGCTATTTACAACTTACATTCCTGTTTCCTTTCTATCATCCAGTTTCCAGTTGATTGGCTTTAAAGGGAAGAAAAAACTTCTATAACAATAATAATAATAATAACCAAAACAATCATGTTAACTTACCCCTAAAATGAGATCGGATCCTTGTTGAAGGCCATATCTTTAGCAACACTTATATACCCGGTTGAGCGTTTGCTAACGAAATTCCTCATTTATCTAAACTAGAGGTGTAGAACAGTGTACTATGTGGACTACATTTGTTTCCTGAAATGGGAAATTAAGTAAATAACCAATGGAAGCAAATATATCCACTTCTCACTGCCATTTCACCACTCGTAACCCTACAGACATGGCTGGATAATGGTGGCATTTGGAACCTGTGACCTGTATGACGTACATGATTTATTGGCACCACCAGCCAGGCTGTTACCTGGCATCAAGCTTCCTCCTGCTGAAAACTCCCACACTATGCTCCTTGGAACGCATTGATACTCTTCCTCTTTGATCAGTTGTTGCTTCAAAAGAGACATCCTGAAAATAAGCAGCACTTTAGTTTATAAATATATGCATATTTACTAATTTTCAAAAAGTTCTGGGCTCATATTTCCATATTCAGGCCACTGATATGTAACCTAATCTGTTGCAATGAGAGTATTGCTCACTTTCTTTGTGGTGTCTATCCAGCAGCTCTCCTGGGACACTTTAAACTAGCATGTAAAATTTTGATATTCCAGGCACGTATTCTACCTCATTCTATTGCTTCGCCACAGACCTCGGTACACCAACTTAATTGGTCATTTGTCTGGGCCTGTCAGTTCTTCTATTTCCACACTCCCACCTCGGTACCAGCATTCTGCAAGGTGGTGGGGAAACCCAAAAATTATCCCATACCACAACATCATTCATTTATTCTATCAAATAGAAATTTCTGATTGATTAAGCTTGTTCAGTAGCAAACCTGCAACATAGTTTATCAAGAAATAGCTTACTTCTGTGTAAGAACTGGACCCTAGAAATTCAGATAAAAGCCTGGAAGCACAATTGCTTTGCTGTTACCTTTCAAAGTGAAAAAATCAACACTATAGCAACAAAAACTAGATGTCTAGAGCAACGAAAAGGGGAAGTCATGTGAGAGAAAAATCAGAGATAAAAGAGAAAAACAGCTTATATTAAAGCTCACTAGTCCCTAGGGGTATTGTGAAGGCTTCTGAATGGATGAAGCATTTCTAGTAATTACGATGAATCGAATAAATACTGTCAACATCGGGCTCACTGCAAGACCATCTTGAAAAAACGACAGCTGATTTTTTTATCTATATAATTTTTTTTTTTTCCCTGAAACCAAGTTATTGTTTCACTTAAGTGACTAGGATCTGCCTACCAGAAAAGCTTTTTGTATCAGATTTTCAACACTTTAAAAAATAATCCCAAGATGATTTTTTTTTTTTTTCTACAGAGAGCAACCTATTCCCTTACTTGTCAATCAGCTCAGATGAGCAGTTTTTGTAGATGAGCTACAGAGCATTCAAAAACCAATATCAGTACTGAAACTACCTTATTTAAAAGCAAATCAACTGGAGGAGGTCAGTCAGAGTTCAAGGACTCATCATTCTTGGGAAGGTTCAGATTTCCCTTTAAGGCCTAGAGTAAGACTTAAAACATTTGCCCTGCAGAGACCTCCAGACATCATGTCCTCTTCATTTCTCTTTTTCCACCTGTTTTGGCAGTTAATTGATGAGGCTTCAGGCTTCTTCCTGCTGCCTCCAGTAGAGGTAACTGAGCAGTACAGGGACAAAAAGGCCTGCAGGAGGCTGTAGCCGTAGAAGTCCCAAATCCACAACACAAAGACTTTGGCAGAACAAAACCATAGATGGGACCAGAGAAGGCAATGACGGACATGGCACCTTCCTCCTTACCCAACACCACAGAACTGTTCCTGACTTTAACTTGCCCACCTTTCAGAAATCATGAGTCATAGCTGAAGGTGTCTCCTCAACATATTTAGCTGTTCCTTTGTTTGGCTTTGCTCCTGTCTGAAAAAAATAACCAGATTAAGAATTATAAATCACGGCAAACAGGAACTTTGAAAGTAACACTCACTAAAACTCTTATTTCAAAAACATCTCTTGAAATCAAGGGCACGGCACCAGTCCTTCAGGGCATAATTCAAATAAGCCTTCAGCTCCTTCACACCAAAGTAACACGACAAACTTATTCATAAATGGCACAGGACTAGTTGACTTGGCAGCTGTTTTTCTTGGACTGAGAAAGTGGCAGAGAGGTCAAAGCTTTATATGACTGAGAAGCTATCAAGCTGGTGACAGCATTAAAAAACAAAACGCTGAAGTGTCTGTTAAAAACTAAGTCCATCAAAAGGGGAAAAAAAATCATGTCAAGAGTCCTATTATATGACTCCATTAAAATGATTTTTTAATCAATATGTGATATGCAGTCCACGTAATTCAATTTAAGAATATTTTAACTAGATTAGATCTTGGCAAGAAGACCCTATGGGTCACTTTAAACTCAATTTTTATCTGTCCAAATAATGAACTCTAGAAGGTTAAGAGATTAGCACATCAGAGTATGTTATAGTGCAATCAAAGCTTTCCTGAGAGGAGTCTATTGTACTGAAATTGTTCAAATCTTGCTGGATTATCATATAGACAAGAGAAACCCCAAGAATTAATATCTGCAAGTTTCCTTTGGCAAGATAAACTAAGGCATTTGCAAGGAGCTATAAGAAATGCAGACAATCACTTCCATTAATGTAAAAGCTTACCCCTCAATGGCTGAAGGGATTCTAAAATAATAGCAAACACTTTCCCAACACACAACTTCAAGGTGATACAAGTCTGTAGGATTTTATTTAAAATTATGTATATTCTTTTCCACATGTAATCCTTGTCTCTTCATTCTTTTCAGTCATAATCTTTTGCTACCCTCATTAGGATTTCATTCTTTTTGTGTAAATCAAAAACTGCTCTACATTTTTGTTTTCAGCTTCTGGGGAGACCAGTGCATGGAAATCACAGCATTTCTGTTCCCTCTGGCTTGCGCTTCCACATACAGAGAGAGAGCCAGCCAGAAAAGAGAATTAAGAGACAGCCTGACCCACTGCTTGCCAGGAGGGAGGCTGCATTATATCTGTGTCATTTTTGACAGGCTTGTCTCTCCCTCAGTCTGCAGTGACTGCCAGCAGCTAAAACATGACCAGTTCCCCAGGCCGTCTGTTCCCAGGCTTCCCTGTCTTTTAGCACTGAGAAATTTCTTCTTATAATCGAGGGAATCCCATTACATTTTGCCCTCTCCCTCAAAGACAGGAAGAACTGATCACTTGCTCACCACCTCAAACCTTTACCTACTGACAGGCTGCCATGTCCCCAGTTTCAGCAATCTGTTGTGAACTATTCACTTCTTTCAACCCTTCTGAATGCTCTCCAGGCTCCAATCATCTTGCAGACACCAGGAAAGCTAACTCTGCAATGCACAGATGCCAGCCTGCTGTCTCCAGCAGGTTCTCTGGGTGAGGTGCAGCTGCTTTGGCAGGATGAGCAGAGCCTTGTCCTGGTGGGAAACGGGGCTTCCTGGCTCAGTGCTCCACCCGAGATGGGCAGTGCTGCAGCTTGGAAACCAAAGGAGACCACTGTCCATCACCGGTGCAAAAGCCATCAGTCAGCAGCCCTACCAGTCTAGGATGGCCAGTGGCTGATGGACATATCAACCCCTGGGGCACAGGGCAAGCCTCCTCAGGGAGCAGCAGCTCAAGTCAGCAGAGCTGGCATGCTGGACTGAAAAAGCCCACAGGAGTTCGGGGAGAAGGATGGCTGAATTTCTGCAGGTCTCCTGAAAAGAGACCTCCAAAAGGCATTAAAATGAAGAAAGGGTAGTATAATTCCTCTGTGTCATGGTAACTACTACTGTTTGGATTTACTGTGAATGCTAAGTTGGTCTCTTTTGCCTGTGCCAACCGACAAAGGCTTGCGTGATGTGTCGTCTATGGCCATCATCCTCACTAATATGTCTGGAGGGTCTGATTTCCTACTGCTTCATACAGTTGCATGTGACCTGCTTCCATTTTCTATATGATGAATGGGAAAAAGGGACTACCTAGAAGGGTAATTAAAAAAGCACTATGAGACCAACTAGACAGAGATAAGTGAATATGAAAGCACCTGACCTGGCCAGGTGCTTGAAGATACCCCTGAAAAGGTCTTCAAGAGAAAAAAAAAAAAAAAAAAAAAAAAAAANACAAATTACCACCTTGACAGATTATTAAATGTTTAAACCTTCTGGCAATAAGAGCTGTTAATAAAGAAACAGTGTATACCAGAAGACAACAGTAACAACAGTAATTATGCAGCAGAATGATTAAACAGCTCACAGCCTTAATGACTCTAATCTATTTTATGAGAGGAAGTCAAAGCTTCAGCATTCCAAAAAAGAAAAAAAAAATCAATTAGGGAGAAAGTGAGATGGAAAAAAAATCTGTTTAAACTATGTGCCTACAATCAAGTGATAAATCAGTCATGAGTAATTGTAGAAATCACTGCAGCTCACCATGTTTTGATAATGCTGACTGCTCCACGGTAGACTGGAGACCCATTCAGTTTCTTAGCATCCAAGCACTCCACAGAGTAATCTGAGAGAAATTGTGTCCCACAGGTCATGCTGTCTGGCTGGAAGAATATCCAGCACTACCAAAATTAAGAAGCTTGCTTTGGAGAACTTTTCTTATTTTAACAGCAGCAAAGCTAATTTCATTTCAGCCAGAGGTACCTAACAGGTTCGATAACTCTCAACCACTCACAGATATTTTTTCCCCTTCCTTTACTTTCTTCATCTCCCAGATAAAAAGAACTGCAGACATCACCTCTCACAGTGTCACTAGCCAAGGAAAGGTCATTCTTGGAGGTCTGCCACATCCCTCTTCGTCTGCAGAAGCCACAGAGCTCAAGGGAAGAACACTAGGACCATGTGTGGGAAAACCTGGGGTGATTCCTGTTCCCTTCTCTCACAAAGCCCTGGTTCTTACAACAGGACACCGATGGCCATGGTCACCCATGGTCTGAAAACCAGCCCTCAAAGAGGAGCTTGTTGTCACAGCACTCTCACCCAGTTCCTGATGTAGTGGCAGGGAAGCTGTGGGGAATGAGAGGCCAGGACTGGCTTTGGGTTAGATTAAGTGGGTGGGAGGAAAAAAGTTCTGTTAAAAACCCGATTAGACAGGCCTGTGTTACTGCAAAGGTAATAACACGTTAGTTGGATCCCCACTTAGTCTCTTGCTTGTTCATTTTAGTGAGATTATTTTAGCTATCAAAACCAAAGAATTTCTGAAGCTTTTGTATTTATTCTTGTAGCTCTCTTCTTCAACTCCCTTTTGCAAAAAAAATCTGTTGAAATAAAGAAAACTTGATGCAGTTGCATATCTGCCTTACAAATGTCAGTGAAAATAATGGCTCTCACCTCACAAATATCAGTCTGTCTATATCAAAGATCACACAGACTCTTTTTGGTATGGTGGCATTAGAAACATCCTCTGGTGCACCTTGTTTGCTATAGACCCCTTCAAGGTGTGGTGTGTGCCAGGACTTAGCGCCTGCTCTTACGCTTTGTCCAGAACATGTAGAAATGCTTTTGAGGGCAAAGGACTGGACTGGACGAAGCATGTCAAATGCAAAGACATTAGACATTAGTATAAAAGATAAATAGCAAGAATGTGGATCAGGTTGCAGGGAAAACCTGTGTGTTAAGACTTACTATAATTTCTCATTTGCTGATTTTTTTATGTCATGATTGTACACTTCTATTTTCTGTAGAGTAAGTGTTACACCCTTAAATATATATTAAAAAAAAAAGAAAAAGGTCATTTTCAGAAGATGGAAGATGATGGGAGAAAAAGAAACTTCAGTAAGGATTTACCTGTGACAGCCTTGCTGTGCTTCTCAACATTTCCCTGGAAAAAATGAGCACTGATCATTACCACCATATCATCTGTCCCCATTTTCTCCCAGTTTGAAATTCAGAGTGGGATGCAATTAATTAACAAGAGTTTATATTTGTTATGTTTTTAGACCTCGAAGTTATTGACAGCCATTTGGCATTAATTATTTGTGCTATTGACATCTTTGCACTATGGAAAGCAATCTGGACAAGAGCTTGGGAATACACGAAGTGTGGCGAGGAACAGTTGCCGAAGGCAGTTAGGAAGATGTTGTTACAGGTGTGCCAAGTGGGAAATCAGGAGGCTTTAGTTATTGTTATTTTTTTCAGAAGTAAGGCTCAAATTGGGACAAGGAAAGCCTCAGTTGTTTTAAGTCCCTGCTTCCACACATGAAGGCACAGTGTGGCTCTACCTGCATTTGGGATGCGACTAAGGAATGTAAGACAAAGAGAGAATGCTCCCACTACGTACACACGTCAAAAAGACATTTGGTCCACCTCAGCTTGGGTTTATGGGCAGACGAGCTGAGCAAGTTCCTGGGGTTTCCAGTGGAAAAAGAGGCATACATACAATGTTAGCAGACAAATAAGTTAAACACTGAGCAGAACATTAAACCTCAGAAACGGCATCAGAGAGATGGAGGTCAAGTTGTAGCTGCACTGAATGAAGACCCAGAAGTCCAACAAATCAGAGCATCATGGTCACAAAAAGGGCAGCCCGAGTAGCGGGCTCTCAGTGACAAAAGCTGGTGCAGACTCTGGCTTGAGGGCATGTGCCAGAGTGCTACCTGGATAGCAGCACCTGGGAAGAGAGTGGGTCAGTGGAAAACCTGCAGGTGTGTGAGGGGGTATCTGCCCAAAACTGACAGTGCTGGGAGGAGGTTGTCCATGATGAATCTCCCTTAAGTTTACCATCAACTGTATTACACAGGGATCAAGAGACCACCAAGAAACATTTAAGAGCAGGAAGCAGTTTGAAAAGAAATAAGGTGCAAAAATTTTTGACTGTTGAAGTGGGAGAGTTGTAACAGGTTTTCACTCAAAACCCAGTTAGAAATTCCGAAGTTCATAGGCTTTCATTAGGATTTTGTTCATGTTTAATATTATCATTTATATTTTATTGATCCTGATTGTGTATTTCACTGACTGTTCTTTTTATAAAAGAATAAAGTTCATATTAAAAAAAAAATTAAAAAAAAAAACAATCTATTTTGATCCTGATTTGATACAACCACACAGATTTTGGAGCTTTTTTCCTGAGACAGTAAACAAACCAGGTGGCACATAGTGAGGAAAGCAGGTGTCAGAAAAAGAATTTCCTAGTTGCCTAAAGGTGTTGAAGTCAGGGTGAGCAACCACCTGATGTTCATGAGCTGCTGAGAGACGGTAAGCTGAAGGGAGGTAGGAGGACCCACATGTTTTTCCTTTTGCTTAGCCCAGGTAAAAGAGCAGTGAGGATTCAAATAAGAGTACTATATTTCTATTCAGACAGAAGTGATCCCCTTAATCACATGAGCAATAATCAAGAATTTAGCTTTTACCTCTCCACATGTGCTATTCTGTGCAGTGTTATTTAGGGAGGTACAAACAGAAAACATCAATAAAGAATGCTGCATCCCCATGTGCCAACAGCACATCCCCAGAGGTCCCAAGCCATCGTTGCAGGCATTTCTGCTCTGCAGAGGAAGACTCAGTATAATGTTCTCAGTACAGATGACTTCTGGGAGTCTACAGCAGCAAACAGGAAGTAAAAGTAGCTCAAATTGGTAGTTAATACTGAACAGATTTAGAAGCTTCAAGTTTTACCAGTTGCCCTTCCTCATTTTTCAACTACAGCCCAAGAAACGCAGCAAGCAGAGCCTTTGTCTCCTTCCCACAAGACAACTCTCACCTTGTTGGGTCTTTTCTTTGTCCTGGCTGGATTGCAGCTCCCCCCTCCTCTTCGTGCTTTGCTTTAAACACAGTACAGCTCTCAAAGATCTATACCCTACACCTGCCCTCTATAGCTCCCTCTAAGACTGAAATGCAAAATTGTTTCTGGTGACCTTGCTTCATTTTGTGGCATGCTTCAATTATGGAGCAGCCAACTGGGGCAGTAAGTCTGAGGAGGGTGTTGCTCCCATAGTAACTCATTTCCTCTACCCACTGATTAGATTAACACATGTCACGTCAAAGGTAGACATCAAAACATCTAAGAAATGATAGTCCGAGACATTACTTAAATATAAACTAAAATCTCAAATGGCAATACTTGATATCAGAATGCACACCTATAGCTGCTATCATTACACCGTCCTGCCTGAAAGTTATCAAAAGCATCTCAGCCACTTCTCTTTATTAGTAGTTTGCAGACAACTGCCGAAGTACTGAAACAAACAGGAATTCCCCAATATCAGACCAGAGCTGCAACAAAGCAGAGAAGTTCACTATCTCTGTGATTAACACTTTCGGTACACTTAGTATTTGGATAACATTTGCAACTTTGCTTCATAAAAGGTCTGATTCACAGTCTGAGTAGCAGCAAATCTCCTATCAGTTTTGTCTTCCCCAAATTCAATGTTGCTACGTTTGCAGCGCTTCAGCGTGAGTTGAGTTAATGGAAGACTGAGCCTCAGGGACAAATTTGTGTGCTAGTTCTCTGCGCCCAGGCAATATGAAAAGCCTTCAGGCTGCCTGGGTTCCATCATCATACTGAAACTCTACTGTGCACAGGCAAGCCTGAAAGAAAATCTGAAAACTGCACAAACCTTTTACCATTGAAGGCTTCCAACAGTGTCTTCTGGTAAAACACATGACAAGGAGGCAATGGATGAGATGCATTTCCTGGTTTTTATCATGCTTTCTCTGGAACTTTAGATAGTGTTTTAGATAGTGTTTCATTTTTTCTCAATCTCAGCTCTCCAGACAGAAAATGAGCCATTTCTTTTGATTTCCTTTCTCAACATTCATCTCTCCAAACTGACTTTATGGTTCTCAGAGAGGGTCTTGCCACATACATACACACACACATATATTTATACACGCATATATACAAGTATGTGTATGTATTTTTATATATGTACACACAATACCTGTGATGCATACTGCTAGTGAAACCTGCATTTGGTGTAATGGGTCCTGAGCTTTAAATGCTACCTTAATGCAAGCAGCAGCTGCAGGCAAGGTTTTTACCTTGTTCCCAACATTTTGCAAAGCCTATTTACACCTAACAGCGTAATTCGGAGACTGACTCTCACTGGCATTTTCATGTCAGTGTTCTCTGTTCCATGTACATTTATATCTTCAAAACAGCATTTTCCTGATGACAGCTGCAGTTTCACTAGTCTGTTCGAATCACCAGAAACTGAACTTTGTTCTTTTTATTTTTCCTCTACACCTCTCCTTGTTAGAAATCACTTTTGTCGGCTCTGCAGCCTTGGCATGTCAGCTCACCCCATCAACATCTTGCCTATCTTCTCCTAAGTACAATGCCTCACAGAAGTACAATTTGCAGGTGGAGAAAATAATTCTCAGCTCAGAAAACCACCCTAGAGTTGTGGCAAAAATTCATAGAAAAGGTGTGATGTACATTAAGAATTTCTAAGTACTGATGCTGTTCATTTCTGATTGCAAAGTCAGTGTAATGTATAGTGAGGTGGGGGGAAATGCTATGCATGTCCTAACTAGGTTCTCTCATACTGAATATCCTAACACACAATTGTAAGCGCTTTGCAGTACTGCTTCATTTCAGTTTTATTTCTTCTTTTTTTTTTGTCTCATTGGCTCCCTGACGGTCCTGCCCTTACTTGTTTTACTCCTACGAAGAGTGAGAAAAGCTCGATTCTTGCAATACAGCTCACATGGACTCTGCAGTGAAGGACGGTACATGACTGGGTCTTTGCCTTTGTACTGAAGAGTACATTTCACCCAGAGAGAAGAGGTAATTTGGTCCCTGTTTCCAAGTAAACTGCAGATGAAAGAGACTTTTCCTGCTTTGTTGTGCTATAACCTTAGGCAAGAGCTTTAAAATATATATGATTTTGGTCATTAAAAATACTGCAGCCTTTTCCTGTCATTTATGTTCCCTATACTTTGTGCCTCATTAGAAATCTGAGAGGAATGCAGACACTCTAACATGATGGAAATGCCAGCCAGCAGCCAGTACATTTTGAGCATTAAAATGGAAATAGTATAATGGTACAGGAATGTAAAGTACAAACAGTCTTTCTCTTAGATTCTATTATTTTCTGCATTTAAAGGATAGTAGTCAGAACAGAATCACAGACTTTAAAATCAAGAAAAGGAATTGAATGGTAAAGATGGCCACAAATTCTGTAAATTACTGCTACTTAATAGCTGCAGCCCACTGTGACAAGAAAATACATGTCAGTCACATCACTACCCAGGGAATAATCAGAGAGACATCTTCCTACTTCTTTTTATTGGCAGAGGCTAACCAGCTAAGCTGCCTCCTTTCTACTGGGAAAAGCTAACTTGATGGCTCCTCAAAGGCAGGCAACTCACAGCATCTCAGCATGGTTGTGGTTGGCAGGGACCTCTGGGCCATCTGTTCCACCCCTTGCTCAAGCAGGGTGCCCAAGGCCAGTCCCCAGACTGTGGCAAGGTGGGGAGTGAAGGGGCCTCCCCAGCCCCGAGCAAAGGGCTGTTATTGGGAAATGCTTGCTGCCCTTCTCAGGGCATGGGAGAGGGGGAGCATACCTTTGATCATCAGATGCCAAGGTGACATTGACTGGTTTTCCTCTCTCTCAACTCTGATGTGATGCTTTGCTCATTTCAAACATCTGAAAGCAAGAGAAGAAAGAAGACCATTTTCCCCAGAAGACAAATCTGCAAGCACTCGTGTTTGCATGAACTGATTCTTTTATTTCTTTTCACAAAAGGAATTGGCCAGCAATTAGAAAGCAGGCAGCACTTTGGGAATAACTCTTGCAATTTTCTGTTTTCTCACCAACAGCAGATGAATGCCCTTTCAAGTCTGCCTCTGCACCAGGCTCTGCATTGCTCATGCCTGTAAGTGGTGCTTTCCACTTTGCAGATATAGAATAACCTACCACAACTGCTGTCAAGGTTAACAGAGCTGTACTGGGACTCCCTGGTTTCACCACACGAAGGCTAATAAACAGTGCTAGGGGGCTTGCTACAGGCCAGGAAGGAGCATTACCTTCCCTGCTGTTTCTGGGGTAGCCATTTTCCTACTCTTTCTGTTCCTCCGCCCTATAAGAGTGTGTTGCACTACTTAGCAATGGTGTGTGCATGTGCACGGGCCTGTGCAAAAACTCAGTGCCTATCTTCTGTCTGTGGTTTGCACTTGCTACAGCTTTACTTCAAAGTGCTCTCAGTACTGCCACAGGCTCCTCATCTCTATCCTACATGTAGTTACATATAGCTGCTAAGAAATAACCACCATATGGTTTGGGGGTTTGTCTGGTGTGAATGCTTTTTTTCCTAAGTAGACATTACCCCAGCTGCTCCCTGCCATTAAACGTGTCACTGATTAAAATGTCAGGCTCCGGGAAGTGGTGTTCGCAGCCATCCCTTGGGACCCATCCACAACCCCAGTCAATACCCTGCACGGAGCACAGATTACAGGAGGTGCCGTCCAGCCACCTCCGTGCAAGCAGTTGTTCTCTCTCCCTGGCAGCCTTCCCAGTCACCCTGCAGACAGCAGACACAGCACAACCATGAGCAAAAGTAGTTTATTGGCAAAGATGTGCACTGTCACACAAATAGCAGACAGCTGCCCTAACGCATCCTGACAAGGAAGCTCATATTGGGCTTGACACCTACATGATATACAGCTCTGTATTGTGCACACACCTCCTAGGGGAATCCATTGGAGACCAGGTCCTGACAAGAGGCATGGGTTAACTTACCAGGAGTTTGCCAGCACTGCTGCTCCTTGCTAATAGAAACAGCAGCAATCTGCTTTAAAGAGAAAGGTACAAAGTGACCTTCACTTCCTCCTTGCAGCCAGTAATCTTAAATCCAACAAGCACAGCACAATACCTTGCAGGTCCCAGAATGGTTTTTAACAAGAGATAGACCGTAGTGGTCACCTCTCCCATGACATCTCAGTTCAGCCTCTGACTTGGGCTGCTACACATTCCCTTGCTAAACCTCCTGTGGCAACTGCTAAATGCCAGATGGCTGCATCAGCTGCACAGTGTGTGTTTGCGATGTTTCTTTTCCAAAGATCCAACTTCTGACCCATCCCTGCCCCTCTGCAACCTTTTTGGATGAGGATGGGCTTCTCAGAATAGCACAGGTCAGCTCTGTCAGCTGATACAAACCTTCCCCCCAAGCAGTAGATGAAGATTTTTTTGTATTAAGCTGTAAATCAACGGCACATGATGTGATAGTACCAAATATTGTAATACTTCTCCCCATGTGCTTTTCCAAACTGCTCTCCCACCTTGCAGGCTCTGAGTTGGCTGGTGATAAGTGCCATGCTAGACACTGTGACCACAGCAGCGGGCTGCAAAGCTCCTGGTGATAGCTATGCTCTGGCCATGTCACCTGGAAGGAGCCTGATCTCTGTTCCTCATAGAAAAATTCAGCACTCTTACCCTGTGGCCTGACAGGGCAGCGTCCTGCTCTGAACTGCCTTAACTATGCTTTTCCAGTTCAGCTTGACAGCTGGTAACACATGCTGGCACATTTTGCATTATCTTCCACTTAGCACCATGAAAAACCTGAAGTTTGGTGCAGATTACGGACACCATCAGCAAAAGTGATAACTGGACAGCATTTTTAGTCCAACACACACCACCCTATAAAAAGTGTTAGATTTGAATCTAAATACTTAATCCAGGAAAACATTTCAGCCAAGCATATGTTTGGATTCTTGTTTAGATTAGCTTTGTTTTCTGGATGAACGGAGGGAAGGAGTGGGTAGACAGGCACATGTAAAAAGAGCATTAGGAAACCGACGTGAGAGAAATAGCGATCAGCTTCCTTTCACTGCCATTTATATGGTTCTGAGTGCAAGCTAAAATCTTACACTGAGGAGTAATACACCACATCAAGATCTGCTGGACAAAGTAGTCTATTTTCATCTGCCTGCTGCTGCTAAAGCGACAGTCAGTTAATAAAGAAAATCTCTAGGATCTCTGTGAACAAGTGTACTAAATGTACAATTATGCATGATTTTATTTCCAGTCCTACCTCATCCATGACAATGTTTTCAAGGGTTCTCGTTATAATGGGACCAAGCATCTTCAGACATGTTCTTATGTTAGCATTGTCTCTCTCCTAAATAAATCACATATTGGAAAAAAGTTTTTGAGCCATACTCCATGTTAACAATCAGTCAAGTCTAGAACGGGAAATTCCATTATCTAAAACATATTTCAAGGTAAAGATTAAGTTGAAAAAATATAAATTATTTTGGCCCTGAACTGCAGTATATTTTGAAATAAAAGGCAAGAGACTTCTCAGGCTGCACAATTTTATTTATTTTTAAAATCAAGCACCAGAAAGAATATATACATGATCCAAAAAGCACTTACCAGCCTTAACTCTTATTGTCATAACTAAGCTTTTCTAAACCATCCTGAAGAAACCATGCAGGAAAGCTGGGATACATATTTTGAAAAAAAAACCTCCCTTTTACCTTATAAAATGGTTTAAAAAACCATTTTCATTGCGTAAATTTAAATGGGATTTTACTCGATTGAATGAGTAAATTTAAATTGGCTACTGAAGACTTACTTCCTTAGGCTGATTTCATGGCTCCTCTATACCATGTACGTTAAACATTCACAAGTTGTGTCAATGGAGGTTTCAAAAGCACATCTAAAATGTCACAATGCTGCATCAGATGGAATTCTTTTTGTCAGGCAGGTCAGAGCGTACAACTTCTCTGCTATGAACCATTCAACAAACCACTGTGGAGAGCTGTTTTTTGTTGCTGTTTGTTTTTAAATTATTCCCAAGTGTGTAAGAACAAACACCAAACCCACTAAACATCCTTCTACCTCCCTACAAAAAAAAAGACAAACAAAAACAAACAAACAAACAAACAAACAAAAAAAAAACAGAAACAACACCTGCTCTTGCCCCTTTGGAAGTGGAGGAGAGCTCAGCAGCATTCCACACCAAGATGGAGGCTGTCCATCTCCTCTCTGCTGCCAGCTCTGCCCTGGCCTTCTGGCTGACCGTGGGCATACCCCTGTCATTCAACCTTTAAAGCAGAGTAGAAATTCATGTCTCTTACTAGAGAACTGCTATTCACTCAACTCTCAAAAGAGTCTGTTTCAGCATGTCTGAAACAGAGCTCATGTCACTGCCTGGCTGATGAGCCCTTCCGGGCTAAACTCTGCAAAGCTCCTGAGGTCCTTGCTGCAGTAACCGCTGCTGTGTGACATGAGGACAGACAAAGTCCCACTCCACCATGAAGTGCCTTTTCAGGGCCAACATACAGCGCTGGAGAAGCCCAGCTGCCAGCTACCACTGTCCAAACATAGCACTGAGCGTGTATTTTTGTGGGTGCCTTGACTTGCCTTCTGCTAGGGAATACTCAGAGAGGTTGCAATCTCAGGCTTGCGCCGAAAGGTTATGGAGTTGTCACTGCTCCAAACCAAGTCTTGCCCCATCTGCTTCCATAGCATCTGTTCCCGGAGCATTTCCTGACTTCCCCCAGTGAAGGAAATTGATCTGCTGCATGCTGTTGTTGCTGAAAGGATGGGAAAGGAGGAAGTAAAATTGGCACTACATTAAGAGCGTAAGTGTCGCTCAGGCCCCGTTGATCAAATCTGTTTTGCACAGGGCACAAATCACTGATGATGATGAAATTTTTGCCTGCCTCTGAGTTCTCCATGGAACAGCCAAGTATGATTCTTTCTCAGTTCTCTGGTTCCTAGACAGAGTAGCAATGATACACGACTAAGTTGGGAGGAAATCGTTTATGTCATTTACTGTCATTTGAGAATAAAGTTATATGTGTCTTACTAAAGAGCTTAGACCTTATCAAAATGTCTCAATGCCCTGGCTACCTAAGCAGATGTCATAAGCATGCCTGTGGGGAAAAAGAGTGGAAATTCAGGGATATAACTAAAGAAGGACAGGATGGCAAATGTAAGAAGCAGCAAATAATTTACTAGGAATGGAAACAAAGGAAATAGAGAAGAATTTGAAGTATAAATTAAACAATATGATTGTAGTCATGAGCCAGATAATGTTTTTCAAAGCTAGATGAACTTACAAGTTCAGACATGGTTTAATAGTGTCAAGACTGCAGAATGAGAATGACAAGAAAGCACAAAAATAAACAAGGTCCCACACTTTCTGGCTCATAATTTCTTCCCATTCATTAACAGTCTGTTGAGTGCGATCCCAGGGATGTCCTGGCAAAGAAAGGACCAAGACAAAATTGACCAAGTCAATCTGAGAAGTAGCTTGCAGCAGAGGAACAAACCCCTCTTTTCTTACAAGTCTGCTGAAGATCTGGAGCTGTAATTCCCTGAATTGTCATTAAATAATGTAAGTTTTCCCTTGCAATTCTGAAACAGGAGTCCAGGCACAGCATTTAATTAGTGTCTCGTTTATCATTTAAGTGTTTGCTCATCAAGTTCAATAAAGATCAAGCAGCTGAATTCTGACACAAGTGGCTATGTCATCAATGATTTCCCAAGGGGTGGCTTATCTGAAGGATAGCAATTCAAGCAAAGGGTTCTAAAAAAGCAGTTAATCAGTATAAATACTTTTGGCTGCAGACAGTGCCCCCTCAAGCAAGTGCCCAAATCATTTGATCTTAATAGACTAGGATGTATTTCATGCCTCACAGCAATAGATTGGTCCTAAGCTGCTGTCATCAAGCTCAGAGAGGTCATATCCCTCTAAACAATGCTTTCTATCAAGCAAATCACAATTGTACTGTAGAAAATTAGCAAGAGATTCACTAAAATAACTGAACTATACCAGCTGCTGAAGGGAAGAGAGAGAAAGGTGTACAGGTCCAACATAAAATATGTATTCTGGTGGCTAGAAATCTGCTTCTCAGAGGAAACAATCTTAGATTTGCCCGGTCTCCTTTCAGTCATCAGTCTATTTCATCAAACGTCTGTTTCTGATCACTGTAAGAGAAGGAGACGAGAGTAATGAAAAATCCTCAAGCTTATCTCAACGTTTTAAACAAAGCTGCATAATCTTTATTTTTACTTTTAGACTGCCTACCAAGCCTGCTACTTGCGAAAAACGTAAAAAATTTCCTTCAGCTTTGGAGATGAAGAGAACAGAGCTCTGATCTTGGATGTCACCAGCAAGATATATAAGAAAAGTATCTCACAAATTAGATACATTCGTCATAAAACAAGCAGGTGGAATAATGCCAAAATATTCCTTTCCACTAGTGAAGTTGCCTAGAACTGAAGTCTCTAACTCTTATCTGTCCTCTACATCCCCTAACAAACATGTGCACAATAGCAATATTTTGATGAGCAAACCCAGGCAAGCTCTCCAGGACATTTTTGCATGTAAGGAGGGAAAGAGGGGACTAAAACCTTTAGTTAGTCCTTAAGACTGAATTGGTGGGGATCAGAGTGTTGCAAAAGCAGGACGTAGCACAGGGCCAGCAACAGCAGAAAGCTGAATAAATCTGGTATGACTGTCTGATCCCATTGCAGGATCCACACCACACAGCACAAGAAACGACCCTAAAGCTCTTTGTCAGGGTGTCCTAACAGAAACCCCCTTCATAGCCCTTGGCTCTTGGTCTGATGCATGGTCTCTGAGCAGACATACCACTGCAGGACTGAAGGGAAGGGATGCTCTGCCACTTGAAGATACTGTTTCCCTCTGCAGCATCCTATTTCCAGCTGCAGCCAATGACTAGTGTTTCAGAGGAAGATCTGAAAAGCCCTGCTGTATACACAGCAGCTAATTACCTCCTGAAGGCAAGTATTTGAAGTACTAAGCCTGTTCCACTTGGAGATATTAAGGAAAGAGACCTTCAGGCACTGGATTTTGTTGCACTCTGGCATCAAACCTCTCACTTTTTTTCCAGTTATGACACAGAATGACTTGGCAAGTCTGATGAGGATGTTTGTCATGCCACTTAAAATAATCGAGAGCACTCTTGGACTAGCCAGTAAAACTGAAACATCACTCCCATTTTTAAGAAAGGAAGACTCGGGAAACTACTGGGAAGAACATGGAGCAAATTCTCCTGGAATCTATGCTAAGGCACATGCAAGATGAGGAGGTGATCCAAGACAGCCAGCACGGCTTCACCAAGGTCAGATCTTGCCTCACCAATCTGGTGGCCTTCTACGATGGAGTGATGACACCAGTGGACCAAGGAAGGGTGCCAGATGTCATCCACCTGGAGTTGTGCAAGGCCTTTGGCATAGTCCCACACTACTTCCTTCTAAATTGGACAGATATGGATTTGAAGGGTGGACTATTCTGTGGATAAAGAATTGATCGGATTGTGGTCCATGGCTCTATGTTCAGGTGGAGGCCAGTGACAAGTGGTGTCCCACAGGCATCTGTCTTGAGACTGGTGCTCTTCAACACTTCCATCTATGACATAGACTGTGGGATCGAGCGCACCCTCAGAAAGTTTGCTGATGGCACCAAGCTGAGTGGTGCAGTTGATACCCCTGAAGGAAGGGATGCCATCCAAAGGGACCTGGACAGGCTGGAAAAGTGGGCCCACGAGAACCTGGTGAGGTTCAACAAGGCCAAGGGCAAGGTGTTGCACTTGGGTTGGGGCAATCCCAGGTGTGTGTACACACTGGGAGAAGAACTCCTTGAGAGCAGCCCTGCGGAGAAGGACTTGAGGGTTCTGGTGGACAGGAGCCAGCAGTGTGCACTTGTAGCCCAGAAGGCCAACTGTATCCTGGGCTGCATTAAAAGAGGAATGGCCAGCAGGGTGAGGGAGGTGATTGTCCTCTTCTGCTCTGCCCTCATGAGGTCCTACCTGGAGTACTGTGTCCAGGCCTGGGGCCACCAGAACAAGAAAGATATGGAGCTGTTAGAGCAGGTGCAGTGGAGGGCCATGAGGATGCTCAGAGGGCTGGAGCACTTCTCCTGTGAAGAAAGGCTGATGGAGCTGGGCTTGTTCAGACTGGAGAAGGCACTGGGGAAACCTCATGGCGACCTTCTAGTACCTAAAGGGAGCTTAAAAACACGAGAGAGACCAAATTTTACAGTAATAGGACAAGGCAGAATGGTTTAAAGCTAAAGGAGGGGAGATTCAGGTTAGGTATCAGGAGGAAATGTTTTACTCAGAGAGTGGTGAGGCCCTGGCGCAGGCTGCCCAGAGAAGCTGTGGATGCCCCATCCCCAGAGGTATTCAAAGCCAGGCTGGATGGGGCCCTAGGCAACCTGATCTAGTGGGTGGCAACCTTGCCCACAGCAGGGCACCCAAGCCATTCTATGGTTCTATTATTCTAGCTGCAGACTGGATAGCTGGACAAAAAAAAAAAAAATCTTGTTTTTTAAAGGCAAAATCATCTGCCTTTGTGGTTTTGCTTTCCTTTTATAAATCCTGTGAGCATTTAGTTGCCACAGACTTTACCTGAGAGCTTCAGTTAGGACAGGACTCCTCAGGCTCTCTTTATCTTACGCTAGGCTACTGCTTTCCAACGTAGCTATCAGCTGTTAAGACCTCCCCTTGTTCTCCATTCCCACATGCACATCATCTTGCCTTTGGTTAAATCCAGAGTTATATCAGCAGCCAAACAAGTAGGCAGTCTTGGTTAATGCCTCAGTAACCTCTTGCACCTAATGTTTGCTGCATAGTCTGCCATTTCCAAGATCTATACTGCCCAAGACTTTAAAACTTTAGCAAAATGCCAGAAATAGTCAAACGTTCTGAACCAAGACAAAATCAGATGTTATACAACTTTTATGGCCAAATATCTTAGAGAAACCAAAGCAAAATGTTATCAATTTATTTTGTTCATGAGATAAGCATTCCTACATGGAGAATATTAATTTCACCAACGCCATCAATGCATTGGAAATAATAGGATTTTCTATGATAGTTTTAGTCCTAGTCTTTATTCTAAATTAACAGCTTTGTTAAATTTTTCAGCTGCCATACTAGCCAATCTACATTTAACACTCACCACTTTAAATTCACTATCACAAGCTTAAGCTGTTACAGGCAGAGATTTGTTTAGCTGTCTACAATCACACAATTTAATTTATTGCAAGCTTCTCTCATAGCCTTTTTCCTAAGGCTTTTGCCAATTACAGAAAAGGCTGAAAATACGTAATCAAATTCAAGATTAACGTGGCTAAAAATTACACTTGGTGCTAATGAAATTGAACTAAAACAGCTTGGCACCAACTGCAGTGATAATATGAAATAGGGATATACAAATAATTGATTTCTCAGCTTGGTTGTTAACTTAAGAAAAACAATTTTTTATCCTAATTAGAAAGATTATTGTTTTGTCTTTACATAAAAAAAAAAAAAAATAAAGTTACTTTTATTTGCACTGAAATAAAATGCTCTGTTTCCATGCTGCTGATTTTAACCCAGAACAACAAAATAAAAAGGATGTGAGCCTTATTCACCCAAGAAAGGAAACAGAAGAGACTGATGCATGATGTCCTTTCTCCCAGCTCTAGTCAGGTTTTAGAGGACTGGATAGGAAACATTGGAGACCTTCTGCTGCATGCTCAAGAGGATACAAATTGTCGTCTCCCCTTGGCAAGAGAGCAATGCCCAGAGCTGCCACTGAATGCCTGCAAATGATTACAGCATCTTTCTTCAGTGGTACTGCCTATTTCCCCATGTGTCTGAGCTGGAAAGGGACTGTTATGTCACTGTGGTGTTTCATTGTGCTGGCTGCTCTAATTTCTGAGAAACTCAGTTAGGAAACACTAACCTGTGAACCAGGTGAAGCTCTTGGATGTGCCAGGCTGTGGTACACCTCTAGCTCAGGCAACTACCACTAGCTGGCATTGGTGTGCATAGGGGAAGAGGATTACTTTTTTTCCAAGGAGAACAGCAACACATTAAGGCTCTCAACAACTTCTCACAGCACAGCCTGGATCTCTAACTTTGTTTTTTCAGTACTTTAAGAGTCATAGATCTGTGAGTCAATTCCCAAAAAGCCCAGACACTTCAGGTGAATGTGATCATTGAGTCATAGCCATTGTAGAATGCCTTTTTTGACTTTTTGTGCAGCTTATTTTTTCTTTCCTACTGCTGTATGTATTGTTGTCCAAGTGCTGCAAGGAAGCCTTACAATACAGAAACAGTTAAGCTTTACCACCCGCCAGTGTATAGAAATAATTTTCTCTCCCCTCACCCACATTTAGTGCGTTAACATACAGCTCATTCAAAACTGACAGCTTCCCATTTCTAGGCAGGGAGTAATGCAGAGTTGGTGGAAATGTAAAGTGCTGTAGTTAGGAGGAAAGGAGTGAAGGCAGCATGAGCTAACCCCTGCTAGACTAATACTCTGGCATCGTAATCCTTAGTGTTGTCTTAGATGACACTAGGAAGTAATTGGGGGAAGAAAACTGGGTGAATGTACTTCCCATCTTCCCTATGCCGCTTCTTGCCCCCTCAGGCTACTCCTTGAAAAACAATCTTACCTAACCAGAAATATGACAGAAACTACATGTTTCTGAAAATCTGAAAATCTATTGGAACTTGTTTCAGAGCAGAAGTTTAGCGCTCTGGGTACAGCCTGGCTTTTTTGTTTTACTAAATTGTCTCTACGCAAGGTCCTTGAAAGTGGGCTCTGGGTCGTTCAGTCCTAGCCAAGCACCAGCCACAAGGCCAGCTCACAGATACCCTGGTCCCCGGGATGGACAGAGACATCTCTGCCCATCCACACCAGAGCTTCTGCAAGGCAGGAGTCATCCTGTGGGCTGCAGACATTGCTTTGTTGGTCACCAGCTGAGTCCCTTCCCAGACTCCCCCTAGTCTCATCGAACAGCAACAGCCCACAAATGAAAAAGCCAAATATTAGACTTTGGAAGAAATATCTTTCAAAGGCTAGAGAGAACAGATGTCCTTGTGTTACAATTCTAATATGAATATCAAGCTCATTCCTTCTGCTGCCAAGCATTTGGATTGTGACTTCAGTTTTCCCACAAAGGGAATGCATAAGCAAAGCACAGATGGGGAAATGCTAGTTAAGCCACCAAAAAAAGTTACTTTTTTTTTTTTTTTTTTCCCCCTGCAAAAAGTAGCAGCATTTTGGAAAAACACAAACTTTGTTCCAAGCTAATTTTTTGTTTAATTCAAATAGATTAAATTTGTAATTAAGATTTTAGAGGATGCAAAGTCAAGAAGGCAATCATTCTGGTTTCTGCAATATACTTACTTATTTTAAATCATTATGTACTTTTACACTGTTAAGTATGAGGTAATTCCTACATTTAGGGTTGAACACATTCCCACTTTTATAGAAATATTTAGCACTTTGCAGACTCACTCTGCTGAAACCTAAACAGTTTTTTTTTTTTTTTTAATAATTTTTACTCAATTTCAAGAGAGGAATTAACTGATTTCCAAAAGCTTTCAAGAACAGAAGTAGGATTTTCTATGTACTTTTTAGAACTGTTGTTCTTGTTTGTTTGTTTTTAAATATGAGACTGAAAGCTCCTTGGAATAGTCAGTCTATAAACTTATCTATGCACTGCTAAAAGTCTTCACAAAATATATGTTAGAAACTGTGTATTAGAAATCACATCAGTTCAGTTCGAAGGGACTCGTGAACATAGAGTCCAACTTCCTGACCAGCTCAGGCCTATCCAAAAGTTGAAGTCCACTAATGAAGGCATTGTCCAAATGCCTCCTGAGCACTGACAGGCACGGGGCATCCACCACCTCTCTAGGAAGCCTTTTCCAGTGTCTGACCACCCCCATGGCACAGAAATGTTTCCCAGTGCCCAGCCTGACCCTCCCCTGGCAGCTCTGTGCCGTTCCCCTCCTGCCATCGGCTCCCAGGAGCAGAGCCCAGCACCTCCCTCTGCTTCCCCTCCTCAGGGAGCTGCAGGTCACCTCTCAGCCTCCTCTGCTCCAGACTGGACATGCTGAGTACCCTCAGCCTCTCCTCACAGGACATGCCTCCAGCCTGTTGCCAGCTTGATTGCCCTTCTCTGGACACTTCCAAGGACCTCAGCATCCTTTTTATGCTGTGGAGCCTAGAACTATGAGATAATCAAGCTGAGAGACTGATATTTCAAGCCAGCCTCAACATCCACAGCAGAACTTTTAAGAAGTAAGTTAAGATTTGTCTACAAGATACAATGAAGGCAAATTGAAATACAGAAAGTTACACTTAGAAAAAATACTTTGTTTTACTGTGAGGGTGGTCAAACCAGAGCAGGTTGCCCAGAGACCTTGTGGAGTTTCCATCTTTGGTAATGTGAAAAACTGACTGAACACCACCCTGGACAACCTGCTGTAGCTGACTAAATGATAACCAGAGATGCCTTCCAACCTCAACCTGCCTCTATGTAATTCTGCACAGTAGGCAGAATTATATGCACAGAGCAGTATTGTTGCAGGCTGCCTGTCCTAGTCCGGTGGCTCTGGTCCAAACAACAGAAATCCACATACTTCAAAAATCATCTGAGCTGCAGTGATTCCCACCTTATTCCTTGAAAAGCAGCAACAGAAAGCAAGACCTTCCTCTCTAACTTGTTTAATAAGGTCTCATACTAACAGCCAGAAAACTCAGTTTCTTCTCAGAGAGTGAATAAAACAGATGTATAATTCTGACCCTTCTCAAGTCTGATACAATAAGTTGTCTAGTCAATGTAACCATTTACTTCACCAGTCACTAAAAAGTCTGGCTACTCCGTGAGATTGCTAATAAGCAGATTTATTATCACAAAACACAGTGATACTAAACACTTTTCACATCACCCTGTAAAAACAGCTGGGGCTAATGCACATCCCAGAAGTCAGGCAAGTAAATAGTGTCTGTCTGCTGACACTGATCACCTTGTTAAGTTTTCTTTTCAATAGAACCTTTATAAAAAAAAAAAAAAAAAAAAAAAAAAAAAAAAAAAAATCTACCAAAGAGTTGAGTTGTTGCAGAGCTTTGCTGGAGCTCTCTGACTCCAAGCCTGTGNGATCCTAGCCACTAGCAACACATGTTATATCTAGGTTTTCTTTAAAAATTGCCCTCTATCTGAACATGTCCTTGATAACCTACAGAAATTGACTGATAAGATTGTCTTTATCAGTGGGTAAAAATTAATGCAAAGAAAACAGTGTACCTCCTCTAAAGATTAAATATCAATGCCTGGAAAGACGCACAAGGTGTCTCTTGTCAAATGTTCAGAACAGAAAATCTTACTTCCTTGGAATCTTGTATCCGATCACTGATTAGTTGAACATGATTTAAAAATATATATTAGTGCTCTTATTGCAAGTTTATTCCTCAGGGTTTGAATCATCAGGAGAAAGGCACTCCAAGAGGTTTTAAGGATAGGAGCAAACTCACTGTGTACTTCTGAATGGGAACAATAGAAATCAAAGCCTTTACTTTCTGCTTCATGACTTGATTGACTTTGCAGCAGATTAAAGCAATGAGACGTGTAATTGTCAGCTTTCTCTCATAGTGTAAAGTCTTACTCTTTGAGGAGTTATGCTCCTGATTAGATATTTGTTTCAGTAAATACCTCTTTTCATCAAGGGATGCTTGTCATGTAATAAAGTGTGGTAGAAGGTAAGAAATAGAGATTATGTAGAAGCAAATTACACATGTCCAAGAGCAAACTAGCACTATTTGTTCAAATGAAAGAAATAATGCTAGATACATTAAGAGTTTAGTAGGATGTGTTCATGTATGTTAAGGAATGACTCATTACCACATTTTATTCAAAGATTGCATCCTTTCTGTATCAAAAGGAATCACTTCCCATTGTTCACCACCACCAAAAAAAAAAAATATCAAACTGGCACCACCAACAGGAAAAAAACAGCTACAAGAGAGAACTAGTGGCCGCTAATTTGGATTCAGGGAACCGTTTCCACTACCTTGCTCTGTATATATTCCAGTAAACATTCTACTGTAGCTCCTTTTAAGCCACAACTTTTATTTAGATCTTGGAAGTCAAATATTCAAACCATGCTACAAATGAAGACATGCGTAGGATTTAGCAGCCCATCTACTGAAAAGGAATGTAGAAATACACTTTTATTGCACTCATTTCAGTAAGTAAAAAAAAAAAAAAAAAAAAAAAAACAGATTTCTGAGTTTCTCCAGCAAGAATTTGCTACTCAAATTCTCCAGCATTCTACAACTCTTTGCAAAGGAACATCCATTTATTGATTACCCCAACTCCTTCACAGACAGCATGAAGGCCAGAGGCTGAGTTTCTTATCAAGAAGTGGAACAGACGCAGCACAAGGAATAGATCCCTTTCATCTTCCCTTATGGTCCATGTGCAAGTATTTAGACACCAAGGCAACCTCTTTATACTGCTCTTGCATATTTTGAGAGCGTGGGATATTCAGCATTGATCTCCCCTTATTGAGTGAATAAGAAAGGTTTTGATTGCTATTAATAGGATTACAATTCTCATTTTAAATCAAAGAATTCAAATTCTACTCTCCAGAAGATGAAAAATTAGATGATTCCTGACACTATTTTTCTGATTCCACCAAAGAGTAAGAAAAGAAGCTTCTCAGATCTAATTAAGAGATAAACATTACTTTGAGCAGTTCTGTGGCTAGAATGGGGATTTCTGTGCCTAGATCGATCACTGGCTTTATAAGTACAGAAATAAATCTTAGCGGCCTGAGGAAGGGCACTAGGGAATGCTGCGCATAAGGCAGGAGCGCCTATTCGCGTGTCAATATGGCCGTGGGATGCGGGCGCTGTCTGAGGTGCTGCCCCGCGTTCCCTTGACACAAGATTAAGGCTTAATTGTACACAGAGAAGGAAGTTTGAATGTCTGACAGACAGTCCTAAAATTAAGTAAGTTAACTGCCCTCCTCCCTCATTCCCACCTCTGCCAGATACTCCTGCAGAGAAAGAGCATTCCACTGCATTTTAGAGCCAACCTGTCAAGACCAGCCTCTACTCACTGCCACAAAATAGTCCAGTCATGTATTTTTATACCCTTCTTTTCCATATTCAATCTGCTTTGTTAGCCATCATACAAGATAAGCAGGAAAGGCAGATTGGCAAAATCACATTGATGCTTGTTTTAAAAAGTAAACAAAAAAAAAGAAAAAGAAAACAACAAACAAACAACAAAAATTCTAAGCCAGAACGTATACTCAAATGCTGTTACAGTCAATTCATGTCTGAGAAGGCTAAGGAGCAGGAGAGAAATAAGTACTAGTAAATACTGTCAACTCAACAGCCCAGTGACTCCCTGACCTACAGCACCACCCTCTGTCACCCAGTTATGTTCATTACCAGCTCCAGTGAAGGCAACCATGACATAGAGGTTCCACGGCACAACATCTGTCTTTGGCCCACAGGTTCTCCATGTACTTTGTCACTTATAACCACATTCTGGAGTTGGCTTCTTAAAATCATTCGCAGCTGAGGCAGCATCAAGGGAAAAGCAGAGGAAGAGATATGCTCAGAATAAAGGAAGAAGACACTCTAGTTACCTGTGGGTCACTTTTTCAAATACAAGTCTGTCATCTACAATTCTTAGCGTAAGGCAGGGTCAACCCTGTCAGGACCCATGGGTATTGACCAGCTTTAATTTCCCTGACCTTCCTCACCTCCAACTCCTCTCAGACTCAGGGACACCATTTTGTCTTGGTCAGAACCCCAGCCCTGCCTCAAGTGGTGCTGTGTGCATGCCTGTGCCTGGCCATGCTGTCCTGATCAGACTCCTCAGGCTTCACCCTGGGACCACTGAAAGACTCTACCACTGCCCCCAGTTCAAGGTTGCCCTCGCATCAGGGCAGCCTTACTGCTGCTGTTCTCTAGGCCTTTCACCAGGTCAGTACATCAGAAACAAACAACCAACAGAGAAGGAAACAAGGAAAGCCATTTCTGGAAGCCATGTCTGGGGCATCATACCTCCATGGAGACAATTAATTCATCCAGCTGAAGTGGACAGCCTACCTATGACTGCTCTGCTGACACATCAGCCATCATTGATATCATTCTTAATACACAGCTTTCTTCTGCTTCTAAACATACCCAAATATCTGTCATTTCACTCTCTTCTGCCATCATCTTGCTCATCCTCCTTATTTCTTTTGCATGACATCTTGTCTTCTTCCTTACCTTTTCTAAAAAATGATAGTCAAATGGCATAATCCCATTACACAGAACCCAGTAGAATGTCCCCCTCAAAAAAAATCCAGTTTTTAATATTCCTCTTTTTTCACAGCACCACTATGATATTGTTAGATGGCTACATCCTCAGACAAGAGCTACTTTATCATCATTTCTCACCCGATGTAATGCCATAGGACAGCTACATTGACAGGCTGTTGATGGCAATTATTATAATAAAAAAATCAGGAAGAATTATTTTGCAACTAAATTAAATACCTGATGTATGAACCAGTACAAATGACGAATGTCTCAGAGCTGTCAAATCCCTGTAATTAGCACCCTGTCCAGAGCTAGAGGAAAACCCTGAGAAGCAGCACTGAATTCCAGATTTATTTATATTATTTTTATTGGGAAATTGGAGAGAGGAAATATCACACACGAATGACTGATACCAAGGCTTCTGTGTGCATTCATTACCTAAAACTTCAATACACTTACTGCAGATTTACCGGCCACATTAGAAAACAGGCAGATTTTATTTCCATTTTGGTCAATCTGCAGGAAAAACTGAAAGCAATAAAAACACATGACTCTGCTGAAACTAAATCTACTTTATTTATCAGCTTTAACAGCAAGTTAGATGTTACAAAGGAAACCCAAATCCTCCAGAGACATAAGAAATACCTAAATCTTCAGTGTTGTCTGCCCATCAACTCTCACTAGCCAGTTTTAAAGGCTCAGGCTCCACACAAACTGATTGTTCTTTAAAAAGAAATAGTTACATTAGTAATTTCTGCTGTATCCTGAGCTTTGACAGGTTGGAGAATAATGTCCCCCACAGAGCCAAACCATGTGTAAGCACAGCGCCCATATGGCTGAGTTGCACAGCTCGTTCTCGCTCACTACAAACAATACCTCCTTCCTCTCATTTTTCTCAACAGATAATTTCTGAGCTCAGTTTTTCTAAGCTTTTCATCTGTACTCTACCACTAAGCTGAAAGAAATGGCATAAAACCTGTTATCTCTAGTCATACTAGAAGTTTCTTCTACTCAAACACCAAATTGATAGCACCACTCAAAATATATCTTCCAGATTACATCTTTTTAATGAAAATCTGGCCTTCTCCAAAAAATAAAAAATAATAATAATAAAAAAAAACATTCTCTCTCATGCTTTTCACCTGCTTATTCAGGCTGCATAGGCTTATTAGCATGAGTACTTCCTACAGGCTTTCATAACCTGCTAAATCTCGCAGTATGCATTATGGCCTTCACATATTAGAGCTGCATAATATTACTACGAGAATACGGAATGGTAATTTACTGATAAATGACTGTAATTAAACAAAAGCTACCAACCATGTTCTAACAGAAAAATACATTTTATATAATACAGAAATAACATATCAAATTTTAAGAAAGGAGTGAAGGCAGCAAGGCAGAGTTAATGATATCTATTAATTATAGATAGTCCACACAGACTCTTGCCTGGCTTGTTTTCAACTCTCATTAGTCTGCAAAAAGCTGTGCCACTGCTTGCCATTTTCACTGAGATTTTCCATCCTTCATTAGCAAGCTTTACTCAAGCCCATTCTGAACCTCCTCTGTTGCAGTTTATGTCTCCAGCTATCCACTAAGGACATGAAGGAATACATATATATGATCCTTCATAAGGCTTTACACATTTGAAAGCTAATATTCCCTGCGTCTATTCTTTGAGGTACTTGTGGGTGGCCACAAGTTTTCCAGACCTCATTTTCCCCTTCAAGGCTCCCTCCAATTGATCATTCACTTTCTTCAAGCATGATGCTCAAGTCTGGATACTCTTCTTAAAGTAGTAGTAAGCAGAGAGGCAAAAGTTACGCATCCTTATAGATAATACTTCTAGTTACTATGGAGTATACCATCTTTGCTGTGTTGTGGTTTAAACCCTTGGTATCTCACAACAGAAGCTCACTTTCCCCTCCCCCTCTGGAGAGCAAGCTCGAGGCTGCCGGCAGCCAGTATCAGTGGGGGGAAGGAGGGAATGTGAGAGGAAAATAAAAGGGAGAACTCGAGAGTTAGTATAACTAACTTTACTACGATAGGAAATTTAGTTTGTAAAGGATTTGGAGTAGAACAATTAACTTACAGCAAAAGCCAAGTTCTCACCCATGAGCCAGCCCGACCGCCCAGCGTGAGACCCGACCGCGCAGAGACAGGACCTGCCCCACCGTGCCTGCCCGCGCCATGCGGCCCCGCACCAGCCCAACACAGCTCCGCAAACCGTGGCTTTTTTTCCCCCCTCGCCCCCCTCCCCTTTTCCCGGAGAGCAGGGTGCTGTGATGTATATGCTGTGGAATACTCCATTTTTCCTTAACTCTGTTTTCAACCATGACATGCTGCCATTAGCAGAAGCAAAGATGCAACAGATCTGCCTAATCTCAGAGTGAATCACATGCTATGAAAAGATAGATTAAAAAACCTCATATTCTCACACTTTAAAGTGATTAAATCTCTCAATAAGTTGGATTAATGCTGGATTTTGTGTGTGTTAGAGAGGTGACTTCTAGCAGTGACAGCTTCCTAAATTTTGTTTGTTGGGATGTAGTTGTGTGTGTCTGATTTTTAAATGCTCTGTTTAGCACCTATTTTAAAAGGAAGTCCATGTCAGTCATTTCATTTAACATGTTCCTATAGGCCTCAAAGAATCATGACTGCTGGATTTTTTTTTATCTTCAGAAGATGAGGTGGGAAAGACAAGTAACTTCAGCACTTCTAAGTAAAGCAGATTGTATTAGAATACTGCAGTAATAGCAGGAGGAGTGGCAATTGAACCAGAAGGAATGAATCACATAAAATGGACAAAAAGCAGAACAAACACCTCATGTAACCCAACTTCTCAGAAAGAGACCAAGAGATTGAAAAACATCAGAGCTATTACCGTGAAGAATGAAGAAATTTCTGTTGACCTGTGCTCACCTCTTACTCAGATCTTCCCCAGGCTTCTTACATAATTTGCTACTGAACTTTAATACGACTGCTTTACAGTGACTGTCCAGTGTGCCAGACTCCTGTTGTCCCCTTGCCAATGTGCCCAGTAACTGCCATCTACTGGAATTTCAAGCCAAAGATATTCCCTGTACTGGAATGTACCTCACCTCTTATCATAGCATCATAGAATGGCTTGGGTTGGAAGGGACCTCAGAGATCATCTAGTTCCAACCCCCCTGCCGTGGACAGGGCTGCCAACCACTAGCTCTTATCTTCCAAGAGATCACCAGAACATAAACCATTTCCAAGTAAATCAATGGTACCCCCAGGCTGATGACAATGTTACACTTTACAGTCTGTCTCCCTGTAAGGCAGACTTTCTCCAAATAATTATTTGCAGGGGGAATAGATATCCAAGTGCTAGTGAACACCAAGTTCATTTATTCCTGTTATATTTTCAGGTATATATTTCCTAAGTGTTCTTCGACCATGTTACCATTGCCCCCTTGCTCAAATTCACTATACAGATTGAAATGAGCGAAAGCTTTAACAAAATCTCAAAAATCATTACAAAAGTATGAACTGACCTTTCGCTTTGGAGCAGAGGTATGGTTTTTGCTTTTTTGTTGTTGTTGTTGTTGTTTGAATCATTCATTTCATCTGGATACAGAAGAATTATTCGGTGTCTAGCTATAAATTCTAACAAATCTGTGAATAATTCATGCAGTGGAGGAGACCAAATTACCACCTACCTTCACCTGTGGGTGCCAAGGAATTAATAATCATGTATAAAGTCCCTTTTCTCTTATAGTCATTCCTGTAGCACCAAATAGCACACTCAATCAACGTGTCTGTCAGGTCCAAGAAGTGAAACAGATGCATCACTGGAAGGTAGATTAAAGAAAACGCATGAGGAGGCCACTCTGTAGATCACCTGGCGCCAGACTTAGGTTGGCACTTTGTTTCACAGCAGAAGAGGAAACACACACACCTCAGAGCTTGGGCCCACAAGTGCATCTCTGCATTGAGGGGTGGTGAGGTAGTGGGGGATGACACAACAAACAAACAAAAAGCCCTGCTGCGTCATGGAACTCAATATAAGACAAAAGCAAATTAGTGTTTTCTGTTGTGTTACATGTCGTTTGTAAAGTGGATCTGTCTGGTCCTGCTAAAACTGAATTGATTTTACTGTGCAGCACAAGGAGGCACAGGTTCCTGCTGCCAGATCAGACCAACTCCTTTGTGCCTTTGGCATATGCCTGATTTTTAAGTCCAGAGGAAAATACTCCTGGGGTCTCCCTGCCTGGCCCCAGGCTCAGAGGTTGCCACCATGACCAGGAGGGACACTCGGTCCTGCTCCCACTAGCTCTCCAATATGCCAGGCATTATCTGTGTATGCCAAGAAGGGGCTGTCACCATCTTAACTACAAGCCCCCCCAAAGCCAAGACAAAGATGAGATCTAAAGAAATGCTCATCAAGAACACAATCTAAACCTGTTCTGTCCATACCAGTGTGCTGTGGAAGAGTCATGGGAGTTTTTTGTATGCTTTCTAACCTCATTTCTCTTCCTGCTTGGCAGCTACATGATGGCTTACTGTTATGACTCTAGTGCTGCTAGCCTTTTCTGCGACTCAAAGCTGTGCACACTATCGCACTACAGAGTGCTTCCCACCACTGGTAAAACTAACAGTATTCTCCTAGGGGTCGACAGAAAACATAGATTTGAGCAAACAAATCATTTAACCCATTTTTATTTTCCTAAAATGTGTTTCAGAAGAAACTGAAGTTTGTTTCACACACAAAAATTTCCTTCTCCAATGTTACCATGAAGAAAATAAATTCAACATAAATATTTAAGATTTTAGTGAGCCAATATGAAATTTAACTGCAAGCACCAAGAAAATGTCCATATGTATGCAAGTTACAATCCCAAAGTTTAGCTTTTTGCTTATCAACAAGTGCATTCTCAGTTGTCTTCAGGTTATGTTTACTTCTCCATTTTGAGTTTTTATTGTTATCCTTTTGTTTACTTAAATTTTTACATTCTATGGATAAAACATTCCCCAAATCCAAGATCAGATGTTGAGAATATAAGGACTAGTTTCAAAACACTTGCAAGGTAAACTAGAAACCTTTCACTCCCCACGGCCTTAAGTAGCAATCTTCAGTTTCAGTTAAGTGTCTCAGTGAAAACCAGAAAAGCTATAAAGCATAAAACTGAACTTCTCTGAAAATCTTAAAGTGTTATATTACATTCAAGTAATACAACAGGCTTTTGTTGATGCTTAGGAATCATTAGAAGTTGATTGGTACAACTGATACATTCTTAAGTAATTTCTGGTGCCACGACAAGGTATGTATGACTTAATTATCCTAAAATATTGTGGCTATTACAAATAGTTTACAATCACGCTTTCATGAGAAAGATATGGTCTGGAGTTACAGTACTTCTCCATAAGGTCAGAAGTAGCACAGACTGTTTCGGACTGAGTCTCCATCACATCTCCTTACAGTCTTATTACACTGTTGCACTGAACCTGTCAGCTGGCATTGATTAAATTTGTGGCTGGCACTATTTGATGCCAACTTCACAGCAACTTCCCAATTCCATCACATTGCTGAAACTATCTAGCTAGAAAAAAGTTACCAAGTATATACAGGGAACATTAAAGAATCGTGCCTTCAGTGCTTCCCCTCCCTGCAAATGGTATGAAGCAAATCAACTGTGAACTAAACTAGAAGCAGAAATTGGCATGAATTATGCAAGCTATCTCAACTGAACATTTTTTTTCCCCTCATCATATCCCTGCTTTACCTAATGCAGGAAAATTCTTTCAGACAGCTGTTATTTCTTTTGGCTTCTTTCATCCACCACCAGGAACACCTCCCACTGGGTTTCTCAGGAGACTGCTAAAACAACATAAGTAATACAGTGCAAGCATTCTATCATTAGTCATCTAGGATGAAGATCATCCTGGCTTTGCCTATTCTTCGCCATGATTTCTTCAGTGCATCAGTGCAATCCTTTGTTTTTCTCTGTGAACACACTTGTAGTACCTATGTGACAAGCTATGGCACTCAAAATCTTATTATTGGCAAAAGGGGAAATGCTTCATTTAGGAAGCCAAGAATTTTTTGTTAGACTAATTAAAATCTTATCAGCCTAACTAAAATACAATAAACTCTTATTACATTTCAGTTACAATGATACTAACATTCACAGTCCAAATTATCTAGATAATTCAATGCTCATGTCAGTAATACAGTTAAGGATTGCTGTACAAAGCATTGTCTGGTGTTATGTTCTCCCTTCCCCTTCAGCTCCCAAGCGTAAAAGTAAGTCACCCTCAGGAATCAGCTGTGACAGCTGCAAGAGGTTGTTAGCATCCTGACTCCTTTGCTAGGAGGAGCACGATGCTCATGACAGTTTCTTTGCCCTTTGCTGAGCATTATGTTGTTGGTGGTTCCTTCTTCCTATCTGGAGGGCCTATGTTTCAGTATTTTTATACATGTTCTAACAGAGTTTTATTCCTTAATCTTCTATTGCTGATGTAGAACTCAGTATTATATCCAGACTCCAGTATGTCTGGAGCTTCTTACATATATTGGATACCTCTCCCTTCTCTTTGCTACCACCGAAACTTGTTTTTCAAGCTCTGCAACTACTTAACCAAGTACTGTTAAGCTCCTGATAGCTCTGAGGCCTCCAGAATTGTCCTCTACCACTGTTATCCCCCTGTACCTGTATGTCTCTACACCACATCCAGCATCCTCTTCAGTGGCATCTACTATCACAACATGACTACATTCCTCTAGGCTGAAAACAAAGATTTCATTTTAGTAACTACTTGTTATAATTGTATAAAATCATGGTGATTCCACATGCTTATACAAAACTAAGCAAGAGTAAATTAGGCAATAGCCTCCTTGACATAAAAAAAAAAAAAAAATCTTGCAAACTAAACGGAAGTTCTATGCTGGCAAGAGAAATTCTGGTGAAGCCTGGTAAGAATTAGTCCTGAGATCTTATAAAAGAGAGTGGGTTACAGGACTGTAATTACCAAGTGACCCTAGTCTTTCCAAAGCACAAAAACTCTTCTCAGTCTCATCAAGTTTTGCGTACAATTGCAGCCACTGAAATACAGTGTGCACTGCTGTGTTGCTTCCAATCCTACAAGGCCAATTACACCACTTTACAGGCAAATGTTTGGAAGCTAATTAAAAGATTATTTAGGAAAAGAAAAAATACAGAACCAGCTGTAAACAGATGTGAATGCACGGAGTTATTAAATAAGCAACATTTGCTCCAGAGAATGATTGCTCTTTGTTTCTGCAAGTATACATGATATTGAAAGTGACAGAGATCTTGAGTTCAGCAGATGGAAAAGGGGGAATTGTGCAGCTCCTTAAAAGTAGGTGCTCTAGAAACACCAAACACAAGTTGGTCAGATGTGTGCCATTCCTGACTGCACAGCTACTGCTCTGACTAGTCAGCCAACCGATCATTTCCTCTGCCGATGGCTGGATTCAGTGTGTTGGAAATTTGTTCATGCATTTATCATGTGTTCATTATGACAAAGTTTCATCTACATACGTTTTATCACCTTGTTGAGGCCTCACTTTACACAACTTTGCAGCCAAACTTCAGTCAAAATTGTCATCATTTGCATTGAAATACACCATGAAAAACTGAACTGCAGGTTTAGCAGAGCATAAAACAAACCTAATGCCTCTTTTCAAGCATCCCCTCAACATCTATCTCCAAGTATGAGATGGAGGGGAAGCAGCTGAGCTGCTTTGCTCTCCTGAATACCCTGGTGCTTCCTGGACAATATCCAAAGTCTGGAAAGTACTTGCAGATTTTTCTCTCTTTTGCCTAGACAATCAGCTTTCAGAGAAACTAAATAGAGTGGGAATCCTAATCTACTAGGCTGTGAAAGTCAGTCAAGTCTTGCAAGTGTAAGCCAAATGAAATAGGGGGTTTGTTTTTTATTTTCCAACTATAATGTAGGTTAGAGAATCAGATGTTACCACCTTCTGGCAGAGAAAAAAATGCATGTACAGGCAAAACAGACACTTCATACTTATTGCAGGGGCTGCACAGCAGAATACTTGGTGTAATCCACAGAAATTTAACTTGAGAAAGCATGTAATTGCCTGCAGCTATCTTTTAAAACCTCCAGGGAGAGAAGAAAGCCATTGAAGAACATACCCTCCTACACCCAGCAAGATCTGCAGTGCTACATCCTCATGTCAAGCACTGCAGAGTACAAATTGTAGAAGAAAGAAGATTGTGAGGAAATTTTCTACTGTTGTATATATTCACAAAACTTGACCAGTATGCTCCAGTATGTTCATGTTTCTCTTCTGGGGAGCCCAGCACTACGCATCACTCCAGACGCAGCCTTGCCAGTGCTGAGCAGAGCAATTCAGTGTAGCCCTGAACTGCATGCAATAATCAAGGCAAAGCCACACTAATGTTAAATGCAACGCCTTTGTTATGGTCCCACATCACATTCTTATCTCTAAATTGGACAGATACGGATTTGAAGGCTGGACTATTCTGTGGATAAATAATTGGTTGGATGGACCACCCATGGAGGTGCTCAAGGCCAGGCTGGATGGGCCCTGGGCAGCCTGATCCAGCAGGTGGCAACCAGCCCACAGCAGGGAGTTGGGAGTGGGTGGACTTTAAGGTCCCTTCCAACCCAGGCAATTCTGTGATTCTATGATTCTAAATATAGCAGGAACCTCTTGACTTCAAGTGTAGAATGTAGCCTCTAGAACACCCAGAATCTGAGAGCGTGCCTGAAAATTTCCAACTGCACCACCTTCAACCTCAACCTGAAAACCCCAGAGGGCCCACATTTCAGCCACTAACTTCCTTAGTTGGTATAGCCTTATATCTATACTGTGCTTTGTTCTGGTGCTTCAGGCTCAAATGTTGACAACAGCAGGTTGACAACAACCATTGCTGACCAAGGGCAAAAAAAAAAACAAAAACACGATTATTGATTTGAGAGTTTCCATCCCTTCTTCAGCCTAGAAGCCTCTTAATACTTTCCAAATAAATTCTCTTTTCATTTTTATACAAGTCTGCTGATTCACAAAGCTGGAGGAAAAAATTAATAGGGGAAACACATGTTGTAATACTAAAGATAGATCTTAGTGTGAACACCCCAGCTGGAAGAAACAAACTACAGCAACCCTGTGAGACAGCTGATCTTAAGTTTTCCATCAAGCTGTGTGGACCCTCCCACACACACACAGTCATCCTCCTTCAGGACTGCCTACAACCAGGCTGCAAACCATCACATGCTATGTGGTCCTGATCCCATGGTGCATGATCCACGTGCACAAAGCTCATCAGTAGTCCTCACTTTTGCAATTTGAGAGAAAAAAAAAAAAAGTGCTTTCTCTGCATATTGGTTGTGCTGAGCCAGAGATGAGCAAGGTGGAACATTTTAGAGTATTTTCCTGCTAATGAGTTAACATTTCCAAAGCGGGCTCAAGCAGATGCAGCTGTAAAAGTACAGAAATTCCAATTCATTGAACCTAGTGGAAATGAAGCAATGAATAAGACAGCTGCTTAACAGTGATCCAAGAAAGAAAGTTATGATTAACATTTGTCTTATTGCCTTAACTTCATCCATTTTTCTTTATACAAGGCAGCGTGTGCTGACAATAACATTCAAACAAAGTGTTTTAGTACCAATTTTTCTTCCCTGTATCTACAACGCTAAACATGACCTACATCAAACAAACCTGACCTACCGAAGCATGTGGCTATCCATAGAGTATGTTTCATCTCCCTTCAGTGAAGCTCTATCAAAATTATCACCCACAAATCCTTTGATCCTTTAACTTCATAGGACACTCATAGCAGTTCCTCCATGGTCTGAAAGTTTGGCAGGAGTTACCATTCCTCAGCTCCCTCATGCAACCCACTGGTTTGAGCAACTTGGCATGAAATAACTACAACAAACCTTCGACCCACTGGAATGCAACCAGTGGGCTGAGCAAGTCTGTCTCCCACTGCATTAGTGTTTGGAACCTTGCTCCATCTGTTGTTTACAGTCACACATAGCATGTGTTCAACGCATCGGTCATCATCTATATTGGGACTACAAGTTTTTCAGAGGATCTCTCCACCTTTCAGGAGCGACATCCTCTGAGCACCAGCCAGCTAGTGGTACTCTGTCGTGCCCTCCAGAGCACCCAAGACCGATGTAGCTAAATCTTGTTCATATTCAGGAGTCACTGCACAGAAACACTCCTTCCAGAGACAAGCTCACGTTAAACTTCTGCTTCAACTAGGACCCTGCCCAAATTAATCAGATGCCATATTGAGGGAGGAAAGGCTTGAAAATGCCACTCTTAAGCAGTAGAAACGGAGGCACAAGTTCTGGAAAGTTCCATTCTCTAAACGAAGCTTAGGAGGGGTGCATCTTCTAGCACTGAAAGAAGTATTGTTCTGTCAAAAACTTACCTTAGGATATTTTCCTATAGCAGGAGGGCTGCTTCGATCCATGCAGTACCAACCTTAGGCCTGTGCTAGATAATCTGAGCCAACACATGCTTACACTGAAGGTTTTCCTATAGTCACATATTTCTCATGCAGTTATTTAAGCAAGACTGCTAAGGTACTGTGGTAATATTTTTACTTGTCGAGACAGTTTCAGATGTACACTTTTAAACAGGAGTATTATATTTTGTATCCAAGTTTTGAATGTTTTCTCACCTGCACTTCTCATACTGTTTAAAGTTCTAAATTCACGGAAACTAACCTCCTGAATTTATTTCTTGTCCTTTACAAAACTATTGCATATGCACCCATTAAGAACTTAGAAGCACTGACATAGCTGTGTTTCTTGTGAATTCTACAAGTGCAATGCAGTCAGGATATATCCATTTCTTTTTTCTTCCTCCCTATTGTAACACAAAATAATCAGCAGAGAAGCTTGCACAAGGAATAAAGCAGGGAACCTAAGAGGTGCAGGCATGACTCTAGAACAGTTACTGACCACCTCGCATCTTTTGTATACAAGGATCTAAAGGGGACTCTTCATGCGTTAACCCCACAAGTTACGAGAACTTGTATAAGGTGCAAATTCAGATGAATGCAGTACAGAATGCTTTATGATTTGAGCTGTTGTGGTTTTCTATTTTTTTTTTTTTAAGTGAGGGTAGAAAAAGCCCAAAAAGCATACAGTTCAAACAAATCACAGTTCAAATCAAACAAATTAGAAGCAGATCTTCTCTTGAAAAGAAATAAATCCTGAAAATGAGGTTTCTCCTTGCTATTTATATAGCACCTACCAAGCTGTCTCTATTGCAGTGATGCCAAAGGTTGACAGACAGTAGCAACATCCAAAGCAACTGTGCAATTAACTTTAAAAGCCATTTATTCACTCAGTTTCAGGAAAAACGTTTCTATATCAGGCCCCGGGCTTTTCATCAAGACATTAAAGTATCAAAGGCATCATCTGGATCCATACAACCCCCTCACTTAAAATAGCTGTAGATAAAGTACAGTGAATAGAAATCATTTTTACATGTATTGATTTCTGTAATGCCTAGCGAGGTTGCAATAGTATAAGTTGCACAGGTAAAATGTGCCTAGTGATAAGTCTCAGTTATTTGTCAGATTAATCGTTCTAAGGAGAAACAATAGGATTTTACTGACACTTTCATACTGCAAACAATTTTTGTTATAGTCCCCCACGTATTCCACCAACTACAGTAGCAATGCTCTAGGTAACGGACTTCAGATTCTCTAATTTCTTTCTATCTTCTATATTTAGATTTGTTGTTTAATCATCATCCACATATTGTAACTAATCTTCCAAATGGATAGCTTCTGAATAATAGTTGACTGGAATCCTTTTTGAGCCAGTCAGCAATTGCCACTAAGAAAACAAAAAAAAAAACAACAACAACAACAAAAAAAAAAGCTTTACAGTTCCTACTTTTGTGTTATTGATCCAAAAATGCAAAAGATGAAACGCTGCTGGAAGACTTCCTGGAGATTATGTCAATACATGCTGGGCATTAATACAATGATTTTTAAGAAGCCAGACAATGATGATTCATCCCCTTCAAGATGTGCCTGGACTTTGGAATGACTTGTTATGATTTCCATAATCTCATTTACACTGACTGAAAAGCTTACCTGTGTCCCCCAAAAGTTAGTTCTAAGGTTTAAAAGGAAAATTCATCCTGGTCTGAGCAACAGATCACTGAACAGTTTCTTTAAGTGTCTAGATCTATGTGACTTCACAACCACGCAGGCAGATGCACATATAAACACTAAGATCTGCATTTCTGGCAAGCTTCCCCACACTGCAATTCATTCCCAATACAGCTTCAGCAGAGATCAGTCAAAGCAGCCTCTGGGCTTCGCTGCCACCAGCGCCTGTGGCTGACAGACTGTGACAGGATGGGAGTGACACAGCACCAGTGGGAGCTGTGGTGTCTGGGGAGAGGCAGCGGCCTCCAGCTTTCAGCATGCTCTGAGCACTGGTCAGCCAGGAGCCCCGCCTTCGTTCTGAGGCCCACGCACTGCTGGTCACCTGCTGAGCCACATTTTGCCTCTCAGAGATATTCCAGCTTCCCATGTTTCTTACTGGCATGCCACACCTACAATTTTACAAGGCAAAGTATTACCTAGCTGAAAAAAGATAAGGGCTGCTAACTACAGGTAGAAGCTATTTCAAGATGCTTTTATGCCACTATAATTTCTTCAATATCCAGCTCTACCAGGGAATTATTTTTAGCACAAATGTAAAAGAAAATATCACCTTATTGTCTTTTTAGATTAAGATCATTCAAAGGGGAATTAAACCAGAATTAGAAGAATAACTCTCTATTTGAAAGCCCAGCACACAAACAGTACCTTGGGAATGCCAGTGAAATGTAACTGATGGCATCACCTTTCCCAACAAGGCAGGGAGCCTTCAGAAAAACCATAGGAAATCTGAAATATCCTGTTTTTGACAGTTTGCATTCAACATTCAATTATTAATGTCCTCATTTCAACTCCTACTCATGCAACAGGCCATGCTGGTAGCCAGCTTACAGGCTGTAACCTCATCTACAAGCATGCAGACAGCCTGATACCACAGCCCAGGGCAATCTACAGCCCCTGCACAAGCATAGGCTGTCAGTCTCTCTCGGCAGACCCACTTCCTAAGACCACTGGGGCTGTGAACATGTGCAACGATCAGTCATGCTCAAATGGCAGCACAGAAGCAAGGAGAGCATCAAGCCTGTTGCTTTTCTGCCCACCCTCTAAACTCTGCCATTTAAGCTCGTCTTACTCTTACGTTTGGTGGTCCCAGAGAAGTCTGAAGCAGGGTAATGAAAAATGTAGGTGCAGCCCATTCCTGGACCTACCTTGCCACAAAACACTGCCGTGACATCATCCACCAGCACCTCCTCCCGATGCTTTCATGCAGCAACACCACTCCTATGAGAGGCCAAACACCATCCTGTTCCGGAAGAATCACTGTCCTCAGGGACAGACATTTTGGAAGGTTTGCCCTTCCTTGCCACGTAGTGATTTAGGAAAAGGAAACAGAACTGACATGGCTGACAGAGAGGAAGATTACATCATATAAATGGTAGCAAATAGATTCTGGAACAGGCACTTTAAGCTATTAATGTTTCAATGCACATAGGAAACTACCGCAAAAAATAAATTAAGTATCCAGCCATACTTTACTGCATACATTATTGCATCCAGCCATAAACAAGCAGAAAACTAGAGAGCAGGTCCAGAGGTTAGATCAAAAACCATTGGGACAATCTTAGAGTAATAAAGCACCAGACAGCAGGATTCACAACAGCATTAATTTAATTTTGAAAGGCTCTCCTGTTACCCAGTTACCACTAGATCAAACCAGGCTGAGTTTTTATTTGTCAGACTTGACCCTTCTCTGGCATTTCTACACAGCCATCATGATCACTCTACAAGAACACTGACAAGAATTTTCCAGGGCCTCAGCCTCTGGCACAGTCCAGCAATTGCAGAACTGCTAATTCCATTCTGAACCCAAATCCACCACTCTTCTGTGCCATATTTTCTGCTTGTTTTACTCAGTTCCCAAATCTAATTAAGAGGCCAGAGGTGTGGGACAGGGAGGAAGACTCCCTTCCTAAAAACCCTCTTTCCCAGGAACAGCACACTGCTGGATATGGAGAATCCAAGCAGTTGCTCACACTGATCAAAGACAGCTTCCGTGATGAATACAAGAGCACAGGATTTCAAATGAACAAGTAAGTGCTAGAAGTGAATAAATAATTCAGTGGGAGAGATGGCAAGTGTACAATTAAGCTAAGATTTATTTAAATTTAAAAAAATGAAAAGGCTCACTGGAGATTATGGGGAAACTGTTTTGGAGGACAGTTCTGCTACCTGCTAATCCACCTTTCTAAAATATTACACTGTTGCCATGGGTATCACCCATGGGGCCCACCATATCCCATACACAAACAATCACATACTGTGTTCCCTTGAGATCTTTGTGGACCATTCTGCTAAGCTTTAGCAGAGATTACTGTTACAGGTTCAGGCCCACACAAATCAAACTAAGAGATTTGTTTCTTTGGCAGAGAAGGAGATTTTAAATCAAACTCAGAGGTAGCAGGCTTATTGTCAAACCTAACCTCTATGCAGACAATGCATTATCCGGCAACACTCGCATCCTCTAAACTGCTTTTCTTCAGTTTCCAGTGAGGTTTAACAGCTTCTTCATCGATATGACATCTGACTCACATGCTTAGCTTTTCTGACACCGATTCTAAGAGGAAAGGAATGAGAACTTTTGAAGGTTCAAAAGCACCCACAAACTTCATTTTTCTCCCCATTTCACGGTCTTGTTTCCACCTCCCTTCTAATTCAATTTAGTACAAGCCCTGACGTTTCCTGGCCATATTCTCTTGAGTACAGCATCAAAAAACCTGACAAATTACCATACCAATTATGATCGTTTACTTTGACAGACAGATCCTCTAAGGAGTTCACTGTTCTTTAACAACAACCAGCAACTTCTTGCAGTTTTGCCGTTCTGTTATTTACTCATCTGCATCCAAGCGCAGTGGCTGAACTAACCCACAAGTGTTTCAGTGACTCCACTAGTTTTTCACTTAGACACAAGCACCATTCTTCTTTGTGATGTACCAGAAATGGTTACTGCAATATTTGAGCTCACTGCCACAGATAAGGAACAGCGACTGTGCAAACGAGCTCCCTTGGCAGGGTTCCCTTCAGCACTACTTCAACAACTGGGCAGAAAACCAGACAACTAGTAGAAAGAGGAATCTGCTATGCTTTCTTTCAATGTCAAGGCAATTTATTAGAAGTAAGATGACCTACAAATACAAAGGTCTCCTGCTCTGCAAATGCCAGCTCTCCTCACGTGCCCCCGTCGCTGTACTTCTCTGCAAATGCACTCATTTTTCAAGCCCTAGTATGACAAACAGGCCTAAGAGAACAGCATTTTCCTCTCCGGTTCAAACTGCTGGTTAATCCAGTCCAGTAACCTCATTGCCACAACAGCCAGCTCTCCCCACTGCAGAGAAGGGCAGGGGCACAACCAGTTTACTGTCTGAGACCAGTCAGCCCACACACACGCGATGATGCAGGGCTCCCAGCTGCAGCCTAGCTGTGCCACACATAGCAGCCTGCCCTTCCAGCTAAACACACTTCCCTCCCATTCATACCCCAATAAAGGCATCTGCTGAAGATTCTCACCAGGAAGACATCCTCCTCCCTAAGGTCCAAGTCCTGCCCATAGCAACCCCCTCTGCAGGTCCACAGCAGACACCACCCCACTGCACGCAGCTTTCCTTGGGCAGGTAATGGGGAAGGGAAGCCAGAACACCACCACCAAGCCCCTCATTAGTGCCTTGTTTTGCTCCTCATAGCCATCAGAGAGCTGAGGCAGGTCAGCTGTGTTTGTAGCAGCACACACAGCTGGAGATCACACAGATCTCAGTAGCCATTTACAACTTCACCTTTAGAATTGGAAATCAAGCTCAGGCACTGAAGCCACTGCGCAAATGCACCTTTGGCAACTGGGGTAAGCTCTTAACGTACTCAGTACCAGTGTCCTCCTTGACATGCCAGGGCACTGTGAAGGACTTCTTGTAGGCCTGATGAGTGGGAATACCCTTTATTATTCAAAAATGGGCCTAGATGCTTCTTTTCTAGATGTTTCTCTTCCAGGCTGCCAATCCTGGCCCCACTGTAACTACAGATTGACTGAGGCACCTCTTACTGAGGTGCAGGGCATCTGAACAGGGCTGGGCTAGCACAGCATGTGCTGTTTGGGTTTATATCCTGAAAGGACACATCCCTGCACGAAAGCTCAGATCTTTCTTTCAAAGGCATTTCTGAACATGAGGTAAGAAACACCCTCTGCCCTTTTCAGCACTGACCGATGAGCTTACAGGCTCTGAGCCACTCAGAGTACCAAAGTGCCTCCCAAGTCCCTTCAGAACACACTATGGATGCGCTGTTTGTGGCATCTCCTATCCTCCTCTTTCCCCAACCATCACAGAGTAAGGCACCACGTTTCTCATGCTTAATTGCTTTCCTTAAAAACTGAAACCTCCTTTCCAAATTCAAAACAATTTTACCTCTTACCTTCCTTCAGCCTTTTGAGATTTCTGCTATGCCCTTGATACGAGGCTGATCAGTGACTTCACACTAGCAGGATTTAGTATATTTAAAAATCACACTTAAATTAGTTTGGGGAACTGCATAGAAAGTTCATGAATTTTGGCAATTGTTTTAAATAATTTCTATTAAAGCAGCACCTCTATTTAAATGTGTTAAAGGCTGCTCCCTCAAGCAGCTCAGAACTACAAAACAGGACTAAGGATTTTCCTAGGCAAAACTGAATATGGTGAACAAGAAAGAGAAGGAGAACCATTTTGTAGAAAAATCACGTGGCAATCTGCAAGTTCCTTTCATTAAAATATCACGTTTAGAGCAACACTGAAGCATCTATTTTTTTTTTTTTAATTTTTATTTTTTTAAACATATTCAGCTGAACAGCTTTTTACTCAAGCACATGCACATTTCTGGGCATAACTGGACCTCTTCCTCACCTCCTTGTTCCCACATCTGCACAAAAGGCAGCAGAAATCAGATGCAACTGGTGAGTCATATCTAGCCGGGCATTCGCATCCTTGGTTACACATCCATCGCTACCTTAACCTCCATTTGTCATAGCTGATCAGCCAGCACTGCATTATATTCGAGGAACTACTGATTCTCTAAACATGCCTATTTGAATTTAATGGTAACTGTTTTATATCCCAGGGGTATTATCAGTGTTGCAGTTGGATTCCTACAATTAATTAGTTCATCGTCTGCCCTTGATGATTACATGGCACTTCTCCATGGCAACATTGATTTGTGGAGCTTAGTTCCATAAAGCAAAGATACCCACAAACCCTCAGATTTCACGTTATCTGGCAACAACAGCAATGAGAGCACTCAGGCTGCAAATTCTAAGACACATTAGCTGTTTGCCTAACTTCTGCTGTGCTTAAGCAATTGCCAAAACCTGTATTGACCAGTGTTAGCTGACCCTCTTCTAGGGGGCTTGTAGCTGATTAGAGGTGTTGATTCATTTGAAGCATGCTAGAAAAGCAGCTGAACTGAATGGCATGGGCTTTGTAATAACACAGGTTCCATCCTCATTTAAACAGATCTGGGCTATTGGGGAGGCACCATTTATTCCTCATCACATTACAGGGGATTTGTTTGTTCTTAACCTTTCCCCGTTGCCTGGTTTAATCATGCCTCTGACACCTCCTACTCTGTAGTGACAACAAACAGCAGCACCTAAGCCTTAGGTTGTTTTCTATATTGGAAGATCTCAAAACATTCTGTACATTTTGTGAAATGCATTCAAGACATCTAGTAACTCACTCATCAGTGAAATACTGACACCTCTGAACTGCAGAAGACATGCTTAGCAGCAGATGGTAAAAACAGCCACAAAACATTAAGTGACACAGTAAAATGGGGCAGAACTACTATGACTGCGTCTGAGCTGGAAAGAACTTTTGATGTTGAAAGTTTTAAGTTACCAGTATCTTCTCATTCTTCAATGCATCAGGGAAACATGGCTATTTTGTAAGAAGACAAAACCCCAGGACAGTCAGTAAACTAAAATGAGAATTCTTAACAGGGATTAAAACAAACACACACAAAGAACAGAAAAACTAAACACTTGAAACAGTCCAAAATCCCCACCTCCAAACCCTTGTTTCACCTCCATCATACAGAGATGCTTCAACACGGGGATTAACAATGCTTACCCAGTCTGTCTCACGAGCTGTGGCAGAAACCTTGTTTTCTCTCCACTGAGATAGCTTAATGAAGGCAGTGGATTCTCTCTTACCTAGCCAATGTTGTTTGTGTGACACATCTCTACCAGGAGAAACCTCTGGATTTCAGAGTGGTCCTCAGCCTTGTGGTTCCTCTGACATTGCACCTTCAATCATAGACCCTGTGAGCCTCTCACAGTAGAGGGGAAAGAGCACAGGTGACCATTTAGAAGACACAAGTAGAATCTGGTGCCCTTGTAGCAGCGAGAAGAGTCAAAGGAACCGGATTCAGGAGAACTGAAACAACAGCAGTACACTGACAGTACCTAAATCCATCTCCTCTGTCCCTGAAACCTACACATCTGTGCAGTACTAGATAACTGCTGCTCTTCACTGCAACTACCTGTATTGTGCAAAATGCCAGCAAGGGTACCAGAAAAAGCTCATTTGGTCCCCTGTGCACTGTTAAAAGCAGAGTTGTTTGTGTGAGTTACAGTACAATAGGGTTTCAGTATGCCGTATCCTATTTAAATAAAATCTCATCCAAAGTCACCATTACTATTAGAACCAATACCTTCACATCTGTTGTTGGCGAACACAAAGTATTTATTTCAGACAGGAACAACCCTGCTTTTAAAAACAGTGCAAAACTACTCACCATGCAACAGCACCCTGGTGCACACACCACAGAAGTGTCAGGTGGAAATAAACAGGCAATTACATCTCCAGTAACACCTGACTTAAATTGGAGGTGCTCTGTTCAGCTGGCAGCTTACCAATCAGTGACACTTGCTAGCACCCAAGGAGCTCAGAGCACTAATTGGCAGCATTTCAAGTGCAATAGAAGACTTCTCTACAGGACTTCCTGGTCACATCGATGGCATTAATTTCATCCTCATGCCTCAGCATTCACATTACATATCCTCCACCAACAAAAACAGCATTTCAAGTAGCTAAAGCCAGGTTAATTATTCTGCCAGCCACTGGGAACATGTACAATGCCACCACATGTGGCCAAGGAACCACATGCAGCTAAGGAACCACATGCTGTTTCCCATGTGTCTGAATGGCAGAAAAAAGCAACTCCTGCTTTTAATAAGCAACACTACTAGCTTAAAAATGGATGCTGGGTGTGAGATTTGATGGGAATATTCAGTAACAGATTTGAAAGCCTAATAAAGTAGTACTCAGGACAGGAGAGAGGAAGGCTCAGGAGCTATTTATCTCTTAAGGTGGTTACATCCAGTAGTTATGCATTACCGAAGAGCCCAACTTTTAATCCAGCATAGTGAGGGGCAAAGAAGAAATACAGATGTTATCCTCTCTGTGCATCTTATATGCAACAATGACTCCAGTAAAGAAAATTTCCAAGTGACAATGAATTCATCTCAACAAATAGTACAGATTTACCAAATACACCTGCATACTGGAAATCAGGAGGTTCCTAGCCAGCAAGGCTACCAGGTGTTTTGTATTTCAGTTAGAGCACCAGGCACTAAACCACAGTTTTACAGATGAGGCAGTATCAGCCTGTGAAAGTGACTGTAAGAGCAACTAGATGTGACAGCAGGTAAATTTATTTTCACAGCCTAAGCTGTCCTTCTAGTCTTACATTAAAGTTCTGAAGTACTCCGTATGTCCCAGCAGATTTGAGCAGGACATTTTTCATATACTTACCTCCCCCAGAAGTTTCAGAGTTCAAGCATTTGTTAAAATATGGAAACAGTTCACCCTCCAGGCTTTTCATCACCCTGCTATCTAAAATAGAAGATGAAAGCATTTGAACTGTGGCATGTGTGGCCACCACTTACTTACATTTATTTCCAACACTTAAAATAAGCTAGGAGTATACCGAAATATTTGAAGTTGCAGTAAGCACTTTAAGACCCGAAGTACATAATGTAACATCCATTAAATCTAAAGCAAAAAGTAGCCTGTGTCTTCTGATTTCATTTACAGCTTAGGTAATTCAGCAGAGATGCTTTAATTTGCTGCTGTCAATTCAGACAGCATTCCTTCCAGATTCAACAGTACTAGAGTTGCTAAAATAAGCCTGTTTGGACATTAGGATATTTAACTGACAATATATAACTAATTGCCATCTTTCGCCATTCCCCACATTATTTACAAGCTTGTTCACAGTCATTTTTAGGCAGCCTCGGTCAAGTCTAGCAACTGCAATTTTCCACTGTCAGCACTACAAATGTGGTGGAAGTTTCTATACCAGAATGTACTCTCAGCTGCTAACCCTAAGCAGGGAACAGCACTCAGGAACTTTCTCTTGCCTTGTAAGTCAAGGCTGGAGAACAAAGCCTTGTGTTTTCAGAAACTGCAGACTGCATCATCAGCTAAGGAAAAAAAAAGAAATCACAGTTTAAAATTATACAGTTCTGAAGCAGGCCATGCTTTCTCTTTATTTCTGAAGCCAACAATACACTATTTGTTACCAAATCCTACCATGCTGCTACCTGGGGCTGTTTTCTTTGAGAGAAGGGTGAGGAGAAAGTGAGGTGGAGCATATGTATGCATAGCATATTATTTCCAGTTTTTTTTTTTTTTTTTAATTTATTTAAATTAGAATTGTCACACATGAGAAGTTAAATCAGTTTTCATTCTGACAAACAGCAAGCTCGATCTTCAGTCGTAACCTTTGTCCCTCAATGATTTCCTTTACCACAAGCTCTTAACCTGATTGCTCCACTGATTCAGAGGGCAAAATCCACCTATGTTTTATCCAATACAGATTATATCAAATTCTTCCAGTAGAGACGGACACTTGCTGGACAGCAGACAGAATTCACTGTGTCAGGCTGATGTGTCTTTCCAAGACCTTCCCCTTCCAGCTCCCAGTACAACAACCAGGCAGATCCCAGGATTCAGTTGTACACACTCACCGGGGGACACCTTCCTACAAACTGGAGACACCACTCCCGTACAAGTGTTGGTTAAGAATCAATTACCCAACACTAGCCAGCGATAAGGGCAAATGACCAGTTTGATTTCTAAGTCAGTATCATTACTACAAGTTATCCTGTTAACACTGCTGTGTGTGAGAAAGACTGTGATGACTCACTGAAGTGATTCTGTCCTTACACATAATTTATGGTAAAACATGAGCAACAGTATGACTGCATCATTGCTCCCCCTTTTTTTTTTTTTTTTTTTTTAAAAATAAGATGTTTTAGCTAGAGGTCAAGATGATTAAGTAATATTAAAGGCACTAAGAAAGTCAGCTCATCTGAAGCCGCACCTAGCACAATTGTGTGGTTTGCAGGTAACCTTTGATTCATTACCACAGCAGTGAAAACTGAACCATGCACCTACGTGACAGAAAGAAAACCACAAACCCACAGTGAAGGAACACACAAAGCATGTTTCCCACTTTATATGAGAGCAAATCATTTTTTTCAACCAAGGTCAAATTTTAGTGATGACTACTTATCTTAGCACGTGCATTAAACCAAGTACATAGCAGGTTTCAGTTCCTCAGCGACAGAAATCTGACCCATATCTTCAGAAAATACACAAACTGAGACAAAGCAGGGAGAAAGTTGGCCTCTGCAAAAAAGTACATGAGGGTCCTGGTGAAGACCAACTTGAGTGTAAGCCAGCAGCATGCTCTTGCAGCAATGAGGTCTAACTGCCCACTGGGCTTCGTTACTAAGAGTGTGGTCAGTGGGTCAAAAGAAATGATTACCTCCCTTTCTTTGTTATTTGTGAAGGCTCACGATGTGCTCTGTCTAGCTTTAGCCCTCCCAGTACAAGACAGAGGTTGCCAAACTCCAGACTGGACTGATTCCCAGGGAGAGCCGCAGAGGTCGGGGCAGGAGCATGTGATGCGCAGGGAACAGCTGGGGGCTTGGGGCCCTGCTCAGATGGAGGTCTGAGGGCTGTGGGAAGCTATCTGCCACCTTCAGATACCCCATGCAGGTGGGTGTTCCAGCAAAGACTGAGCCAAACTCTCTTTGGAGATGGCTTTGCACTGTGCAACAGGCAACAGAGAAGTTCCAAGTGAAATTCTCATTAGATTTCAGAAGGAATTTTATCTATTTATTTTTACTACGACTGTAGTCAAACACTAGAATAGGTTGTACAGAGCCTGTAAAACTACCATCCCTGAAATTGCTCAGAGTTCTACAGGACACGGCTGTGAGCAACCTGATGCTTGTCCTGCCTTGAAGTGGAAAGTTGGACTAGATCATCACCAGACATCCCTCCCAATCGAAATTATTCATATAATCTTAAAACCTGTCAACCTGGTCATTAGGAGGGTTTCTTCCTCCATTTGAATTACTTCAGATTCTAAGAATGCCTTTTTGACAAGTGCTATTACAGAATTAAGAATTACACAACCCCAAAAACAGATTCTCCTCACCTGTTCATAGTGACATTTCATTTTTTAAGCTGGAAGACTTCCATTCTCTTCCAGTAGCAATCTATCATAATAAAAAAAAAATCTTTGAAACTTCCATTGCACTTAGTTACAGAGATCCAAGAGACTAAATCCACAGACTAACTGCACAAAGTCTGTTGCAATGTTTTCAGCTGCTGAAGGCACCTCCATTCTGATGCAAGACTCATTTTTTCCTAAGTTCACCCTTGAATCCTAAGGTTTGTTGCACAAAAAAAGCAAATGAGGAGAAGTGGCACCATCAGCAAATGTATGGTGGAGAGATCTGTTCTGTCTAGACTACTACTCCCATTTATCACCAAAAAATCTACTGAAACCAAATTCAGGACAATGTTCAACTTGCTACAAAACGTCACAGCTGAAAATGTCTGAGACACAGCTACTGAAGGCAAAAATCAATGAGTGACAATACTGACGAAGTACAAACTTGAAACAGTACAGAAATCAAATTTGTTCCCCTTCCAAGATATTTTCTCTTCTCATGTGATACTTGGCGTTTGAGCAAGACCCTGACTGAGATGAAATAATGCTTCACTTAGCAATTAAGCCATGCATCTTCAGATTTCACAAAGGCTAAAAGGAAGCCTAGGTTCTTTTGGAGAAAGTTTAACTCAGGTCAGATTACTTCCAGACACATCAGAATTTCATCTGTGTTTTTTCAAAGGGTCACAGTTCAGGAAGTGAAGGGGTGTTTCAGTTTCTTCAGTCCCAAGCAACTTGACAGCACATGCAGTGTTCCCTCGAATAACCAATAGACAAAAAGTAGGGAAAAGCTATTCTCAAAAAGATGAAAGCACCTTGAGAGGATGCAGCTGTCAAGATCATACAATGGCTGCAACACATTCTATTACTCGGTGTATCTAGTAACCAACTCTAGAAATCAAAAACCACTCAATAGTTATGCCAGAATCACAGACCTAATGGGAGCATTAGTACTGACCATTTACCTGGCAGTAACTGTCAGCTTTCTCTACATGTGGAGTCCTACTGGAAAGACATTAATTTTGTTTTTGTCCTGATACTGTTTCAGCTGAAGATGAGAATATTTTTATAGGTAGAACAATTAGCTCCATGAGTTCACTTAACATTCTATGAACAAAAAGCATTTCAGTAACAGCAAAGCAAGTTACAGACTGAAGGGGTGCCTTTGATAACTTTCTGTCTGTATCACAGATTTAAGTCTTGGGACTAGGCAGAAGATTCAACTGTTGACAGGGGAAATCCAAAAGGGCAAACAGCTCACTGTTATGAATGTACCAAGTATGCAGAGTTAAGCAGCGTATGACATTTAAGATGAAATCCATCTTTTATCACTTGACCAGTTTACTTCAGATAGTGACTTTCTGGAACTCCAGCCTTACAGAAAAGCTGGCCTTGTTCTGTGAGTCTGCATAAATATCCAGAAGTTTTCACTCATCTACACCTACAAAACCAGTGTGCTTATTCTAGTATTAGAGGCTAACACGCAGGAAAACAAAGGGCTCTCATATTCTGTTAATTTATGGCAACTGTCAGTAATTAAGACGATTATTTGAAAGGTTTCAAGAATACCTCTAATAATGAGTGACTATATTTTAATTATTTGCTGATACTAATCAGAGTGACATACAAGCTTTTTAATGGAATTGAAGCACTCCTGAGAGAGCAAGTACCACCCAGATGCACAGCAGTCCTCAGCAATCACTGCTCTCCTTAGCCTTACTTCATTACTCCAGTAAAGAGTAGCAGCACCTCAGGTGATAGCCTCAAATTGAGCTTTTGACATTCATGTGGAAGCTCCTATCAGCTTCATATTTGGCCTGTTTTGAAGGTTTTTTCCCCTCTTTTCTATTGGCACAAAATATTACACTACCTTCAGAAAAATATCAGGTATGCAATTAATTCCAACCACTAAGTGATTTACATGTTTGCACATTATCCCACTTAGATGCATGCAACAAACAGTTGTTAAATGCACAGATGTATAGGTAATGCAGAGCTCAGTAAAAGGACTTCAGGCTCGAAGTTTAGTCTTCACAAAGTACTACATGCCTCTGTTAAATAAAACAGACGTTGACAGTATACAATACCATCGATATTTGTAAGTGATACTCCTAGAAAAAATATCACAAAGTCGACCTATACAACCAGAAAAGAGGACACATCTTGCCAAGGAGGTGGCTGCATTTTTAATATCTTAATCTTTAAATCTGAAGAACATATGAAAAGCTTCTATTTTGTACATTTTTATTCAAATCAAAATCCAAATACAAACAGTTGAATATGTACAAAAATAAAACACATTTTCTAGACCTTAAAAGCAGATCTAACTTGCTTCTGTGTGTGCAATCTTTTCTGTGTGATATCCTAACTAACAGATACTCGTTATCTTCAGAGAATACTATGCAAAATCCCCTCCCCACAACATCTACCCACACACAAGACTGTAGGCAAAAATTCAGAAATCTCACTGTAAATTTCCCTGAATAGATTACGAAAAAAA
>VXAV01003451.1:658899-669379 GCA_013399715.1 Alectura lathami
GCAGCAGCATCACAACAAATAACTTATCAAGGCTAACAAAGAATCATCACATTAAGTAGAGCTAATTTCTACAAGGTCCATTAATGTTCACAAAAAGTTAGAATTTGGACTAAGGAAAAGAATCCAGGCCTGGAACTGGCCCAGTGATTTACCCCTCAACTAATAACCAAAGCATGAGAAAGGAGAGGAGCACTGTATTCTTAAGAGGACCATAAGGACCATACAAGAAACCTTCCAACAGAACAAACTGATGAAGTTAACTCAGTTAACTTATTTAGAAAACCTTTGAAGTAAAACACTACTTATCTTCTGCATGTTTTCTTACCTTTAATTTGATTACAAAGTCCTACAATTTTAGTAATACATGTTCAATGGTCCTTTTTTTTTTGGCCTTTTGTCCTTCACCAAATAAATACACTGCACTAGTTAGAAAGCACATCTGCCTGCATGTTTTGGAGCCCCAAGGAATTCCATTCTTTAAGCATCTATGGTTTTAAACTACCAGAAGTGGTGGGAAGTATCTAAATGTTGCTCAATTTTTTTCCTCTATAGGTTTACAGAAAGAAAACCTGTAGTGATCAGTTACATGAACCATAGTGTACATTTGCATCTCTGCAAATAAACGTAGCTTTTCCATTGCTAAAACACTTCCTCATGAGTGAGAAAACCTCCCTGCAACTGAGCCAGCTCACTGTCAATGAGGCTATTTTTGATCCCAATGATTTGACCTGTTACTTAAACCTTTGGCAAGAAGCACTTCACTAAAAAAAAGAAAACCTAACTTAATACTTTCACAGTTACACTAGTGCCTAATGGCACTGCAGGGAGAAAACAAGTTAGAACTAGCTGTCTGTTCCTGACCTTCAGGCACATAAGGCATTATAGAAATTCTCCCTGTTCTTGTTCAGTAACAAAAAAGTTTGATCAAGTGGTAGTTTAAGGCCCTGTTCTATAGAAACAAACATTCTTCAGACTACTAAACGCAATGCCTGAAAATCCTATTGGTTAAATCCTTAACGCAAACAGGTCTGTGATTTTTCTTCAATTTATTCTACAGTTCAGAAATTATTGTCTCACTACAGCTAACAATTATTCCACCTCCATTTTAAACAGAAAAGCTAAGCCAAATGTCTTTAATTTTACATTCAAATACTTGCTTTAAACAACACAGGGAACAGAGCAGAGCACTGCACGAGGACATTCCACTCATGCAATAAGATGAGTCAAAATCTTTTTCATGTGAGTCTCCTCCAACACATTATGAACTAGAAAGGATACAGATATACACAGTTCCAGCACAAAATATACGGCAGAGGAATAGCTTGTAACCATTCAAAGACCATCTCTACATTAACTGGACATTTACACTGTAAACTGGAGCTAAGTGAAGGACACTTCTAGCCAACCATCTAGCCAACCATTTAAGATACATTTGAGTGCTTTAGAACAAATATAGCACACAATTGTTTCAAAGCAAAGAAGTATAATTATACAACTTAGTGTCATTAGCTACAAGTGATGTCCTATGATGAACACTGATTTGAGATTAATGGTCAACTCCTATAACAGCTCCAAAAAACTACTGAAGAACAACCAAGTCCTCAAGTTGACAGCCAAAACAAAAAAGAAATGTCCTTTCATTTAAAGGTTCATAATTTGAATGTCAACTTATTCCAAATCTTCACGAATAATGCCTTGTTTGATTGTCTTATGTTGCATCGAACTCAAGATATGTGTTACTTTTCTCCTTCTCTCTACCTCTTGATCTGCCAGGAGGTGGAAAAACGAACACTGTCAGGCGCAAACAACAGTTCAAGTCACTGGAGAGGCAAACAAATTTGTCTGTATTCAACTAGTACTGTAACAGCCAATTACTGGAAATATCCATGGAAATATTAAGAGCCACCAAAATTCTCATTCATTACAGAAATAGCACTATAATTTGTTTGCTTTGAGTTTATTAAGATGTTTCTTATCCTGTCCACTTCAGAAGCAGATATTTTATATGTGGATGTATTATCCCTATACATTTAGTATATAGAAAACTGAGCAGAAACAACCCCTCATAGAAGAGACACAGAATAAACAAACAGGTGTACAGCAGAAGTTCAACCATTTGCCCAGTTCCATCAGTCAGCCCACCTATCCATTCATATTCCAAACAGCTTTCAGAACTACCAACTGAACCATACTGGTGATGCATATAATATTCTATTTCAGATGTACTGGCATAAGTTTTCGGTAAACTGATTTTTAGAAGCAGAATTAACTTTGAAAAAATACAAATGAACAGTAGTTTACTTCAACGAAGTTGATAATATAATCACACATTTTTTAGAGAAGACAGAGCTATACAATATATTCATTACAATGTCTGTTACTTAACACAGAAGATTCAAAACCTCCCTTCCTTTCCAAAATCGGTTTATTACCATTGCGATGGAGCAACTTAGTTACTGAAATGAACTACTTCCCAGCTAGTATTTAATCACCAACTGCCTGAATTAAACAGTGACAATTTCAATCATGAACAAGCAATTCAATTCGCTATTATGATTCAGGTTAAGCGTACACCATGGTATCATTACTCAAGATCTTTTGCACTGCAAAACAAGCTGAAAAAATCTGGTATTTTCTTTTTTCCCTGTTCCTCCAGCCTTTTCCACCATCTATTTTCCCAAACGTTTGTTGAGTTTCCTGCCTTGTAATTCCAATAAGAATTCTTTCCTCCACCCCTGCAAAGTCATACTGCTTTACTCCAACTCCTAGAACACCATCCACAGATCAATTCAGATAATCATTTACCACTTATGGGAAAATCCAGTGCTCTTTCATATCTGAACTAAGAACACGAATTCATCACACAAGGAGACAGGCGAGGAACAAAAATACTGACATTATCACTAAAGAGTAATGTTCTGGAAGGAGAAAAACCTGCCTGCTCTAGAATTCCTTCCAGAAGTGGATTTAGATACTATCTAGGCAAACAATGGAAAACCAGAACAGGAAATTCTGCTGGGTTTATTTATACAATTAAAATCAGTGACAGAAGAAATAGTCTCAAGCAGCACAGGAAAATACAACACTCCTGCTAGAGAAGGGAGTTGCACGTTTTATTGCCATGGAGCAAGTGACAACTCAAAATCATCAGGGCCTGTCAAAGACAACTGGTGCTGGTCTACGTAACAGCATTCAGCTATAGAAGGACACTCTACACCTGGTGCTTTGCCATGCACACTAGCTTGCATTGGCTTACCTTTACAGATTTCAGTGTTTCACAGGAGCACTGAGTTTTACTCTAACCATGCTCCTTCTGAAATAGTCCTTTAAAAGACTAAACCAGTTATCTCACCAACATTTTGATCTTGCATTTTCTCATTCTTTGTGACTTAGATATCCCATTAAGATGCCCTATCCAATCCCAACAAATATCTAGTTGTTGTTATTTATAGGAATTAATCTTATACATACAGCATAATATTGCCTTCATACATTCAAAGTACATTAATAATAATAATAAAAAAACTTTGTGCCTCATACTAATCCCTAACAGGTTAGTATTTTTCTCCTGTTTAAAGTTCCTCACAATGTTTTTTTCCTGTTTTGAAAAGGAGTGCGTATGTTACCATTAAAGAGGTTTATCATTTGACAGGATAGCTTTGCTATGCATGTTAAGTATTCTCAGAAGTTTCAAGTCTCAGGTCAGTCTTCTCAGGACTAGAATTACCTACTGAACTGTACTTCTTTTCTGTTTTTATTTCTGTTGCTACAAAAGAAAAGTTATCCATGTTTCAAGAACTCCAAATATTCATGCATTGCATCATACAAAAATGAAAGTTGAAGTATTTTTCTTTCCTCTAGGAAGGCTTGTCTAGCCAGGCATAACTCCATTCTTTTCACAGCATCAGAGTTCCTGTCTAAGTTATGATTTCTAGAAAATCAAGTTTTGCTTCTTAGCAATATATTCAAGCAAAAATGAATTACAGAGGTGTTTTTTTTTTTTTTTTTTTTTTTTTGAGTATTCAGCTGCAACGTACTTCCACAGGCATGTAGATTGTTTGACATAAGCACATAAACACCAACTACGTGTAAAGCTTCCAAGTCTGAAAGAGTAACTATGGATATTTGTTTTCCAGTATTATCAAATGTGTATAGTTCATTCTAATCACATCTGCTCAGATATATTTTGAAAATTGACTATTGGGACACAACAGGGTAACTGCAACTTATTCAGTTACATCTGAAACACTGTACAGGACTCAAAAACCTACTGTGCTCAACTTAGAATCATAGAATCGTCCGAGTTGGAAGGAACCTGTAAAGGCCATCTAGGCCAACACCCCAGCAGCGCACAGGGACACCTACAGCTGGGTCAGGGTGCTCAGAGCCCTGTCCAGCCTGACCTTGGAGGTCTCCAGGGACGGGGCTTCCACCACCTCTCTGGCCAACCTGTCCCAGCGCTTCACCATCCTGACTGTAAAAAACTTTTTCCTTATATCTAGTCTAAATCTCCCCTCTCCCAATTCGAAACCATTTCCCCTAGTCCTATCACAACAGACCCTGCTAACTTAAACAATAACTGTAGAGATAATGTAATAAAAAATGGCACACCATGCATCAACAGAATTAGCATAAATTGAACCAAAGCTCAGCTACTCTGAGCATGCAGAAGACACCATTTAAATTTGTTCTCCATTAACATTACTTCACACCTTTGAGCAGCTTATGATTTCCGCTCAGATTTGATGTCATCTGTTGCTGTTGTCAATGCAGCAAAACTTTACCTGCCATTCCTTTCAGCAGAACTGTGAGCTGATATCTGAATATATTTGGAAAGATACTCACCAGCATGCTTACTTCTGTCTAGACACTGTAGTTCAAACAGCATTTGGAACAAGTTATTGGGCTAGTATAGACTCTTAGTCAAACAGGACAAGACACAGCAATGGGCTAACTTGCTTCTTTCCTACCTGGACAGCTATTCAAGTGTTGGCTTATTAAACCAAAACAATACAACCAACCACTTCTTGACAAAAGGCAGTATTTGGACACTTAGATCTACTAGATTAAGCAGAAGCACTTGCCTCAAGTATAATAGACAGGACATGATTATGGGTAGTATCATTAGCAGCTGGGAAGACAGCCTACAGCTCCACTGTTTTCAGTTTTACAGAATTCCACAGAAGAAAACCAAAACAGGTGTGCTAACAATGGTAGGACAACACCCACTGTTTTAAAATAAAGCATAGTTAACATCTAGCTTCAGAGATAACTAGATCTCTCTCCTCCCTTTCCCAAAGCAACTTATAAATGTGTTTATCCAGCTTGACGAAAATGAATATTCAATTCAGTTGGTTTATAGTATTTTACTTATAAAACATATTTCAATAAAACATATCGTTCTTTGTTCAAAGATTAGTCAACATGAGTTTTTCTTAGTTCTTACGTATTCACTAGCAGAATGCACAGCAAGCAAAACCAGAGAGAATTCAAAGACAGCACACAGTTCAGAAGAGGAAAATACGAGCTACGCTATGAGTCTCTCTGTTAGAGGATTAAGATTTGCATTTCCTTCTGTTGTCACTCGGCCATTTGGCAGCACTTCAGGTGTGCAAATAACTTCAAACAGTCCCCATCTTTGAATCAGTAACCAAGATAATCTTTTACAATACTCTTCAAGTTTAGGACTGTGTTAACAGAACTATGATCCATCAGTACTGCATTCACAAACTAGGGCAATGTGACAAGTTACCTCAGTTAGCACAAGGTGCCCAACCTGAACAGCAAACAGCATTGCTTTGTGTTATCTCAAGTGTTACACTACTTTTAAGACCAGAAAACAAACCTACTATACACACTTTTTGCCAGTTACCTCTTTCGTACCTTAACAGTATAATCAGGCTTCTACTAATAGTAATGGTGGATCTGTTTCCTACTTCATTCAGCAACAATATTAGCAACTGCTAACATCACAGCTGCAAATGCACAACATTCTTTTCATGCATTACCTGCAAATTGCATTGCTTGTGATAGAGGAAAACTTTTACCAGCAGCTCACACTTGGCGAGCTTTAGTAGCCAGCAACCGCTTGAAAACCGACAAGAGTATTTTCAGCATTATTAGAAACATCCATAACTGAAATCTCCATGTCAGACCACAGCCATACAAGTGTCTAATTAAAAGCACAGACTAATCTTGTTTGTGCAACATTACAAAAAATTGAAGTACCTGTCACAGAGTTAATATAGAATCTTTTGTTGCTGATGAAAGCATATTCAAGAAAAAAAGTTAGAAGCTAGATAATTGCAGACACTTCAGTGATTTAGTGATCCTCACTGAAAACCAAAGAAGTATACTCTGGTGAGCAAAACACACTAAAGCCAAAATACCAAAATATTCTCAGCACTCAAACCATAACAGCTTAAAAGAATGGTGATTGTTACCAGCAGAGACCATGATGCTGAAGTCTCTTGTTACATCTACAAAGTATATCTGCTCCCCACATGAAAAGCATTTTATCAAGCTACGTATATTCTCTTAGCCACCACAGAATTTCAAGTATAGCTTCTATTCAACAGTAGCCAAGTCTGTCAAACGCTATTAGAGATGCATAAAGGATCTGCCCACCAGCTCCCAAACCTTCAAGGATCCCATTAACACCAAGGACGCAAGATTCAGCTGTCACATAAATAGAGAAACCTTTTGGTTGTGAATTAACAGCCAAAACCCTCTGTACAGTGTCAGCAAGGCAAAACCAGATTAAAGTAATACAGCGAAGTTAGCACCTCCTAGCCTCAATTTATATATGATCCCTTACTCACCTGAACCATAGTTTCTTTCTGTGGTACAGAGAATGCTCTCTCCTCATGTGAAGAAGGTTTGTGAGTGGGGGGAAGATCAATTCTGTATTGAAAAAAGAAAGACATGACAAGATGACATGCCATACTTGTTAAGCCCAACTGAATGGTCAGAAAAGCCTGTAAGTATGCAAGACTTCTGTTATGAGTTCTCAGTGAAAGTGGAAGGTTATAAAAACTGAAACGTCTAAGACTTCATATAAATATGCTATAGCTATAAAATTTCATAGAAGCCAACAAAAACACAGTTATTTATAATGTTAGAAATTATTCTTCTGTAGGAAAACACCTAAATCACCCTCCCTAGATCAAGAGATTCAAGCACTTTATTTTATGCTAAATCTTATTTTATTCTAGTCCTCATTAAGCATACAAAAAGATGACGGATGTTCATTTCCCATTCAGCTTAGCTGAATGCAGCATATGTGAAGAGACATTAAAAAGTGACAGTGGCTTTGAATATCTGTAAATACATGCTCTGAACAGGGCCTACACATCAGCCACACTGGCAAAATCCTTTCAGAATGTGTTTGCTTGTTTTTGACTGATCATAACACAGACACTTACGAAACTAAACGGTGTGTCTACCAGAAACTTGACTAAACAACCAACACGCCAGAAGAAAGCACACGAAGTCGGTTGTTTCTAAGCATACGTATTTGTGGGTGATTGCTCCATTTCACACCCATAGTAGGATAAATCTTAGTGGAACTTTCACTTCTCCAAAGCACAGCCATATTCATATTAGACCTATGGTTACGATAGACTAGTAGTCTTATGTCTGTGGCGAGTCAAGATGGACCCCTCTCCACTCTCCAGTTCCAACCACATGTAATTTGAAGAAAAAAAAAAAAAAACAGAAAAGCAAGACAGAATATGTAAACAAGTACGTATTACATTTGAGGCCTCAAAAATGCAAGTGATTTTACATATGGTAACTGTGAAAATACAGACCTGAAATTACGACTGCTTCTAAGGAAGCTCAGTCATTTGAATTCCTACACAGAAAAATGTTTTCTACACATTGCCTCCAATTTAAAGAAATCCAACGTGTACTTACACTTTGTCAAGATAGGATGGCCTTTTCTTCCTTGGGGTCAGCAGCACTGTCACAAAGATGGTAATGATAAAAAGAGCAAGGACTGCCCCAATCACAGCCCCTGCTACAGCAACAGAAGATGTCTGCTTAAATGGCATATCTGCAATGTGATAGCACAGATTACACCTTTAAGAAGTTTACATACTTTCAGTACTCAAATAAGTTATTTCAGTGTTGCTCTGAAAAATGTCTCTTCTTTCCATCACCAAACAGAAAGCCTCTTCCTGTACTAGCACTCCTGCGATCCTTGTTCCATCTGCCCATCTCAAAAATTGGTGGAATTCAGTAAGCTCGTAAATCATTAACATCAATTCAAGCATTTCATTGACTGCTTTTAATAAATATTAGCTACATGCTCTAATTTTAAATTTCAAGGGAAGATGAAGCTACAGAACATATACTTTGCAATTACATAAGCAAACAATTTCTTAATTCCAAAGAAACTAGACTTCACTGGCAATCTCTCTTTAAAGACAGTAAGCCTGCAGAAAGGAAAAGTGGAGGAAAGAAGACAAACTATGAGGAACAAAGAACAGTGTAAGCTTGCTAATACTTGGCTCACACTTAATCAAAGTAACTCCTGAAACTATCATCTCTAGCACTTAAAGCTATGAAAAGTAGTCATTTTATAACTTAACTTTACCAAGGATGAAGAACCGCTGTTTTTAAAAGTACTATTCTTCATTCAGCCTCAGCAGTTTCAAATCCTGCATTTATCAACTCTCATTCTGAATTAATACACTTGTCAGTCTACAAATATCACTTATTTCGCTATGCCAGGAATTCACTGGTTTTAAAATTTTTTTACAACAGGAAGTGTGAAACCTGTTACCATGCTCTAATTTGATGTTAGTTGCAATGTTGTCAACTCACATCAACAGGCTTATCAAGAAGGCACGCAACAGGAATAATTCACATCAGCTTCACTAAAACCATCACCTGCAAAACACAGCTAGCATACAGACTGTTCAGATCTACATTGATTACTGAATCAGAAAGGTAACTTCGAATTCCTTTGCTGTTAACACAGCTCTACACTTGCAAAATATTTCTGGTGCAGCATACTTCAGCTACTTCCCCTCAGAAATATTCCCACGATTTCTCTGAACACCACATAACCCACCTCCATTTAGTCTCCTACCAGGGGAAATGTTAGGATCTGTTTCAGCTACGTATTCAATCTCAATTTAAACATCCAGGAAACAAACTATCTGAGCTGTTTTATCAACTGCTCTTAACTCAAATGTCATTTTGATTTCACACTGGACTAACTCATTCCTTTTCTCACTCTTCAGTTCAAAAAAAGCATAAAACATATGCAAGTCCTGTCTACAATACTCCTCCCAAATTCCTCAACAGTTTAACTAGCAGGAAAAACTTATATTAAACAGTTTATTTTTCATTCATTTGATAACTTTGTTTATCTATGCCTTTATCCCTTAATTTTAACAAACTTTCCAGAACATCAGTGTAATGTGCCATTCTAGGTGACCACTATTTTTACCACATAGCTTTCCTGACATGAGCTTTATTTTCTTGTCCAATACCAGCATATATACAAGAACAAAATTCCCCTTTTCTCATGAAAAATGGACATGTCAAACAGTGGAAAGCTCACTTAACCGATGCATTTTAAATGCCTTAAGTTTAGCTTACACTCAATGTCATCTTAAGTAAGAAAGTTGTCAGGAATTAATACATAGAACTAGGTCCAGAATTCCTTAAGATTCTTCAGTCTTGTGATTACAGAACAACCTGTTTCATGCTGTACTAAGGTCTGACTGAACTTTACAGTGCCTTTTTTTTTTCTAGTGAACTCTGCTTTGCTGTTGAAACATCAAATTATTGTCAATTCAACAGAAGTTTAGATATTGGATGCCATTTTGTGTGAGGTGACAACAGCCACCCATTCACTTCCATCCAGAAAACAGCAATATTCCAGCAAGTATAGCAGCATTCAGGAAGTGAAGTGTAGTTTGTGGAATACTCCCTTTGTTTTAACTGCTCTAGTAAAGAAGTAGGCACAGAGATTTTATTGCCAGATGAAATCCGATTTTATCTGATTAACAGATTAACCTGTTGTCTGATTTTATCTGATGAACGATCAGAAACTGACTACTTTGCCAAGTTAAAGAGAACACCTATGACATATTGTGCCAGCTATACCAGCTGTATACAACCACCAGTAGTTGTAAGTAGATGGGAATGAACTTTATATATATAGTTAAAGCTACAGCAGCTGAGAAAGAAGGACAGTTGTGTTTTTCCTTGTGTGTTTTCTAAAACTATGAACCCTAAGTAGCGTATCCACCATGCCTGAAATACAATTGTACAGATAGCAGCTACTCCTACTGATCATTAAGGTTCACACTCTTAAAATCATTCCCAAAGCCACTCCTTTTGAAAGTTTAGGTCCTCCAGGAAGAGATGTTAAAAAGCCCATTTTAACAGTGTGATTGCCATAGGTTCTTCTACCCAGCCTCTGGTTGTTATGCTTTTTCATCTTGGGTTTTAATTGTCTGTC
>VXAV01003451.1:669536-680664 GCA_013399715.1 Alectura lathami
TAAACACTACCTATGTTCAAGAACATAACAAAAAGTTTATTCACACAACAGCCATTTGTACTTACAATCAATTCTTTTTACAGCAGACATAACAATGTACAAAACATCGCAACACTTGTAAGGCCTATACCTATTATCAGCTTCAACTTTGAAACGTTTCAACTTATTAACCCATTGGAATTAAATATATTTTTTTAAAAAGCAAAAAACAAATTCCACAGAAAAAAGTAAGATATCCTATGTGGAGAAAGGTTTATGGTTATGTTTTTTTCCAAGTATCACCATCTTTTAAAGATGACATATCAAGTACTTTTATTTGAAGAGTGGTATCATCTCTTGATTCCAGAAATAATTTGGATCAGAACCTTCAGCTAGAAGCTTAACACCTTTCTTTGTTGGCTTTCAAGCTACTGATACATAATATCATTGGCTATTGTTCTTGAGACTTTGGTTAATCATGTATCAGCACTCCATTAATTCAAATGTGAACTTAAGTTGCTTAGGGAAGTTTTTCCATTTGAATTTCAAATAAAGCTGTTTTAATCTTTTTTAAAGACATGCAGTCATATGCAATCAGTGTATTGTCTACAAGACTCAATACAACTATTTTGTCAAGCTCTATGCTGTGAAGTACTGAAGATCATGAGGATAGAAAGTAATTCCAACAAGAAATTCCACTCATGAAGCAGCTCTAAGTATGTAACCCATTTCATTTCAAAAATGCAGTCACATTTTTTCCCCCCCTTTTCAGGTTTCAAATCCTAATAGACTCCCCTTCATTTTTTCCTTTCTTCAATGCCAGGCATTGAATAATGACACTTCCACACCATTCTTTTCAATTCTGAATTCATCATTTCTCTTTAATTCAAGCATATTGTTAGAACACTAAATTATTTGCAGGGAAAATAAATCCACTGCAGTACAGAGACTGCTGAACTCCTGTTTATCTGAACTCCTGTTTCTTAGATTCTGTACCTGCATCATTGTGTATTATGTTTTCACTACATGAAGCAGCAGTGCAAGTTTCTATCTCCCTGTTAATCTGAAGTTCTAGTTACTCTCTTCAAAGCAAGCACTCTAACTTACACAGAAGCAGGGCAAAGCCATTGTTTTAGCTTCTGGTCATAAGAACTCCAGCAAACGTTTTGACACCTCTTAGCACACTCAGTGTTTATTGGCATCCTGGAAAATATTCAAGTTTGCATTTGCCTCCAGCTTAGAAATCCATTGGAGCTCTCACTAGTTGCATCCAGTTCTCCAGCTTTCAAATTCAAGAGTGAATTCCCACAACACTTCAGAAAGGGGGTCATTGATGTTGTACTCTGTACTTGCAGGAGTCTGATGTTCAATGTTTGACATCCTGACAAGTACAGGCCTAACAAAATATCATACTGTATATGTATATGCATAAGCTTAAGATTTTAGAAATCAATGACTATACAAAAATAATTTCTTATTCAAAAGACAAGCCTTTTACTAGTTTACAGCTTCTCCTCAAAATCTTGTTCATAGATAAGTTACTTTTCAGTGCAATTACTTCTTTTAAGTACATAGTTACAAGAAGGCTCATAAAAATGCTAAGAGGTATTCATTTTTGTGCAGAAAAACCTAAAAATAAAGCTTTGATTCCACTGTAACTCATCTTAACTAGTAAAGTACTTGCTATATAGAAGCACAAAGTTTATCATGGATGGCATCTAGATTTGAGTAACTCACCTCACTACATCTGCAAAGTAAGTGCCCCACAAAACTATACTTGACCACTATCCTATGTAAACCTTTTATTTTTTCAAAAAAAAAAAAAATCAGAGACCCAAGGCAGCCACTTCTTAAACAAATTTGAGTGGTAACTTTAATTTAGCTTTTTCTTTTAACCTCTGACATAAACCAATATAAGCATTCTGCATTAAAGTTCAATTCTTAAACAGTAGTACAGCATTGGGAAAAAAAAGCAGCTCAAATACATTTTCTCCAGATTCAATACTTGCATTTGTCAAGTCACAATATAAAAACCTTCAAAAAAAATCAGTTTCAAAAAGTTTATTCCTCCTCATGTGTAAGTATAAACAATCTGAAAGTGATCGGCCAATGAAATGAATTGTGGATACAAGTTTAGTTTTCAGTGGCTACTACACATACCACTCCCTCCGGGATATTACCGAGCCATCTATGTGAGAAACAAAGTCTTCTTCATTGTCATCATAACATTCACCACCCATATACTTCATCCCCAGTGTTCCTCCTTCATAGTAATCCATTGGTCTTTCATAACGTTCCTGGTACCTGTTAATATTGTCTATATTGTTCCAGTCTGGTTTTTCAGGATCTTCTAAATAATCTTTAGATATTAAGCTGTTCATTGGATGCTTTATTTCTTTTTTTAAACTGTCAGGGTAAGAATCCACATCATCTGACTGAAGAACATCTATTTGAGACTCTTTCTGCATATCTGACGGAGGAATGTAGTTCTTAGCAAAGTAGTCACCACGGAACGTCCGTCTTCTCCCATAGCAGATAATTCCAACCAGAACACTGACCAGTATGAGGAAGAGGGCCCCACCCACCGCACTACCGATGACGGTACCCCAAGTGTCTTCCTGCATGGCTGGCAAGGTTGATGTTGGGAAATATATTATTCTAGGTTCTGTTGCTAAACCTGTGATGCCATCAGTCGAAGGATGCCAAGGAACCGTGGGCAGTCGAGTGGTAGTAGTAGGAGGATCTAATGGAAAGAGCAAAGAAGTAGACAAGACACAGAGAAGGCACAGAATGTCAATGCAAGCTAAAATCAGTTAAGGGTTTATAAGAAAGCAAAGTTGATGGGTATGTTCTGCAAGAATAGTTTTTCATTCTCACATTTTTGTTAATTTCAAGTATTATGCTTTCCACAGGCTTTGAACCAATTTTATTTTGAGCTACACTACAGTATAGCAAGTTTCCTTCAAGCGTGCCAAAAGACGAAGTCATATTTAAGTACCCATCTTGCACTCCAAGTAAGCTGCTTTTCTGTTCAGATATTCACCATTCAGATTCACCTCCCCAGTGGAAGAATGCTGGTCTGTTACATGAAAACCCAAGCTATCTCCAACCTTTCCAGACAGCAGTTAGGAATAGTGAATCTGATTAATTACTTACGTCATAGAGTAAGTTATTCCACAAACTCCCCCTTCAGATATTGTTCAGGGTACTGAGTATTATAAGAATGAAAAACTATGAGTTGTGCACTCTGTCAGCAGCACATGAACTATTGATTTCAAAGCCATTCTCTCCAAAATCATCTGTTGCATTAATATATCTTACTCAGCTTCAACTTCTATTAGCAAAGGAAGCATCATTTTAAAAGGCATCTATTTACCTTAACACTACTGTGGAACAAGGAGCTTTCACATTTTAAATAAAAGAAATCACAACATTTGAAGTAAAAATGCTGTCTTGTATTCTTCCTAAAAGCAATTTGATTCCTCCAAGACAACTCCATATTCATTCCCCAATATGAAGTATCAATTGATTTTATGCCAGGTTATGCAAGTAAACAAGACACTGCCAGATACTGAGCTTCTTCCTCAACATGACATGCAACACCAGTTTCTACTTCAGTGCTGCACTAAATACAAGCAACTTTCTGCCTCATCCAATGTAAGGTAGTTTTGGAAAAAAAATAAAGCAATGAACTCTAAGCATGTTATTATAGCCTAAATCTTTTAGAGAGAATATTGCACAGACAGTAAAGTAGTCATGTTATTGTTTATATGCCTATAAGCAAGATTCATGGAACTACTACTAAATATTAGAGGCACCCTAAATTCACCACCACAGAAAGCCAAATAGATCAAACTGGATATTGTTAAGCTTCCAGTTAGCTGACAAAATATAGGCTTGAAAATTTATAGGTACAATTAGTAACCTTACTTTTTAGAGATCGCCATACAACTCTCTCACAGCAGACAGAACTGCCACATTTGGCATCAGCATTGCAAAGCATACTTCAGACTGCACCTCACTTAAATTTCACATTTNGATTTGTTAGGGAGGCATACATAAATGAAATTAATTTGACAGAAGACAGGAAATTGAACAAGGAAGATGCACTACCAAAATGAACAAGAGGAATTCAGATTATGATTTTAGTAAAAATGAATTTCGAGTGAGTTTCATAATTTAGGAAGTAGAGATTAAGGAATCCAAATTTACCAGGTTTTCCCATGTCCCACAATTCCATAGGTCAAGAAGTTAAATTCAAACCTCTCCTCCTTGAGAGTGTACTTTAGATTCAAGACTTGTTAGCTTGGCATACGATTTCAGACAGTACCAGCAATATTTACTTCCAGGATTTATATATACTCACACATACACTAACTAGCTTTGTCATCCTTCATCTGTTTTCATCTTATAATGAGGTATTAGTCTCATCCTGCACATTCACAGTGTAAAATGCACATGTATGTGCATCCTGGAAAATTTAGTTACCACATTAATTGATGTTATTTCACACTATTATTAATATAAATTCCAGTTTTACACAAATATTTTCCCTTGAAATTTGCTATTCATTAGATTTAGTTGAACAACTTGATGACATCTACAAACCCTAGTTAGCATCTTGATCTTCAGCTCACTAGTTGTAAGTTCAGTACTTGTTTACATGCATTCCTAGTGTGTGTAATAGTTAATACTTCTACTGTTCATTTGTGTGAGTATCTTTTATTGTAGGAGAAAGACAGCTCTCCATATTTATAGGATTCATTACAATTAAAGAACAAATTTACCCTGTTTCACCCAGAGCTTCCTGAAAGTAAAGCTACATTATTCTTCCCCCCACTTATTGCACTAAGCAAGTTCCCCAAATAGAAAATGCATTAGGAACAGTAACAGAGTTCCTTACCTCCACCCCATACCATTTTATTTGCAAAACATGTCTTAATCTGGAATTAGTGTTTCAGACAATTCCCCTTTGTGTAATTGACCGTAACAAAAGACAATGTGCTCAACATGACAACCAATTGGTTTCACTACAGTAACATTTCAGGTCATCACTAACACTCATTTCTTTGCATTAATACATTTCACAATGTATTGAAGTACATACTTTTGACTAAGTTCACTTTAGATGGCAGCTGTAAAACACGATTTTCATCTTAACCTCTTATGACAGTGTTCTACATTATGTCATCACTTGCACTGATCTAAGCTTCTGTTGTTGCACAAACCACAACATACCAAAATAAATACACAAGCCAGCAAGGTGGAAGCTGCAGTAATTCTGACAAAATGTTCCTCAGGTTATTAAGCAGGTCTTGATTTCTGTTTTTGGGGCCCTTGTTCAATTCCTTAAGACACACATGCTGTAGTAATAATGACAAGTGAAGAAGCACAAATATTCCACTGTTCCACAACTACCATCCTCATTATATTAAGATAGGAGTAATAACTGATCAAACCAGGAGGAAACAAGTTTATTTTCTGCTCCTTACATGAAGTGGAGCTCTAGAACCTTCTCATAAATTTACCACAATCCTGGTACAGTATAGTTGGTTTCCCTTCTATTGCTTTGTTCCAATATTTTCTGAGGAAAACATTAACTTTCAACAGTAGTTGTGTTCTGCTGCAGTCAGATAATTGTTATTCTTCCCTTAAACAAGGTTCTTGGGTTCTTGATCTCGTTAAGTTCAAAGACACCCAATCATATGATCCACCTCACATTGCCAAACACTGCACCTGCCCTTCTCAATCCTCTCGCAATATATCCTTGGGCACACGTTCCAGAGCCATTTCCTCTTCCCCAGAAACTCAAGGCCAACAGAAGCTAAGTCTCAAAGACATCAGTAAAGAAGCAGATGGGCCACCCTTAGAACCAGACAGACCAGAATCTTCAGCAAGTTCAGTTAAGCCCTATCTTAGTACCAACCAATATATATCATTGTAAAAATGTACTATAGAACAGTGTTCTCCAGCTGCAAACCATTTTGCATTAGCTCCATCTGAAGTTCTTCAGTGGTTAGGTGACTAACTTCATAATAGGGAAAAAAGAAAATTTCAGTACTGGTGGACATGTTTCACTTCAGTATCACAGAAATAACATTCTGGAGGAGAATGTACTCTGGCCCAGTTACTGCACAAACACTGCCAGTTGAAAACTGTTGTAGGACTACATCAGAAACTTCAACAATACTTGATCACCTCTGAATCCCTTGAGTAGGGTGACTGTCTTCATCTAGTTTAGCAAAGTAAGTTTCTTAACTTTACATCACTGAAGATATTGTGAAGACATCTGTACCTCTAAGAAATAACCAAAGAAATCCCTGTAGCTTGAAATATCATTTCACTGTTTCCCAATTCATCTGAAGAGATTATTTACTGTAGCTACAATCTAGCAAATTTATCATTTAAGATTTCAATACTTCAAGAGTATTTAAAGGTCAAAGCAAATCAGATTTTACAAAAAAAACTTCAAAACGCTATTCCATCTTTAGATCCAACGTATCTCAGGTTACATTCCCATCTTAGAACACATTTCAAATCAACAGCTATTTGCCAAATTAGAGAGCTTTACAACTACCAGCACCATGACTGTTGAGAAACACTAACTTCACAAATCATCATTGGCAGGTTTATAATTAAAATTTGAAAGATAGCATGATCATATAGCTTTGTCTGCTAGCTTCAAAACTTCATATCATGTTTTAGGACAGTCTTATGTTTTCTAAGATTAAGTCTTATACAGTAGAAAGAGACTAAGATAGAAAAATGAAGTAATTAAGTGATTGCTTTACATTCTTACACGGATAAAGTCGCACTCAGAGGTGTCATGGGAGTGCCATGCTCATCATTACCAGATCAGTTAGGTACAGGATTAAGATAGTAGATTTTACTGTTTCAGTCTCACTGTTTTATACTCCAGTCTGTCCTCTCCATAGAAGAGCCAAAATGGGGATTATATAACATGGACATTTCACACTAGTTTACCACTCCCACACCATTTTAAGTGCATATCAGTTGTTTAACAAGCCAGTCAACACACTTGAAAAGGTGACCTTTCACTCACACGGAAATAAATTTAATACTAACTTCTGAGAAACAATACAGTTGTAGTGAAGCATTCATCTAGTCTAACCTCTTTTAATGAAGTTAAAACATGCTACTTTTAGTTTGCTGTTCTAGGTAGCTTATGGAAGACTGTAAGAATGCTAGATACTTAGTCTGAGTGTTAAATCACTGTGGATGACTTGCCTGAGCACTAGCTGCAGTGGTGTATCACCAAATTCTCATTTGCCTTAAAAGCCACCCGTTTCTTTAGGTGATCACCTTCAAGCAAGCAGCATCCTGAACAGGGCTTGTAGAACCATGACCTTGTATGACCTCTAGCTAGCTATGGTTCAGTTTTGGAACTTCTTAAAAACTGTTAGGCATTTGCAATTAAGTTGCTGCAATATAATAAAGGTACTGACAAACCTCAAAAGGCAGCACACACTGGAAAAAATTACTGCAGATTAACTACCTTTGCTGCGAGCTAGTTCAAGTTATAGTGCGCCATAGGCTAGAACAAACTGTCAGCCACAGCTCAACTGGCATGCATTTCTACTTTCCTTTCCTCAAAAGCTTGGTATGAGAATTCATACATATCCCCTTTCAGTCTGTTAGCATGGGCTGCAACTGTAATTTGTATGACAGCCTTACATTTTCATGTATGACAGATATAGGAAATAAGTTCATACAGCAGATTGCATTCATCAAACTGGTAACTTGAAAAGTAACAAATTTGAAAGAAGTTCTCTTTAAGGTTAGAACAGGGCTCATGACAGGGTTACACTTAGAGAATAACACAGTTTTAAGTGCATTTGAATGTTGTATTCCAGGAGTGTACTTCATTGTATTACACGACACTTCTTCAGTTTTCTATGACTCAGTTCTTACAATAGAACAGTCTTTGTTTTCCAGCTGTTACAGAGCCATAAATATTAATGAAATTAATAAATTCTGTTTAAGTAATCCCATTATCTACTAGTACTTGGACATTTCCAGTTAAAGTAGCTCATTCAGTAGTTATTAGAATAGTTTTCCACAGTGGCCCACAGCATGGTTATGTCAGCCTCATTAACTGAATCACTACCCCTTCTCAAAATGCAGATTCTTCCAAATATGAATCAGACACTGCTTCACACATCCTGTATCTTCAGTTTCAGTCTCAGGTGCATTCTCATCTCAGCCTTAGTGTGTTCATACTTAGTTTTACCTTCTTACTAGGAAGTTACGTTTCCTTTCATGTAGCCTGTAACTGGTCAGATTACATTCTGATGCTATTCCATATTGTGGAATAACTCATGTCAAGAACTTAGTGACAAGCAACAACATCACACAAAGAAAAGGCAATAATTGTCTTATTTCCCTAAGCGATAATATATTGTCTAGCCAGTTAACAGTTAGGTTAACCAATCCATTGTGGAGATTGGGAGAGCTTTTTCACACCTGTGCAACACTACTCACATATGGCTTGTGAAGTCATGGTGCTACCTCCAAGAAGTTATCACAATAGGATGTTATATATAGGATGTTTTCCAAAAGAACAGGTGCTAAACAGACAGATTTCCCATATTATGCCACACAGATGAGCAAATAGGAGTTCTGCATTAGATACTTAGCTTTATGATCACCATTACCTGCATCCTGAGAAAAGCAGACAATCAGTTAAGGGACTGCAATGCACACACACCAAACATAACCTTAACTTCCTTAAGGCAGAGGATCTTGGACTTCGCTTAAGCTGGCTGTTCCCCTCCTGTTAACATCGGTTGTTTCTATTATGGACAAGGTACTTTTATTGTAGTCCATGTCTTACCAAAACACAAGTTAAAATCAGAAAACAAAAGTTCACCTACCAAGAAGCACTATGGGAACAACCTCAACCATAATAACTCCACTCTATGTCACTTTTAAGAAGAGTCAGTTTGATCCCAAGTTTTGCTGTAGCTCTCAACTCCATACTTGCTTTCCATGCATGGAAAAGTCTCAAATATTTTATGCATTCAGTGGCTCTTCAGTCTGCTATTTCAGCTACTGACAGAAGTCAAAGTTAACACACTTGTTGCTAAGACGTAAGACTTACCTAAGATGTAGACGGTCTTCTGATCACTTCTCTGACCAAGGGCATTTGTCACCTTGCAGACGTAAGTCCCAGTGTAGTTGTAGGTCAATGGGCTGCTGAACTGCAGAGTATTGTTGACAGACAGTAGTCCTTCAGGCCATTGTCCATCCAACCTAAAGCAAAACAGTTAGCTGTACTGCAGCTGCAGATCTTCAGCACTGAAGTCCTCAAGTAATGAGCTTAAAATGCTGCTTGCACAAGGCCAGAGAGTGAACTTACTCTGAGCACTGATCTCAATAGACCTTCATTGATGTTCTCTGTGCCCACCTGAACATTAACTATTTTCAATTCTGTGCCAAATTCACGTGTCAAATCTGCAGGTACTAGCAACCCATCTGTAAGTTAACACCACAACAACTAAGGAAACCATTTCATAAGAACCTGTAAGAACAAACTAAGTCAAGCTGTAAAAACTAACAGTCAAACTGAGACAAAGTTATATTGCTGCCAGGATTATTTGCCTGTACTTTTTTCAGCCATTTCAGCTACCACAATAAAGAAGATCTCTGGCAATGCAAGCTTAATTTACAGAATAATTTCACTGACATTTCTCAGTAGGAGCTCAAGCCATCTCTCAACTTGCTTTCTCTTATTCTGAATCACGTCCTCTTCTAAATTAAAGCATTTTAACTCAACTTGACACTTGGTGATGCATTTAGGGAAACAACTGGTTAAAAATTGAGAGCAGTCAACTGACTTTTCAAGGTCTACCAGTTCCCTGAAGCATCCTGCACTAAATGGCTGTAACAACTGTGTAAAGAGAACAGAAGGGGAAAGGACAGAGGCACTGGAACTATTTTATCACAGCTGTCAAATGCCCATCAAAACACCTCTAATTTAATGCTTAAACCATGCTTTTCCATCTCATTTTACTTCACTTACTTTAATGCTAAAAGCTAAATAGAATTCAATAGTCAACCATGACCATCAGGTCTCCATGCTACACAAGCATTTAGCAGATACCATTTGATAAACAGTATGTAAACTAAAGCCACCTCGATGCTACACTAGGNACCATGTATTTGGTACCAATTTTTCATTTTGAACATTATAAAACAGTCCATTTTTTTGAAAGCCATTCTAATGCTTAAGTTACTATATACACAGCATTTTAAATTTAGTTTGCAATTTTACCATCTTAGCAAGTACAAATTCATCTTGGTTTCTAACAGATAAAACTTCTAGAATTACCATAAAAATTATTTGAAAAACACTACAATAGCACAGCTTCAATACATCTAATTTCCATTTCCTTAAATACTCAAGTTTTCCCTATGCCCATCTTTTTTTCTCCTTAAAAGTTTCACACTCATCAGTATTACAGCTCCTTTTTACTTGTAAATGTTGGTTCACTTCCATCCTTAGTAAGTTTAAGCTTGGGAGGTCACTACTGAAGCTTTAAGTGCTACATGTGTTTTTTTTTCTGGATTTCTAAGTAAAATTTCTATTGATTAGTTCTGAAACACATCAAGTTCCAATCAAAGTACTGAGAACCTAGTTAATCTGAAGAAATAAGCTGCACTGCTTTTGACAGCTTTGCATACTTTGCAACGTAATCATGTGTTGAAAACTTTCATCATACTTAAGTAAAGCTTATAGGTAACCTACACATTTTACTAACCCTGTTTTAGTGTAACCATACCATTCTGCAATGCAGACTCAATATTTTGATGCCCGCATTTAGGGTTGAGTCAGTTATAGTCATGTTTTGTTCTCCTGCCAACTGCCCTCCAGCAATTCTCAAGTTATCAATTCCACATTTCCCAACCATATTATGAATACTATTCCTATATGCTAATTTATAGCCACCACTAGGAAGGCAGGGAAATTGATTGTAACTGAAGACTGGTACATATTCCTATGATTTTTATGAACAGAAGCATTATAACATGCTTATGCATATAAATTCATACTGTCCTTATGGAATTTCTTTCGTTTCTACAAGGACCAAATCCATTTCAAGTAGCCTCCTTTATTTCTCTCCCCCCC
>VXAV01003451.1:694691-710863 GCA_013399715.1 Alectura lathami
CCCCCCCCCCCCCCCACTAGTGAAGGCTTTTAACAGTTCATTTGTGCCCTGAGAACGCTGTGCCATTCCTTACATGAATTTTCATGTTTTCAGCAGTGAAACTTGGTAGCTGCTGCTTTAAAGATTTGTAGGCCACTATCAACAGGCTTCGTATACATCTGCAGCTGTACAACAGTCCATTGCACTTTGTTCTTTGTTCACCTGCTCCAGTAAAGGCAATTAAGCCAGCAAAGCATCACCCCAAACTTCACACATTTACTTTGTAGTTTGAATGTGTCAGAGACAAAGACAAGACCATCTCTGCTAATCATTTAACTTGCAATTACAGTTTGCCTAACAGTAAATACAGGAGAGCAAGGTGTATGCCAAGGAAATGGAACCATTGTAATCAAAGGATTGACAGGATCATCCATAGCAATTTTGGGGAGGGTAAATTAGACATATGACATCAGCTGTGCTTAATATATTCTCCAAAACACCTCCCTCAACTATACAGAAAGGCTTGCGAGAAGTCAGGTAAAACTGGTAGCTGTGTATTTGAAATATTGGTCAAGCATATGCTATTATCCCTAAGTACACTATGGAACAAGAAAAAAAAAAATCTGAGTAGTGTCCAGCACATTTCATGATTGAGTCAGACTACAAGCCAGCCTTCTTGCGCTAGGAGGGGAAGCTAGATAGCCCAGATTTAATTTCCAGTATACCATTGTTAATCTTATTTTGAGCTTATTTCATAGTTATTCACAGCCATTGAAACCGACTTTTCATCACAGGTCTATACCTGTGGCTCTGGCAAACTGCATCTCCAGAACATATCCCAGACTCACATGCAGCATGAATTACACAGAACTTCCAAAGATAAAAATACCAGTTTCAGAGCATCATGACAAATGAGTTGCCTTGATTTTGGCTGAGATAGAGGTAGTTCTCTCCATAGTAGCTGGTATGGTGCTGTGTCTTGGATTTAGGATGGAAATATTAATAACATTATTTCAGTTGTTGCTGAGCATTGTTATTCTTTATAGAAAAATTAAAGCTGGATGGACCTCTGGAAGTCATTTACTCAACACAGGGTTAAAGCAGGGGCAATTTTCATCAGGTTGCTCAAGATGCTGTCTAGTGATCTTTTCCATGTGCTCATTGATAGAGATTCTTCTAGAGACTTAACACAGAAAACACCTCGATTCTCTTGAATCCAGTGCTCAAGCATAATCTAATAGCAAAGCTTTCCTGTGTGTTAGCAGTGAGCACAATATTCAACTAGCACTGCAGACAGTCATTCTCATTTCAACTGCAATCACACATCTTAGAGGAAGAAGCAATGACTAAGTTCATTTGAACACATGCTTTCTCAGCTGAGAATACTGAGTATCAGAGAGGCCAACAAGTCTCTCTTCCCTTATAACACAAGGCCCATTACAAGCAAGTCATCCAAAGACCAAGTTTTGCCTGATTTCAGGAACGTATCTATTAACTAGTACAGTATGGAACAAAGCATGTAGTTGCACTGAAAGTTTTGAACCTATCTTTTACTGGAAATTGTTACAAAGTGAAAAACATTTAACTAGTCTTGTTCAGATGCTGCGTCTGAGCAGAACAAGAAATACAAGCTATGACTGTGTGGGATTCTCTGCTCCCCTTAAACAACACATTTAACAAAGCAAGATGACAGTTACTTCACAGGAGGATGTTAGATATAATACAGTCAACTCCTTATTTCAAACAATGGTCAATTTTAATTCATTTAGTAGCCAAAAATTCCAATTCTGACAGAAGCTTTTAGAAAGCATTGAGGTTTGGAAACACTGAAGTATACCATGCAGACCTGTTCAAGGGGTGACAGCTACAGCTGACTTAACCATATGACCAAGTCCATACAGCAAAGACCTCTTTCTTCATTTCCTACTTGGTTCTATGAAGCTGTAATAATCCAGTTGTGATAACCTGCTCGCCAGTTTAATGCACAGTGCTAGAGGCCAAACAATAGTGGATAAGAACAAAAAAAAAAAAGTAGATTCTATCCTTGTATTTCAGTACCTCAAGGTTCTGGTCCACTTCCACTTGTCACTAAGTTTTCAGGACTGTTTAAGATCTTACATTTCTTACCAGTTTCTTCCTACTTCTCTCCCCAGAAAAGCTCACATTGTCACAAGGTAGCTTAGTCTGCAGTGGCCTTTACTGAAGCTCACTGCTCTTCAGCTCCTGAAGCTGGACCTCAGCGCAGTTTAATCTTTTAAGGTACAACCACTTGCAAATATTTTTTGCTTTAATACTGCATTATGGTTGCAACACTTAACTTGTTCTGATCCTATTCTGCCCCCTCTATCCAAATACAATTTAGGGCATCAGCCTTAACACTACCAAAAATTAGACTGCTGCTTTTACAATAGAATCTACTATAAGATTTAATTTCATTAAAACCTAAGCTATACACTGGAAGACCTCTTACAGTCATGTTTTGAAGCAAGGCTTTAGGTATGTTCAGCTCCTTGTAGTTGAGCACATATGAAGTTAATGAAAGGAGAACTTACAGTTTGATTAATCAAAGGCAATACAAGTCATCAGCTTGCTTTGGTGTTGAGGTTCTATTGCCTACTGACAAGTAGCTTGTGCTAGCTATAGAAGATCAGACCTATTGCTGCCTCAAGCAACTCCCATTGAAGTCACCTGTTTTTAAATTAGGTATTTAAAGGAGGACAGTCACACACCCAAGTTACTGCCAAAGAGCATTTACAGGTTTCAGGGGCTCTTACCTTAGCTGTTTCAAAAACACAGATCAACATAAAGCACACAATGAAGACAGTTTATTGAAGCCAACTGAAAGATTGTCAAGTATAGCATCCTAGTCTTACACACACCCTTTGTTGTTTAAGATGTCACTCTTAGGGTGGCTATGAAGCTTGCTAAATAAAGCAATAGGCTGCCTCCCTAGACAGCCCAGATAACAATGGCAACATAAGCTATGACTTGGAAGACATTGTTAGAATTGGCAAGTATGTTCTGTTTCAGTCCCTCCCAGGCCAGAGATGACTGTTCTTCAAGAATTACATGGATAGTTCTTGGAATCATCCCCTTTCATATTTATACTCTTACTCTGTCCCTCCTAAATCCAAGTGAAAACCACCACATCTTCATTTTGCATTAGCATCTCTGTTTTTTATCTCCAGTTGTTATTTACCTAACTTGTGGTTGCTGAACAATCAAGCTAGTAGTTCAAACTAGCAAGTTAATTATTGTGTTGACATTCAGGGCTCTCCATGACACCAGAGTTCTTTATTAAAGGCTGGTATTTCTTCTGACACAAATACCTCCATTCAAGAATTTGTTTTGCTCAAAGACTGCAGCTAAATAAAATCTACTCCAAAACACCATTTCAGAAGCTTATAATTCACAAGACACTTCAAGGCCACATTATTCATGGCCTTAACTGATCCAAGATAGCTATTAAAACAGCACGTGTCCTGTGCATGAAGCCTAGCTGTCCTCCCCCTGAAGTAAGGCTGAATCTGACCTTCTTTGCTTGCACACTTCCAGAATACTGGAGTCCTTGTTTACCATCATTCTCAACATCCCTAAAGGAAACAGTACTCACACATAACTGAACATCTGATATGTTAACTTGTCAACATAGCTGTTGCAGATCAGTTTTCTTCTCCATTCACTCAACTGAATGTTACTTTTCCACCTCCCACCTTCACTTCCTCTATCATATATGCTGACATGTCATATGTTCTAGGACATCTCTGAAACACAGGAGGTTTTCACAAAACCCACTGAACTGAAAACACTACCAGTTACTTGTGCAAGGCCTTTGACACAGTCCTGCACCATATCCTTATCTCTGAACTGGAGAGATGTGGATTTGATGGGTGGACTGTTCTTTGGGTAAAGAACTGGCTGGAGGGTCGCAGCCAAAGGGTTGCAGTCAATGGCTCTACGTCCAGGTGGAGGCCGATCACGAGCGGTGTCCCCCAGGGGTCAGTCCTGGGACCAGTGCTCTTCAACATCTTTATCAACCACTTAGACTGTGGGATCGAGTGCACCCTCAGAAAGTTTGCTGATGACGCCAAGCTGAGCAGTGCAGTTGATACCCCTGAAGGAAGGGATGCCATCCAGAGGGACCTGGACAGGCTGGAAAACTGGGCCCACCAGAACCTGGTGAGGTTCAACAAGGCCAAGGGCAAGGTGTTGCACTTGGGTCAGGGCAATCCCAGGTGTGTGTACAGACTGGGAGAAGAACTCCTTGGGAGCAGCCCTGCGGAGAAGGACTTGGGCGTTGTGATTGATGAAAAGCTGGAGACGAGCCAGCAGTGAGCTCTTGGAACCAGGAAGGCCAAAGGCATCCTGGGCTGCATCAAGAGAGGGGTGGCCAGCAGGGAGAGGGAGGTGATCGTCCCCCTCTGCTCTGCCCTTGTGAGGCCTCACATGGAGTACTGTGTCCAGGCCTGGGTCCCCCAGTACAGAGGGGATGTGGAGTTGTTGGAGAGGGTCCAGAGGAGGGCCACCAAAATGATCAGAGGGCTGGAGCACCTCTCCTGTGAGGAAAGGTTGAGGGAGTTGGGATTGTTTAGCTTGGAAAAGCCAAGGCTCTGGGGAGACCTCATTGCGGCCTTCCAATACTTGAAAGGAGCTTAGAGGCAGGAGGGGGACCAACTTTTTACATGGGCGGATAATGGTAGGACAAGGGGGAATGGGCTGAAACTGAAAGAGGGGAGGTTTAGGTTGGACATCAGGAAGAAATTCTTCCCTGAGAGAGTGGTAAGGCGCTGGCACAGGCTGCCCAGAGAAGCTGTGGCTGCCCCATCCCTGGCTGTGTTCAAGGCCAGGCTGGATGGGTTCCTGGGCAGTTTGATCTAGTGAGCTAGTGGCTGGCAGCCCTGTCCACGGCAGGGGGGTTGGAACTAGATGATCTCTGAGGTCCCTTCCAACACAAGCCATTCTATGATTCTATGATTAACTTCTACTGAAGGGTTACATAACTATTACTTGAGTATCATGTTATGTATGGCATCCAATCCCATTACTTTGAACACCTAGAACACTTCTGCATCATTCAGCCTGTAGAAATGTTTGAGAATCCCTTATCTGCTAAACCTTGGCCCATTCTCATCGTTTAATGATGATTCCTACTGATGTTCAGATTGCACAGGCAACAGACACAAGGATTCTGATCAGCTAGAGATTGTCCTGTACTGTTTCATAAGCAATCTGACATTACTGTCTCCAGTACCTTTAGATATCGCCATTTTAGCTAAAATCCTGTGCAGTAACTGATTTATAGGTCACTGCGATCTGACCCATGCAGGTCAGATGACTTCATGTTCAAGTCCAGCACAAAACTACCCCAAGTGATCAACAAAATCAAGTACCTTTCCTCCCTGTAAATAACAGACTTAGCCTCTCAGCCTATTTCACAGGTAACTCTATGCAGACATTGACAATCCACAATTCAGCTTCTCAGGCTACTGCAGTCCTATTTCCACTTCTGCCAGCTTTGAGGACTTCTAAGCATTTACTACTTATGGTTCCACACCTACTTGGCAATACTCCATGACTGCACTACCTCAGACTGAAGTCTCAAGATAGCATAGTATCAAAGTTAGATCTACAGGTTTCGCTCTTCTGTGGATGCAGGGTTGGAAAGCATAAGCTCCTTGTTCTGACAACTTGTATTCTTCTGGAAGGAGTTGAACACTTCTTGGTATATTGAGTTCTGACACACCTTTTTTCCCCCAATTACTGGAAGAAAGAAGAGAAATACTGCAGCTCATCACTACATTCTGAGACCAGATTTCAAGGCCCAGTACTGCAAATGTATCAGACCAAGTTATACAAGCTAATTGTGATCATTTTGATAAAGATAAAAACACTTGAATATATCTTTGTTTAAACAATCCAGGTTCTTATTTAAAATTAAGACTTAATTAGGTTCACTCAGTCCCCAGTTTTAGACAATTCCAAGATTCTGACTCAAAACAGCAAGACACCACTGTCACTCAAATAGTCATAAAGCAGTTTTAAGATGAAGTATGAAAGAAGAAATCCCTAAAACTTGCTTTTCATTTTTAAAACTTGGGCCAAACATTGATCATGACAATAGAAGCTGCACACTACTAATTCTTAACCAAACTTCCCATTAGCCAAAAAAAGGGTCATGAAAATAGTAACCCTCTTAATATGAAGTTCCCATGCTATGAGATGATAGACTAGTCTCCATGTTCCCAGCTTTGTTATTGACTGGGATAAACAGAACATTTAGATGTTTCTATATGGAATGGTCATACACATGCCAGTTACAAAAGCACTCTGTTTTTGTTACCTGTTATACAGCTGTGGTCTCCTTGGGAGTTCGATACTACTGAGGAAGAAGGGGGACCTTGCCGCTCTGCAGCCACTTATTTTGCACCAGCTGCCTACTGTTTCCACAAGACAATAGAGCCAAATAACACAAGAGCAGAAAACCTATTGTCTTCCCCCTCATCAGCAAGTTACCCAGCTCCCAACTGTATCCTGCTTTAGCACTCACTAGTATGTGGAACAACCCAGGAGAAGAACTGAAACCAAGAGCAGAGCAGAACAATGAGAACATTCCCTTTTGGAAACAGCAAGTTGCTGTGTCAGCAGAGCTTCCCGCAGAACAGTTTTAGCCAAGCTAAACATCATGAGGTCAGGTTAATTTCAGCTGACAGGAAGATCAGTTTCATTCTTCTAGCCCTTTTTTTTCCCTCTTGCATCAATGTTTATCAGGCACCTAAGGGACCTCACTCTAGAATAAAAATGAAATCACTCATTTCTTCCTGACTTAGCTTTCTGAGCTGAGTTGTCCCCTGTTCAGCCAGTCACAAGTGGCAATGCAACAGGCAGCAACAGCACACAGACACACATTCTGGTGGCATTGCAAGATTTGGTTAGCTGGAGAATCAAATCACTTCAGGACACTACAGAAAGTAAGCCTGAAACCACCACTTGAGGCTTTATAAAAATACATGCTTAAATTACTGGGAATAAGTCTGCGTGCATCTTCAGTACCAGAGAGCACAATGCAATTACTGCGTCAAAAAAAGACCAGAACTAGGCAAGCACAGAATGCCCCAACATCAGCTTGCAATTTGAACTGTTAACCAAGTCAACCTTAGGAAGAAAGCACACGTAGATCAAAGAGATAGTATCATAACCCAGTCTTATTCCTCTTCCAGAAACAGCTGCTTTGCCACAGTCCTTGCTTGAAGCAGAATGCTAGCTTCTGAATGAAGGTTCTGGGGTGAGGTAGGTAGGAAGCAGATGAAGGCTAAGCTTGAGTTACAAAACAATGGTCACAAGCCAGTTCACCTTCCACTTTTTAGGGAAGTATTAGAAGAAATGAACAAAACAAGGACAATACTGGTATTTTTCATCTCTGAAAAGCAATTGTGGAAACCTTGCTCAGTGTTTATCACAGTGTAACAGGCATGGAAAAGCCTACCTGAAGACAAAGCCTCTCTGAAATCAAGCATAGTCATAGAACAGTCTTAGGCTAAGGCAACAGAAATCCTCTCTGCCTTTTTCTATATTAGCTAGCCATCATTTTTTCCCCCTTCATTTTCATAGTGTTCAAAGGACCCAACCTTTTGAACCCAGAGGTCCAATTTATTGAATTCCAAAAGGAAACTATAAGCATTACATAAACAATTGTGTAATGACATCCCTAGTTTTCAGGAAAAAAGAAAAAGATGATTAACTCAAACCAAAGCTCAAGAGACAAATCCTCAGTTAAGTGTTATCACAGGATGTGCTGCAGAATTCGTAAGTGCTTTGAGCCTCCACCTTCTGCTCCTAAGAGTAGAGCTGACAATGCATCACACCACTCTACCTAGAGACTGAGCTCCCTCATTCCCTACTGCTGATAGAAGGGACAGTGGATGACCTTCTTTAGTTGCCATGCCAAGTCAGAATGCAGATACCAGGGCATACTGATGTGGGGAAGGTCACAGCTTCCATCCAGAAGGCAGTAAGCAGAGTCCATAAGATAAACAACCGTACTGCCTCTAAGGCCAGGTAACGCAACACTGGACAAAACAGTCCCATTCTGATACACACAGCCCAAGGTGATTAAGTATGCATATGAACACTTGTACGTTAGATAGAAATTCTCATTGTGGGCAGCAAAGAACCTATTACCAAGCGCTACCTCACTGCAATACGATGTCAAGATTATAAATTCAGTGCTTAACATTAATGTAGCTTGACCCCAGCTCCTGTGACTATACATTAGAAGGTCCACACCTGAGGCACCATTCTCATTTCCACAATGCTTTTTTCTTCAGGTGAAACTTGTGCAGAAGAACATGCTAACATCACCCTGTCATGTAGCAGCACTCCTGCACTCTGCTTCCCTCACTCCAAAGACTATTCGTATCAAGCAGTAGAAAATTAAATGCTTCTAAGACCTACAAGTTTCTTTACAAAACAAGGAAGGTTAGACTCATGATTCAAAATTGAGATGTCAAGGACAGTCTCAGAAAGCCAGTTTTATAAGGTTAAAGCTTTAAATCCATCTACTCAAAGAATGTTTACCAAGCCTTAGCAACTTGAAAACTTCCCCTGGAATTTCAATTTAAACCATGTTAGCATCACTACCTGTTTAACATGCTCCTGAACTATCTCCCGTCTATGTTAACATACTGCAAATTAAGATACTCATGTTTACTCTGATACTAAGCATTCAGATGTTTACAAGACACATTCAGCTACTGAATGAGGCAATCCACAACGCAGCTGGGAATTCTACTGCAATAAAGATGGCAACCTTGGTTTAAAAACTAAATTCCGAATTCCACACCCTTTTTAACAGGAAGCAAGCAAGACAAGGCACCCTTTTCCCCCCGAACTGGGTAAGCTTCAAAAGCAGTATTACTGGAGAACATCTCATCCTTATTCCTACTCCCTCAAATACTAGTGTATTTGAGTACACAAGTTAGAGATACACACCAGTTCCATGCCCAAGACAACAAGATGCTTTTTATTCCCAATTAATCCCCAAGTACAATAGGTATAAACACTAAAAGACCAAAGGAAATCAAAAAGGTAGTTGCTCATGTTACTACTCAAACCTTTGAGTAGTAACATGACCCTGCACTCCACATGTACTTCCCCATGATCCAACAGTCTAACAGCTTTCCTTGTCATTACAGGGAACCTGCATCTCTGCTCTCACCAAAGAAAAACTACCAACAGCAGTCACATCCAGAAACATGGAAAACAAAGGGAAAGTCACTCAATTTTATTGATGCCACCAGACACCCTCCTCTCTACCTCCTTCCCCCAAGGAATCACCTCTTTTCCTCAGCTAAGTAGACTTAGCCTGTATCACACAGAGGTCTACTTCCACACCTTTGATTCTTCTTAGAACTTACCTTAACCTTAAGGTGTTAATTTGTTGGAGTTTGTTTGCTTTCAAAATCGAGACAGCAAAACTGAGCATGGTATTTGAAGAATGAGCAAACAACCTACTATATGTAAGCATGTAACGTGCTGGTCGTCTTGCCCCCATGCCCTTTTAATGGTAACTCAAAGCCATTTGTACAAGGAACTCACCAGCACATACTCAAGGTCTTGTTTGCAAGTACACAAATAGCTCAGAGGCCATAACATAAGTAAGTTGACTCCTCTACTCCACAAAAAAGGCCTCAGGTACATCACTGAACATTCACCTACACCATCCAGCTTGTTTCATTAATCAGCCTGTTTGATAAGGTCCTCCATAACTCTGTGCAATCCACCTTTACTCAAATGTAACTACTTGCTGCCCATAGCTAGTGAATACTAGTGAATAAGTTCATCTCATACTCCAGAAAACGCAATACACAAGATCCCACTGTTCACCAGCACCACCTGTAACGATGGCTTCCACCACATTAATTCTCTCCAGAAAAAGGTTACAAGCAAAACCACAGTGACTGCTAACTGCAGGTTTGTTCCGATACCCGACCCACACTTCCTTCAGAACTCCAAGCCTCTCCACTCCTTAATCAGGAGACACATGTGATGCTATTACAAATGTCAGCATTTTTAAAACCTACCAATTACCACAAACACAATATAACTCCTAGATGCAGGTTTCTTCATATTTCTCAAAGTCAGATAATCTCTGATATTGATTTAAAGAATAAGTCATTTCATGTAGGCATAAAGGACCACCACCTAGGTCTGCTCGAAACACATCCAGTTACATCCAGCTGCCTGGAGCCTCATCCAGTCAAACGTTGCACACAGCCATAGAATCAGCTTCCTCAGCACTCTGGGCACCCGCTCCAGTATCTGATCTCCCTCACAGAGATGCATTTTCCCTTCCTTACATTGAACTGGTATTTCACACACTCCAGCATGTGTTTATTTCTTCTTGTGTTGCACCTCTGAAGAGACCCCGGTTCCACCTCCGCCTCCCCCCTTCCAACAGGCTACCTTCAAGCACAGCCTGGATCACAGCCTTTGCTACTGCACAGGGCTATTCCAGTCTAGATGTGGAACTTGGCACTTGTTATTGCTGAACTCCACAAGTTCCCAGCCAGTCTGTTTCTCCATCACACTAAGGACCCTCAAACTTCCATTCTTGACTTCTAGCATATTAACTGTGCCCTAGTCTGGTATCACCTAAAAATCTGTGGAGAGCATACTCTATCCTGCCTTCGAAAACCAATGGGTGCCTTTTTCCAAGCATTAGGAACATTCAAGTCACTGTGACTTTCCACAGGTGACACTGAACAGTAAGTGACATGAGCCAACTCCCTCAGCACCCTCAGAAGCATCCTTCCTGGCCTGCGGATTTGACTATATTGTGCAATGGCGTAAGTAGTCTGGGATAACATCTTTACAGTAAGTAACGCTCTGTTGTCGCCAACTCTGCTAGTGGACTCAGCAAACTGGGAGACCAGTGCCTACCAGTGAAAACAAGCAAACAGTACTGTACATCTCAGTTTCTTCTCCATGTTCTTCCTCACTTGGTCCCCTTCCTCACTGAGTAGTGGACACGCATACCCTTCAGTTTTCCTTTTGCCGCCAGTATAGTTTCAGAAGCCCTTCCTGTCAACCGTTAACACCCTTTAGTCAACCCAGCGGCACTGAGATTGAGCTTTCCTAGCTCTATACCCATGCTCTCAGATACTGCTTCTACACCCCTCCCGCTTCAACCTTCTGCAGACTTACTTGGTGCTTTTGAGACTCAGTGGTGAGTTCTGTTCTCCCAACAGGGCTGGCAGATGGTCAGCACAGATTTCCTGCACATGGCAGCAGACATTTCCTGTTGAAGATTTGATTTTCTTTAAGGCCAGTCAGCTGTCCTCAGCTCATTTACCCACCAGAGCAGTTGGCCCATTACCAGCAGATTCCTGAATAAGGTGCAATCTTGTCTCCTACTCCAGAATTATCAGTCCTGTCCACTTCTCTCAGGATTCCTAACTTCAGTCTCGAAATCACTGCAGTCCAGTCTGCCTCTTACAAGCAGTTCTTGTTCATGCAGAGTAGATCAAGTACAGAATCTCCTCTCTTTAGCCCCTGATAACCTGCACCAACAAATTGTCCTTGGCATACCCCCAACATCTCCTTGATGATTTGTGTCCAGCCACACTACTCATTCAGCACTGAAGTGCAATTTATCCCATTAGTTTTCCACATTGGATAGATACACTTGCACATCAGCAGTAGGGATGGGGTCCTCATTTGTGCTGCCTTGAGTATCATGCCCCTCTTGGACACTTCTTAGTCCCTTATGTTTCCACTGAGGTTTATAGAAACCACTTAGGATGTTCCAACCCACCTAGTTTAAAGCCCTTCTCACAAGTTAACAAAGCTGTCGGACAAGCAGCTCCCACCTTACTTGATCAGAGGGACCTTGTCCCTGGCTCAGTAGAGCATGTACCTCAAGCTGAACAGCGGCCAGAAGTCAAAGCTCTACTTTCCATACCCACCATGCTGCCAGGTGCCAACCCATGAGATGTTGTCATCCTTACCTGAACCCCTCTCTCACTGAGAAAGGCCCTGATGCATTTCACCCTTGCACCCCAGAGTTCCTCAGTCACTCTTCATAACGCTTACAGTTACTGCCCTTGATAGAATCATTGGTGACATGTGAGTATCTGCAAACATCAGCCATCACAAGACTAGACATTCTCTTCATAACACCGGATCCAAGGGGGAAGCCTCTCAAGACTTGAGGTCAGCAGATGGAGTGCCTTCAAAACCCACAGGAAGCTGGTAACTGTTACCTTCCTTTTCCTTCCTATGACACCAAGTCCTTTACATACAACTGGAGGCTATTACCATGCACAGAGCCAAGTGCAAACATACAATGAAACCACTAAGCAATTTTTATGTCTTCCATCTGATGACTACAAGTGCTAAAACCACAGTTTGAGGTATATCCCTGACAGGGCAAATCCTGACAGCAGAAGCTGTCCCAGCCCACACACCTTTCAGATGACATTTGCTGACAGTCAAGTTACCATCATGCTGATAGGCCTAGCCAATACTAGACTGGAGCTAGGAACACAGAACACTCAGGCTGCCGGCAGCATTTGGTGTTAAGAGTGCACAGTCCTTACAGAAAGCTCAAGGATAAACCAGCAGAAAGATCTGTACAGTCAGAATTTCTGATTTTCTTCAAAAAAGCACTCAAGCATTTAGCCCCCAGCCATTTAACTGTGAAACTATCTTTAAGGAATTGATTGAATTCCAGTAAACACAGCAACAGTTCTAAGCACTCTGCATTCACTGTCCCTGCAACTGGACCTTCCACACAGAGATTAGAGAACCATTTACAGAAATGGTGAAGAACACTAGTGTGCAATGGCTTTTAGATGAAGGAACAAGACTCTAAATCCCCAGGAAAGCTCAATTTTCCGTAAGCAGAAGCCTCTCTCTCCAGTCCTTTCCCTTCTATGCAGTCTTGTCAGCTACTGGGAGTTTAACACCTATTCTTGGAAAAGCTCAGGTCTGAGGGAGGAGAAATTGAGCTGTACTTCGCACTACATGAAGTATGCAAGTCACAAGTCCAAGAAGGCCACAAAGCATTAACTTAACACACCAACTTCACAACTAAGTCCAAATGCTATCTGCCAATAGTTAACAACTGCAGTCATACAACAATACAAAATGAACACACTTGTCAGAAGCAGCTAACCATAAAATACATGTTCAAATCTCAGCTGTTCATGACAAAATATGAATAATTACATTACAAAGTTATGAAAATGCCTGCTGCCTCCCGTATTGCTGACTTGTTTTTCAAGCTCTTAAGGCCATCCTCCACTGCACATTATTCCAGAAGTTAACCCTTTCTGTCCAGGATCTTCATCAAGACAGCAAGCCTAAGTTACTGATAGCCAAGCACATTGCTGCCTTGTAGCAGCTGCCAAAATTTACCACCAAAAAACTGTCACACTGCCAGCATTACTCTCAGCTGTGTGCTGTCTGACTGCCTGCTTACTGAACTAACAGAAGAAATGCAGTCAAGCAGTTAAGAAATTCTCCAGAAGTTACAACTTAGTTCAGGGGTTAACAATGAGAACCCATTTTCAAGCAAGTTTTCAGCAATTCCAACAGCTTTGAGGGAAAAATCTTGTTTCAAACTTGGGCATTTCAAGCTTAATACAAAGAGACTTGTAAATACTTCTGCATTTCTTCAATGGCTAGCAACTGCACTACACCAGCTCCTGCCTACTCATGTAGGAAATACCACACTCATTTAGAAGGCAAGGGACTTCTGGAGGTTTTCCAGCCCAGTCCCCAGCTCAAAGCAGGGTGAACTTTGAAGTCTGATTATGTTGCTCAGTGTCATCGTCAGGTTCTGAATATCCTCAAGGACAGATTCTACAACCTGTTTCAGGACTTCTTTTGCGAACACATGATTACAATTTCTCTTGCAGTTGGCCTGTTGCTTCTTACCCTTTCCCTGGGCACCTCTAAGGAAAGCTTTCCTTTCCCTCTCACCCCCATCACATCATTGCAGCCAGCAATCCAAATACCCCCTACACATACCTTTAGACTTCTTTGAAGGCTGAAGAACCTTACTTCTCAGCCTCACCCTCATGCACTATGTGCTGCTGTCTGCTCATCCCAGTGGCCCTCCATAGAGGAATCAGCATCTGCCCAGTACCTTGGAGCACAAAACTGGATACAGTACTCCAGGTATAGTTTCAGAATCTTTCAAGAGTAGAGACTAAACGCTTTTTTTCAACTGGCTGGCCATGCCCAGTATGCTTTTGACCTTTTACGCCACACAGGGACACTGCTGACCTAATGCTGACCCAAAGGAAAGGCTGTTACCTAGTTTGAACACAACGCCAACTTGAAAAATTTCTGTCCCCAGCATCCATTCACCCATTAGGGTGTTCTTATGTGTGCTTGTCCCAGCAGTAATTAGTTTTCATCTTAATTGTATAAAATAAGGGTAGTATAATAAGTAAAGAAGTAACAAATGGAGAATAAACACCCACATGAAACAGGGTTAAGTAAAAACTAAGCCAAACACTGACTATTAAACTTCTGACTCAAGGGCCAATGAAGACAACAACTCAGAAACTAAGCCATTTATCAAGCTAATTCTGTTCTATTCCTCCACTCATCTGTATGCACACCCAGTATGGAAACTAGTTTGACTAGTATTCACCTTTCAGGAAGTACACTTTTGTCAAGAAATTGCCACTTTGAGAACTTCCAATTCTGCACCTGCTACTACAGTACAATGGTAGCACCAGCATCCTCTAAGTATTTCAGTCATTTAAAGAAAACACTATCAGTTCAGACCCACCACAGGAAGGTACTGAAGCCAGCTCAAAAAAAACTTATTTTGTAATAGCTTTGACTCATATAAAAGGGGAAAACAATGATCTCCTGTATCTTGAGTGATCATCTGATACAGGAAAAACAACAAATAATAATCACCAAGAGTTGTCTATTGCTTCCAGTAATTTTACTACTCCAGTCAACACTCCAGACTCCACTTGACTGGCTTTCATGTTGAGAAGATGAATACAGGCTATATATATGTATTACAATATTAGAACTGCTTTTATTTCCACACACTACTTGAGAAAGCTGAAAAGATGTAACTGCACTGAACAGAAGAATGTGGGAGTGATTACAGAGGAGAGTCTGGAAGCTTGTTGTTCAGCACTGAAACCAGTGACCTTGCTGATGTGCAATTGTACAACTTCACTGGAATAGTTTCCCACACTTGGGAAAACAAAGGCAGATGGACAGAACAGAGAGACTCCAGTTTCAGCTTTTCAGAAATACTCAAATGTTGCTGCTGTTTTTCTTCTACTAGTAACTCATTGACAAACATATCAGTTCACATTTGAAACAGCCTCAAATCTACAAGTTAGTTAACTGAAAGGAATGCGATGGAGAAAAAGGAACTCCAAGTATTGTTGTATTTGATAGCTCCAGAAAATTGTGGGGTTCTTGGTTAGTTATTGCGCTGATGTTGTTTTGGCTGTTTATTATGACTTTGAAGTTATTGGGCTATGCCTTGAAGCTCCTTACCATAAAGCTGTCCAAAGTCACGTAGCAGCAACCACTGACCTAGCTTCTCCAAAACCATGGTAAGTACTGGCCACGTGTCCCCTAGGAGCCTTATGTAGATACAGCAACACCACATCTTAACCTGCAGTGTCACACCTGCACTTTTCCAACCCCTACATCCAGGGGAGAAGGGCAAGCTGTTAGCTAACATTTCATCGCTCCTTCTGTTGTAAACCGGAACATTGTTTTCCCTGATGCTGTCTGTTGCTGCACAGTTTGCTATTTAATTCCTTCTCACCCAATTCCTTCGATTTCATTAACATTCATCTATTCCTGCCATTCCCTTAACTATGCTTGGGATTTCTTCCCAGATTTACATAACACTCTTTCCTACGCAATCCTTCTGATTTCTAACCAGGAATCAGCAAGAGTGTTTACAAATCCTTTAAGGAATGAGTTTGATCACTCTCTCATACCTAATCCAGTAATTCACCACCCTCTTAATAAAAATATTGCTTCATTTCAAATGGTTATGGTCCATGGCACTAAATGCCACTGTCCTACAAATAAGTACCTTAAAAAAAATTAGGTTAATATTCCAGAAAATCTCCCCATCAAGCAAGAAGGGAACCCCATAACATGACATAATAAAGCAACAGAAATAACAGCAATTA
>VXAV01003451.1:716574-735204 GCA_013399715.1 Alectura lathami
TCCTTCCTTCGTGGGCCTCCGGGATCCCGCGCGGAGGGGCCGCCGGGGCGGGTTCGCGCCTCAGTCCTCGACGCCCGCCATCGGGCCGCGGGAAGCGGGTGCGCGCTGCTGTTGGTCCCCCCAGTACGAACTTCTCCGGGCGGGCCCCGTCCTGAGGGGCCCTGAGAGGCAGAGCCTGGCAGGGCGAGGGGCCCGGGCCGGGGACTGCCTGGGGCAGGGCGAGCCCCATGCGACAGGCACCGAGGAGCGCCAAATATGGCCCTGTGCAGCCCTCGGCACGGGGCCAGCGGGGAGCCGGGGACAGAGGGGAAGGTTTCTGTCACACCAAGCCGGCGGGGGTCCTTGGCTGTGGCACGGCGCCTTGCCGTCCGCTGGGTCAGGCTGGTGATGAGGGCAGAGCGCTGCGAAGGGGCACAGGGGCCTCCTGCCCCTGTCCCATGTTCTCTGGGGTCTGCCACGGGGCTGGCTTCCACCAGGTCACACCGTTAAACGTGGCTTTTCCATGCAGTGCAGCTTCTCTGCTGCGTGCCAGCACCAATGTGAATGTGGTGTGGGCGCAGGGTAGCAAAATACAGAGGCCTGGAAGAACTGGGCTGAAAGTCTGACTTTCTAGCTTTATGCTTTTTCATCTCAGGTGCACTGTCATTGCAAGAGTGCAAGAAAAACATAGCCGCATGTACCACACCTGGTGCTGAGATTCCCGCTGGCAATGGGTTCCGTACAAGCCCACAGTTAGTACCATACAGCGTGCTACGTAACAGCGGTTTCTCCCCAAGCTACGCATGGCTAAGCTTATCAGATGCTCACAATGGCATGTTTATCCAGTCCTCAGCCACACTGAGCATTTGCCAATTAACTACCCTCATTAATCTGTAACAGTGAAACAAAACCAAATTCAGGCAAAGAGTTACTAGAAGCAAACTGTTAGCAGTGATGGATGTTCTACATTCGTCACCATCTTGGAGGGCAAACACACATAGCTGAGGGGAGTTTTGTCAACCAGTTTAATTCCATAAGTCTAATGCTCAGCTAACACAAAACTCTTCTCTTGTCGGTTTTGTCTGGGACTGGAATTCTGGATTGCCCAAGTGGTGCACAGGATTTTTGAACAAGGTTTTGGGGGCAGCATCTTTAAAGGAGAGAGCACACAGTGGAGGGGTCTTCCCACTCCGCTGATGCTGTCAAAGTCTGATCCTTTACTCTGCTGCTGGAATCTTTGCCATTTTGATTCCATGGAAACCAGTATATTCCACCATGCCAACAAATCTGGATAAATACAATACTGAAATAATCATTGGAGTCCAATTTGTATTTATACTTAGAGTCTTTTTACATGGGAAAATTGAGACGCATAGCTATAGCAGAATAATTTATGTTAACGTAGCTTTGCTGGTGTAACCTTCCAGGTAGATGTATTAATTGTGTGTAATTATTCCATTTCCCTGTATAGCTGAGTCCTGTACAGATAAATCTGTAAATCCCCCTTTATACTTAACAGTTGAATCAGATTACATCTCATAATTACGTTTACACCAAGTTCAAGGCACTCTTAAGCTGAGCAGGAAATATAAAGGAGCCATCGTGTAGCTGAGTGCAACCCTTAAAATCCTATTTGTGGCAACTATAATCAAATTGTCATCTGCTATGTTATTTTCATTTCTTCTCATTCCAAAATAACAAAAGGCATTAATTCCATTAAAATAAAATGTTTTGAAGGTCTGCCTCCAAAATGTGTGCATCTATTCACAGTGGCTAAGGGAGCAAATGCAGTTTGTCATATTGAAGCAAAGCTGTGCCCAGTCTGTAGGTAACTTCTGCTAGTGCCAGGTTTAGCGCTGTTGTAATCGGGCATCCTGGGGACTTTGTCATTCGAAAGGAAATTTGACTTCATGATATCAAAGCTAAATTTGGCTCTCCAACGCGTAGAACACTCCTGAAGGTACACTGCTGCAAACAATTAATCCTGCATAATACTGAATAAATGTATATAGGACACGCTGGCTCAGTTCTTGTGATCCCATTGTTACTGGCATATTTTTCCATAAAAAGATATTTTTTCCAAAGTTGGCAGTGGTCCTGTTCGAATGCATCTTTGAGCTGCAGAGACACAAAAGGCTGTACTCTCTTCCCAGCCCGCTTTTTCCTCCCCCTCTGGCCATTGTCCACCCACCTGCCCTTCCCCTCCCCCCCAATTTGTCTAGACACTTTATTTTACCACATAATTAACTATNGCCTTCTCCTCTCAGTTCTTAGCCCTTTTGGCCATTTGAAAACAAAGTTCTGAAGCAGTGTGAAATTAACTTATATGCATAACATTTGAAGTGACGGCACAAATTCCTGCTGGAATGAAGGGCCATTCACTTCAGTGGGAATTTGTAAATAGATTTGTAACAGAACAATGCGCTTTTCTGAAAACTCTCCATTCTCATGGATGGGACGGGCCTCCCTAGCAATGTTTCTGCACCACCACCCATTAGAGCCTTTTAAAATAAAAATACAGCGAAGCAGCCCAAAAGAAAACCTGCCTTTTTCCAGACAGTTGCAGCTAGATGAGACATGTAGGCTGCTACTGCTTTCTGTGATTTGCTGACAGGTGCTCGGTTTCCACAGTGGGTGAAGTCCTCACTGCATCTTTTCTCCAGCTGATGTTGGAGTCATCACGTCCCTGTCCGTGTTCCAGCAAAACTGCAGCCAGGGTTAACAGTGCTGTGTAGGGAGAGGTGCCTGTCCAGTTCCCGGTCTAGGAAGCTATGGACAAGCATCTCCGCAGACTGTCCGGGCGATAGGCGCCAATTCCAGCGAGGCCAAGGCTGCAGAGAACGTGGGCTGCATGTTTATCTGCACACATCTCCCATCCCCGCTGTGGGCTCGGTGCTCTGATCGTCCGTGAGCTTGTCTGGGAAGGGCTCAGGCAGCGCCTCACAACACAAAGTTTGGTTTATTGCTGGTGAAATATGCTTTTAATAGTGCAGGATATGCTGAGAAATCTTTGGATAAAGGGTATTCTGTAACCATCATTCTTACTAAGAAATGACTAAAACTAGAAATAAACTTAAGTTCGGTTGTTCCTACTTTTTTTTTTTTCCCCCCAAGCTTTTTGCATGCGCTATGATGCATAATCTTGTCATCTTGTAGAAAAATCTATCAGAGTATTTTGATTTAAATCATAAGCAAGCTTAGCCAAGAATAACACATGTACAGTTGTATGGTATATGATGTTTTTAAAGTCCATTTGCCCAATAGTTTATTAATTACAGATGGCATTTGAATCTTGTTTTAATCAAAGACTGTGCCTTTAAGGAGAAATCTGAATGACTTCCTCTTTACTGCAAAGTGTGATTAAGAAAACTTTGGTTTTCCTGCACATGGAGCAGCCCCGCTCTCATCTGTTGGTGCAAGCCCCTTGCCGTGTCTGTGCAAAGTCCCAGAGCTCATGCTTCTTTTCACAGAACAGTAACGCGGGCACTGACAACAGTCTTCCCCAACGTTATGTTCATGCCCGTGGTCAAACATACATCTCATCCGCTCTTCAATTAAATGGAGAGAGTCCCGTTGTCTCAGCCAAGAGGTTTTGGTCTCCTGGCCAAACAAGTGAATTCCTTATGCATTTCTGGCAGGCAAAAAAGCAGTAGGCAAGGAAATGGAACGGTTTGCAGTTACATCTCTCTGATTACCACTTACATCCCCGAGAAAGAGGACAGAAAGCAGAAGGATTCCTCCTGGAAGGACACTTGCAAGCCAGACAAAGCTTCCTTTGTTTTCTTTCTGCTCTGCTTCCCTTTACTGTAGTCTCTTGTTCTCTGTAAGCCTGTTTTCTGTGCTTTCCCTCTTCTCTTTAACCGTTTAGGTGTATTTACGTAGAATTGTGGTATTTTACACTAATAAATACAAAAGCATCCTTGATTTGTATGTGTCTGTATGGACAAGTGCACAGGTTGTGCATTTTGTGGTGAAACGGTCACATTTCTTTCTAGGCACAGGCAACAGGTATTGAAGAGGATCAAAAAGAGAACAGGGGAAGTTTGTCACGCAAGGTAGTGCTGATGCGGTGTGAGAGAATGCTTGCCATCCCGCTAGATGTTTCGCTCGTGGCTCAAGGAATCTGCTTTCCTGCTGGGTCATAAACGACAAAGATTAGTTCCTGAAAAAAGAAAATGTTTACCCCAGTGAGGTCATGATTTCATCATGCATGCCGACCTTTCGTGGTGATCTTTTCATTGTCGCCGTTCACTGAGTGATCCCAGGTCCAGCAAGAGCTTAGCTCTTATTTCAAGGAAAAAGCAGTTTTAGCATTCATTTTAATGGGACCCTTTATTCATTTTTAGTATCGTTACTGTTACACCAGCTTTACTTAATTATGAGAGAAGAAGCAGGCTTACAATTCCCCAGAGAAATTTGCTGGTTTTTCTTCTTAGACTTATTCTCTTTGTCTTCTCAGCTGCTCCTCCCTTAGTCTTTTAATTTTCCTTGAGTGTACTTATACTTAGCCTTAGAAATAAGCACATTTTGATGAGGTTTTAACTGCTGCAAGTGGTATCATCTTGTTACATTTCTTCCTTTCCACCATCTTTACGTCTCTGCGCTGTTTGCCAAATGCAGCAGGTATTTCTCAGGTATGTGAACGCAAAGGCTGTGCCTAGGAGTACAGCATGGATATAGAATATGTGAAAGCTGAATCAAGGTAACGTCACAATGCAACTGCAATACCAGACTATATTCCTGCTGCTTATGTCCATGTTTTGTACTTGTAACCATATTAACTTCTGCAAATTCAAACACCTGCAGAAGATTGAAATATGCCATGGTTCACAAAGAAAAAATCACCTTGCTATACCTGTAGGTTTCTGCTGTGTTAAGCATTAAGGCAGTATACCTTACAGGTTCTATGATGACATTTTTGAATCTCTGTCAAAATAAGTGTTGGCCTGAAACTAAATGAAGGTTTCACTCTCTGAATGATTTTTAAGCGTATTTTAAATCCTTTACAGATCAAATCTTTTAAAACTTTTAGTGGGAAAGAGACGTGTATTAATTTTAGACAGCTATTTTTACACTTGTACATGTATAATTGAATTCAGAATTCACCCTTCTGCCTTCAACCTGAAAAGAGTATCCTAGAATGTCCTACATGCCTTTGATCCTTTGAAAAAGATTTGTAAACTGAAGAAACCTTACTAAACTTTAAAAACTAACCTCTGTGCACTGAGTGCTTTATTTCTATATGGCTTTGTAGTGGATGCTCTTATAAGCATACACAAATCTCTATGTGATATGATATGATGATTGGTGTATGGTATGGTATGGTGTGGTGTGGTGTGGTGTGGTGTGGTGTGGTGTGGTGTGGTGTGGTATGGTATGGTATGGTATGGTATGGTATGGTATGGTATGGTATGGTATGGTATGGTATGGTATCTCTCTGCTTTAACGTGAGCAGCTGTTGGTCTGTCTCAGGGCGTGCCTTTGAACCGAGAGACAAACACTGATCCACATAGAAAATGTTACTGAAGTTGAAGTCTTCATCTACGTAAATATCTTGCACCACTTAAATTATTCCCATGTAGGAAAGAAAGATGCATTTATGCAGGTATTAATGTCCTTTTTCCTGTAAGAAAAAGAGTGCCTTTATTGATAATAGCTACAACTAAATTGCATTTATGTAACGCTTTTACCTAGAAATCTCATGATCAAAACTGTTACATAACAATCAAAAATCGATGTAAATTAAGGGCTCAAGAGCAGTGGATTTTTTCTTTGGTGGTCCAGCCAAAATGTGGGAGGAAAAAAAAATCATCTGTGCCAAAACCAATATTGCTCAATCTTTTTGTCTTTTATAAACATGTCTGACCCCTTCAAATTAGGTCAGTTTCTAAACAAAAGGACCCTTTACATGTGAGGGATCAGTGTTTCATTTCGGAAATATTTACTGTCTCATTGTTTCAGCTCTCCAGAATGCAACATTCTGCCATTTGCTGGAACTGTCCCAAATTCAGAAATGTTTTCAGATTCAGCAAAAATGAGGTTTGGAGTAGTATTGTTTTTTCAGCAGCAGGGTGAGACACCTGCACCTTACTTAAGGTTTCCCAAGGCCTGAGAATTTTTTTCACTGAATTTGTTGTGATCTACTCAGAAAGCATTAAGTACCCCAAACCAGACTACCCTGCAACAGAAATACAAACGTCCTATTTTAAGCCTACGCTAAAAAATCGGTTTGCTGGAATACTTGATGTGAGATGTACAGTACTGAGAGACCTGGCGTTCTTATAATTTCATCCTTTAATGAACATGATCAAGGAAGAATACAGACTTAACAGGTAAAAAGCATGTGTGTAACTTTGTGTAGGAGAAGGACCCAATTAAAAGAAAGGAAGCTTGCTCTAAGTTGTATGGACATGTAAATACCCTGCTAAACAAGGGCTGTAAATCGTATTTCTCATGCCCACAAACTCACACCTGCTAGTGCACCTTGTAAGATTAGTTGTGTCCTCAATAATATCCTTCAGCAGCAAGTTCCAAGATCTAATTATATATTTAATTATATGTTTTCTGTCAGCTCATTTACATCCAACTGCATTCAACAGCATGTCAGCTGGAATCAATTCCTTAGCAGTGATTTTATTATAGTTTCTATGTAATCGTACTTTGGTATATCCACCCTGTTCCCACCCCTGAGCATATGGTGTCTCTTCTTTTATGCATCTGAATTAGAGACAAGCACCAGCATTAAATATGAATCTCGTAGCTTTTGATGGTTGCCAGTCCTGGAGTTGTTTGCAAATGTTTTTGATATCAATTTCACTTCTGTACCACAAGTGCTTTGTTAACATCTGCCCTGCAGCGAATGATCATTTTTATTTACTGATTTATTCATATATCTATATTGTGGTGTGAAAACATATTCATAACTTTTGGGCTTTAATCTGTGGAAGAAATACAACATAATGAAACACAGTCATGCTTTGCACTTGAAAGGAAAAATGCCATTATTTCTTTGTTTTCCAAGGTAATCCTAGATATAATAGGTAGTATAGCCATAATATGTTAAGATCTTTGTTGAAATTCTCCTTCTCTCAGCCAGAGAGCCATGCTTTCTCTCACGTCTATATCGAATGTTCTTGGAGGATCTTTTAGCAGCAGATGCTATCCTGTTTCACTTTGTGCTTCAGATTAGCTCTCTAAACATTTTGATGAACACAAAGAATGATGCCAACTCGTAACTGACAAATCCTGTTTTTCAGATTTTTTTTCAATAATTGTCCAGTATTGCAGGTCCGCAACAGTGGCTGGGTTCACTTTGTCCTCAATGAGAGCTTGAAGCCTCATTATCTTATGTTTCTGCAGGGCTAGAAACAAATGTGTGGAATTGCATGATTTTGTGTTAATCTCTTCATATGTTAGCTCTTTATATTTAGATGCATGACAAAAAGTTTGCAAGTATTTACGTCTTGGCTATGAAAATGACTGCATGTGGTTGAGGAAGGGCAGCATCCAGTCCATAAGTTGTGCTTTCAGAGACGTCTCCATGTTCCCACCAAAGACTCTGTCATTTGCTTTTAGCTTTGGGTGGGCTGGGCATTTCACTTAATTGTTCCAAGCTGAAATGGGCCCTTTATGTTAGTTTTAGTTACACTTTTTTTAAAAACCAGAAAATGTTGGTGAGTTTAAATCAAGCCTTCCCATTAAAGTGAATGCACCAGTTTCAGAAAGGCTAAGATTGCCAGTGAGTGAGATCTCTAAGGCTAAACATTAGCTAGATACATGTAAATCCACTGTGCAAACCCCTAGGCCTTTCTGCGGATATATGCTTCCTACGTGAGACATCTTTAGTAGACAGAGAGAGCTGTATATGCGTTAGTAAAGGAAGAAGTCACTGAAGTGTTCACGTGAGGACTCACATGAGGATGTGCTACTTGAGACCCACAAGCATCTTCTGGCTTGGGCAAGGAAGGAGCTTGAAGCCGGACGGTGAAGGGCTGTGGAAAACAAGGGGCAGGAAGGCTGGCTTTCAGAGGCAGCACTGTTAAGCGTAGACATTCAGTACACAGCTTGGAAAATGCCTACTAGGTTGCTTCCATGGAAGAGGAATAGTGTTTCTTATTCAGCTGATATGACTGTGTCTATTGTTCCTGCTCCATTTTAAAGTGAATATTTTTACATCCTTTATTGTTATAACAGCAGAGATATATGTATATCTATTTCAATTACTGGAAAAGTTGCTGAAAGTATAGTTGTAAAGTGACCAAAATTGTTCACACCAATGAGTGGGGCAATGGGTGCAAGCTGGAACATAGGAGGTTCCGCTTAAATATGAGGAGAAATTTCTTCACGGTGAGGGTTACAGAGCACTGGAACAGGCTGCCCAGAGACGTTGTGGAGTCTCCTTCTCTGGAGACATTCAAAACTCGCCTGGATGCGTTCCTGTGCAATCTGATCTAGGTGTTCCTGCTTCGGCAGGGGGATTGGACTAGATGATCTTTCGGGGTCCCTTCCAATCTCTAACATTCTGTGATTCTGTGATTCTGTGAGTGTAATTTGGCAAATAATTATGACTGAAAAAATATGGAAGCAGTATAAAAAGACCTGAAATGTTTCATTTCAGAAACACCAACTGCTTATTTTGACATTTTTTTAATGAATCATTTTGGCTTTTCCTTTCCCTTTCAAACAACATTTTTTATTGGTGAGTTGTCCATATTTTTTAAAGGAGAAAGAATTAAAGGTACAATTTCTGAGAACAAAATGCAACATTGATTTCAATGAAAAACATACACAAACTTTGTTTTGATTTCAGTGGAGCAGACCATTTTCCCCTTAGTTTTTAGTGTAATATAAAAGTCATATTTTTCTCTGCTTAACTATTAATGACTATAGATGTCAGTAACCCAACATATGCATTTGAATATAGATGCATTTCGGAAGGAAGAAGAAAAACAACAGAACTGTGTCAGTACCATTGCATGCTGTCTCAGTGTCAATAGGCAACACAAAGAAATAAAGGTGGCCATGCCATGTGTCAGTGCAGTCCTGAGAGCTGATGTATATTAGCAGGAGAGCTCAGAAGAGGCCTGGGCCTGGCTTAATTCACTGCAGCCTTTGTAAGATGTACAGGGTGTGCAGCAGCTTTGCAGGGACAGTCATAGCAAGGACCTCATCAGAAGCCCACAGAGTTCGTTGCAAGACTGGCTGAAGGCCACACGGTATATATAAGGGAAGGCGTGGGCTTTATTTATTTCCTTGAGTCTTGGAGATGTGCTGAAGAAGCAGAATGAGGCAGCTACAGGAGCAGAAAGCTTGATGTACTCAGAAGTGAATTTCTGGAAGATGTACTTGAAACACGCCAGAGCCCTGCTGTAGAGTTTTGGCATGGAAGCGCAACACGCAGATCTCATAAATTGGGCAAAGAAGAGTTAAGATGCATGGCACAGTTCCAGGGTACGCAAGTGTTAAGTATTAAAGAAGCTGTGCTGATGCAGAGAAAAAAAGGGGTTGGACCATGTTCTTTCACTTATTTTTTTTTATGAGTTGATGTAAAGCTGATCCAGTGACACTCCACCAAGCATCTGTCAGCTCCTGGCACACCACAAACCCCTCAGAGCAGATTTCTCCTCATGAAATGGCGGGGCTCAGGGACCCTGCACTAGGCCCTTGTACAGAAGGCCTGTGTTCCCCCATTCAGCTGGGAGCCGCCACACTGCAATTTTCAAACTCTTCCTCCCGTATTACCACAGAAATATAGCTGTTTTGTAACTGCTTATGCAAGCTCCTTTGCAAGTTGAAATGGCTCTATATCCCCTTGGGTTATCAGTAGTGAATTGAACTTTGCATGTGCCAACTCTTTCACATTTGTGTGAAAGGAAAACTGAGGGGATTAGTTGTAATACCTTAGAGCTAGATAAATATTTACCAAGTTTGATTCTGCCATCATTTCATGGCCAACACTAAGTATGAGGTGACTGCAGCACTACTGAAAATATACAAACAGCGTTAATCTGCACGTTTTTTCTCCCATTTTCAAATGTACCATAGAATCCACTTTCATGGCATACTTTGATTTTATATTTATCCCTTCCCAGGTGAAATAGCCACTTCTTGTCACTTAAGACATTGTCATTTCTCACATGTGTTTCGGAAATAAAATGTTCAGTTTCCCCATTTAGGTATGCCTCTGTGTAGCAGTACGGCAGAAATTTACTGCTACAGCAGCTGCAGCCAGCTATCTTCTGCAAAATCCTTCCCGTTCTATGACTCCAGACTAACCATACATCCCTCCAGACAAGAACTTGAACATACAAAACCAGCTTTCCTGCTAGCAAAAAAAAAAAAAAAAACAAACAAACAAAAAAAAAAACAAAAAAACACCTACAACTTTTTTGGGCTCTATATAAGGTTCAGCTGATACTTAGCCAGAATCTTTCAGAGTAGATACTAATGGTATTGAAACACCCAAGCCCACATAAATGTGTAACCTTCCGATACAGGAGTAAAAATCACAAACTTACTGAGACAACAGAGAACTGTGATTTTTTCATGGTTCGCCTCCTTTCAGGGTTGCTATAATTCACCGAACCTGCAGCTTTATGTGAGGATGACAAGTAAAATTCCTGTGTTGTAAAATGGAGCACCTTACACTGACTAGTGTCAGACTTTTGCAAGTAGAAGTGATTGGTGCCTCTTTCCTTCCTTTGGCTCCAGACTGTTTCCAAAGTCAGCTGAAGGCCTCAGACATAAGCCCTGGGGTAATTAACGGATCAAGCCCCAGCTACACAACAGATCCGGTTTCAGTCTTTGAATGGCTGGGACAGCTACTTCCCTGGGGGGTGAAACAGAGCCCTGAGCTGGAGAAACTGCATTCTCCCACCTATGGACAGTATCCCAACGGCACACCCAGCTGCCACTGGGAAGGCTTGCAAAGGTGCTCAGCAATGCCAACACAGCTTATGGCTGACCTGCTTCTGGAAAGCGATGACAGCCTCCCTTAGAAGATAGGGTTTCATGACAGTCATGTAGGAGATGCACACCTCCCCGCCCCAAACACACACCCACACACACACAACATAACTCTCCAGGAAACAATTAATCACAGCAGGATAAGAAAAAATGAACTAAAGCCACTAAATTATCACATGGCTTCTACATAAAGACCCCAAAGGTATTACAGTGTAGGGTGACACCACGGACACCTAGAGGAAGATCATATAAGGTGTTCTTGGACTTAAAAAGCACAAGGGGATTTATCTAATGAAAACTAAGCCACCACTCCGGATTTCCGCCATAGACACTGGAATGGAGAAGGCATTTCTGTGGTGCAGTTCGTCGCATTCTGGAGTGGGTGCCTGAAGTAGGGAAGATGAATACACCCTTAAAAGTGTCTGCTTTTCACTTTGAACAATTAAAAACCTGAGATAACTAGCTTAGTTGTAGGGATTTGCATTATTGGCATATAAATTAGGGAAGGGGAAGTCCAGTTCTGGTGAATACATTTCAGACTAAGACTCTTCATAATTTACAGGAATCATTTACATAGGAAGATTATCTTTTTCTTTAGAACAAAGTGTGCACTGAGCAGACTATATGTGACTGGAGGCTGATTAGTGCCCTCCTTACAGGTGTGAAAAAGAGATTGGAAAGTGTTTGAACATACTTTAACAAAAACTGGCACAACAACTTACGAGACAAAAGGAAGAGGTATGGCACTCTCACTGACTAAACTCTGTTGCAACCCTGTTTGTTCACTAGTAAGGCCAGCCTTAAGTACCATGTGTGTTAACAATGCTGAGCACAGAACAGCTTCAGAAAGGAGAGTGCAGGGTGTTGTTCAATACTGTTCCCAGCACGGCTCTGTGTGGGAGAACTAACCCCACTAACATTGCCAAAAGTGACTTCTGTTTTGTCAGCTGCAAAAGAAATGCAGTAATGCTTCCTCTGACATGAATCCCAAACATTGCTGCCTATAAGCAGCGTTTGTATATGCGTCTGTTACAATGACGCACCCTCACAGGGGTCAGTCTCTAAAGCGCACACAACCATTCTGGGTGTTGGTGTAATGAGTGGTGCCTGCTGGAACTGCACTGTCCAGGAGTATGAGGACAGAAGCATACTCATGAACAAGTTAATGTCTCAAATCACTCCTACCTGAGATTTGCCCTTAACTGATTACAAAAATGGTACTACAAACCCATTTTCCACTCCAAGAACTCTCCCTTTCAGAGGCATCCATCTCAAATTTGAAATCTCATGGCTTTCTTTTTCCTGCCCTACTGGACAAATAACTTACAAAACATACCCCTGCATTTTTAATTCACATAACAAACCTTTTAGTTCCACCGGAGGATGAAGTTCAGGAGAGATTAACATTACAGAGACCTGTGCACACTGACATACAATCCAATCATAGTAATTTTTACTGACCTCCTACTAATTTCTTTTCCAGCTTAGTGCCATACAGACTTCTGACACGACACTGAGTTGTAGGTCCTGAACCTGAGCCATATAATACTTCTCAGATTACTCTGAAAACTTCATATCAGTATCAAATAATTCTGATTCAGTATCAACTGACTTCACTGACTGTTTTAATATCTTTTCTGGATTTTCCAAAAGGAAGTATTTTACCCATTTTACCACAACTAAGATTTACATTGAGAGGAGCAGTGGAATGTCTTGACATTTTGGTAGAGTGCAGCCAGTTTCTGTTGAAGAATCAAAGCTAACTACCAAAGAAACTAACATAAAGTCAAATAATAATAATTTAAAGACTCACCAAACTACGATCAAACTCGCTGACATTTCAGAGGTGTCCAGCTCCTCAGGAATCCTCTTGTTAGTGATGAGATTGACTTTGCAGAGTTAAGCAGGGCATTTGGAAGCAGTGGCATGGTAGAGATATTTTAAAAGAGGAGGTAAAGTTTGAAAACCCAATGGAAAATTTGAAAGGACTTCATGGAAACTTATTTTTCTGAAAAAGGATTTGACCTGAATGTTGAGATCTATACCTGTAATTAATTTATTAGGTACTTTTATGGTCATCATTGACCAGAAGCTTGAGTTCTTTGAACAAGCTGCTCCAGAAAGCATGGCAATTTAAACAGAAAAGATCTTCTGCTGCTATGATTAATAATTGATTAAATATTGGGTCTGAAAGATGTCTTTGTTGAATTTCTCACAGCTTCTTAAGTATGCTTTAAAATCTTTTATCCCGTTACTATTACTGGTCGCTGCTTACGCAGGAATATTAAAGTTAGGTGCAAGCAAGCAAAAATGAATAAATAAAAAACCAACCCAAAATATTGATATTCAAATAGATACCACATTCCCTTCAGAATTCATGCTAAATCAGTATCTTGATGTGATACATCAAAATTATTCTGTTATGTGCATCACCTGGGAAGCTTATTTTTGTTATTGTAATTTGTGTCATTATGTCTCATACACAGCAGCTAAAAACTTTATTGTTTAAGAGATATTCTTTTTCAAAACATTTTTTTTTAATGATTTTTTACTGTTCAAAGTACTGACTGTACAGAATTACAAACTGCCACATAGTAATGGTAAGCAAAAATAAGGAGATGGTTTAGTCATAAATATTTAGGTGAATGCCTGTGTGAAAACTGTCTAATTTATGTTCCTCATGATGAAGTAGTATGTGTACAAATTACAAAATTATGAGTTTGAAAATGAGATTCAGTGTCTAGTGCTTCTTAATGGCCATATGTCTGAGAGGTAGGTGCAGTCTAAGAACTTGGTTTACGTTCCCTTCAGAATCCTTGTGCTAAAAAGCCAGACCTACAAAGCAAGGCATTAGTCTCAGATATTTATCATACCCCTGAAACTACATTGATATAGTTTCAAATCCACACTAGTAATAAACATAATTTCTGCCTCAGATATTTTGAGTTATATCCGGTCCGCAATTTACATTGCCATCACCATCAATTATATCACAGTTCTGTCTAGGACTTTGGTATACGTGCAGGAAACATAAGTGCACACTCAAGTACCCTACAGAAAAATACTTTATTATCCTGCCATTCACTGAGACCCAGGAGACGTACAAAGCAGCTTAGGCAGTGTGCAGCTGCAACGATATTTGCAATATTTCCTGCAGCAGGGAGGCATGGGAGCTGGTGGCAGGTCCCATCACACGGAGGTGATGGTGGGGAGGAGGGGCTGCCCAGCACGCAAGGGCAGAAGAGAGGCAAAGCTCCCAACTCCACCCTTTTAATTCCTTATGAGCTGCAATTTTTGAAACTAAGGAAAGCAGAGAGATCTAGGACCTCAGCCCTGTCGTGGACCATATTTCTGAAGCACTCCTGCAACTTTCTCTGGGCATAGTGAACTCACTCAGTCCCCTCACAATACTGGCTACCATTCCAATGATGTGTGTTGCAGATCTGGTGCCTGCACAAAGTAAATCTCTCAGGTAAATTCTTTGTGAGATGCGAATCAGTTCTGTTTTCACTATACAGTTCAATGAGACTAGATTTTCACAATGGAGCTTTCTTTTCCACCTTTCAGTGGGAACAGGAGTGGGGCAAGAGGTGACCCAGTATAAGAAAAAATACAGTAAACAGTTATATGAATAAATTAGCGTTTAAGTTTTTCTCTTTTAGAAGTCCAGTGGAGGGAAGCTGCATGTGATGCATGTTCATCCTTATGAGCATTTATTTATGCAGAAAATGTCGACTTAATTTGGGATTTCTCAATCACCTAATATATTTGTGTATAGTTCTCACGTTTTTAGTATCCATGTCATTGTAATACCATGCTAATTCATGTTAGTCCCTGTATTATGAGTCACTTCATTTCATCTTACTGAAAAACAATACTGACCCATGTTTTCGTTCCCATGACTGAAACTGCTTTGGAATCTGCACGCAGACTTCTCATTGTCTTTGCTTGCTTTTGTGTCCTCAAGCTTCTAGTAAAGGAGTTTTTTATAAAATGCTTATTGTTTCCTCTGTGCCCGTACAACGTTGTACCAATATCACTCAAGGATTACAGACATCTTTAGTGAATGCACATGTACAGACCTCTAGGAATTTCTGATCTTTGTCTTCTGTTGCAATTTGAGCCTGCACAAGTTTGTCTGACATGTGAACTGTGCAAAATCTTTTCTGAGCTTTTTTTTTAAGCTCCAGTTTTGTCCATGAGAATGCATGGCATTTTATTACTTCAAATGTGAAGATGTTTGTTATAACAAGACCAGAAAAGCAGAAGCTAAAAGCTTGGGGAAGGAATGTTAGTTAAGATAACTAGCTAGCTAGGACTCAGATCGCCTTCACAGAAGAAGAAGAATAGTTTATTCACAGAACACAAACATTAAACTAACAAACTGCCCTTTGAGACGAACATTAAGGTCTGCTCTGTTTTACTGACACCATAATTCTTCATTCCAGTGAAATCCATCTTTTTGTCTGAAGTGATTTAATAAATTGCTGAATATTCTTTATTCACAGCTGGACAAATCCAGATAAGTTTAGAAAGTGAGGTATATGGCTTTAACTGGTTTCTCCTGAAGGCGTCGTGTTGACAATGATTAAGGTGATTTTTCATCGAATTCCTGGATTCTATCGTATGGTGCTGACAGTAAGTGAAGAACACAAAGCTGATGTGAAGATCTGTGAAATCACATGCAGTACCGTACCAGACTATTGCATTGTACAGAAGAGAATATCTGAGAATTATTCTTATTTTATTTTGACTTCAGCAATTTATTTTATTACTTTATTAGCTAGCCATAGAGTAAAATATTATTAATCTTTCAGGAAAGCTATTGGACATTCTGACATAGTTTGAATATTCATATAAAGACAAAGCTGTATGAATACCTATGGTTAAGACTTTGTAAGAAAATATTTTATCTTGCTTTGATGCAAAGCAGTCATATAATTTGGAAATAGGCACTTGTTACTTAACTTTATTTGCGTTACTGAAGCAGTTTTTAGATTACTAATTTTAGTAATTTAAAAAATTTAGTAATCTAAAAAAATCTAAAATTTAGCAGTTTTTAGATTTAGATTACTAAATTTTTTCCACATTAAAACAAAGGACCTGATTCTGTGAACTGCATACCGTTTCCACTGAGGAGCTGACTCCCTGTTCCTGTGTCAATTGGTTGATATTGAGGGTGCTCAAGAGTCTGCAGAATCTGGACCCAAGGGAAGGCATTCACATCATTTTCCCATTCACTACAGGTTTTCTGCTATGTTAGCAGGTAACCATCTGAAAGAACGTTTACTGGAATATCTACAGATGAGTTATATGAATGCTGTTGTACAATAAAGCAGTGTGTAAACATTGCTGTTGTACAATATAAATCCTGTAAAGCCAGGATAAAAGCTTTGAAGATAGGAAAGATTACTGTGTAAATGTCATTATTTGGGGAGGAAGAATTAAATACACTACCATAAAAACCTTTAATGATTGTTTTACATACACACATTAAAAAAAAAAAAAAAAAAAGGATGTGCCAGGATCAGCAAGTGCTTGACTTTTTGAGTTTTTAGGATTTGATTCAGGTGGCAAATACAAGCTTAGATTTCCAGCTGTATCATTTCAGCTTAGATTCCCAGCTCTATCATTTCAGCTTAGATTCCCCTTCAGTATGAAACAGTATAGTTTTACTGGGCTAAGTGATACTACATTGAAATGTACAGCAAATGTCTTCTTCCCTCCCTCTTCTGCTGCTTCACTCCCACTCTCCTCTGCTCAGATCATTTTCTGGGTGGCTCTTTTTAGAAATGTAATCATTATGAAATACGAGTATCAAGAGTAATAGACTTTAGATGATACTGTAATTCTCAAATACGAAGAAGCTAACTTCATCCTAATAAATCATATCTGCAGTAGAATAATGATCAGACAGAATTTGAGTTTTCTTCCAGTCTTGCTGAGAATTGAAAGATTCAATATGCTTTCAAACAAAAGTAGCCACATGGAAGTTCAGATCATGCTCACAATTTTTTTCATTTCAAGTTGGAGGAGATAACAGGTGTGCTAGAGCTGTGATAACAGGTGTTCTAGAACGGAAATTTTACCTTCAAAGAGCAGAAGTTGGGAACCATATTCCAGCTTGCAGTTCAGAATTCAGTCCCCACCAGTATCAAGAAGGAGGGTAAACCAATATCTGAGTGGTCACGCTCAGCTTTGGTTGAAAAATAAAAAAATAAATTACAAAAAAAAAAAAATTCTAACTCAGAAAAGGATTTATCATCAAGAGCAGGAAAACTACTCCACTTCTTCATCATCTCACATTCAAGACAGCCAGGTCAAGTGATCAAACTGTTCATACATAAGACATTTGTCAATAGTCAATAGAAACTATTCCTCCAGAAATGGCCGTGTAGGACAGTCTTAAGTCTGTAGCTAGGATATTTAAGAGGTGTTTTTTTATGCAGATAAGGTGCATGAGTACTGATGAATTATTCATGTACTGGGCTGGTCACATGGGACCATGTCCTGGTGGATTGTAAGATCTGAGAAAAACAGTTTTTAGGGGGATCCTTCTTGATCCTGTTGAAGATACTGCTCCAGAGACCCTTGCAAAGGACACCCCCATTGCCACTGAGCCGTGGCCTGTTGTCCTTCTTGGAAGATTTGATTCCCAATGTGAGTCGCACCCTGCCATGGTCCCAATTCCATTTTAACCAGCATTTTGCCCAATGCTCTGTCTTATGTTCTGTCTATGCTTTAGTCACAAATTGCAACTTGACTCCTTCTTTTCTCCCTCCCCTCCCATTGTTATGTCCCATTTCCAGAGACGCTGGAATTCCAGTAAACCAGTTCTGCATGTCCTCAGCATGGTTGCGAGGTGACTTTAGAACCATGATTTGATCGTGCAAGATCCTCTGGCTTGTAAATCTAGGACTTTGACCACTGAACAACTTCCCCATCTTAACAGTTTCTTAGCTACACTGATCTCTGAAGACTTGGGATTGTTTTATTCTAAGGAGCTAGGTTGTCCAAAAATGTATGTCTATTTGTGATAAAATCCATTTTCAGTCTTCAAACTGAAGACATAAATATGCTATTTAAGGCAACAAAAGGTAGACTTTTTTTTTCTTTGAAAGAAAAAAAAAAAAAAGGAAAAAAAGTTGAGAAGCTTTGGCAGTGAATGCAGAAAAGTGACCAGGGAGCATAGCTGCTCTCAGACAACTTGTCTTTTGGCAGTGAACACACACGTCCGAGTTCTAACACCTGTGACACGTACTGCCTCTATTAGGACCCTTACTACTGCAATTGCAGGCATTTGTACAGAAACACTGTATGTGCTTTTTCACAACTAGGAGCAGAACAGGCCCCCCGTGCAGATGGTGATTACAGGTTATGCATAACTGCATTTGTCAAGTATGTTAGGCACTTATGAAGTGCTGTAAACTTCTATTTGAGGTTCATACTTTCCTTTCAGAGCAATCTCTAAAATGCAGAAATATCAAATCGTCAAAATCAATAACAGGGATTGTCCTTTACAGAAACTTCAGCTTCAGAGAGAGAAGTTCAGTTTGGCCTCTTTTTTGTGGAGATGGTAGTACTGTGGTATGTTACAGTGATGAAAAGGTGATTGAAATTGAGAAGATTAATACATGAACATCTAGGCTGAGAAATCTTCCAGCAAGTATTTAAATAAAAAGGAAC
>VXAV01003451.1:740106-772317 GCA_013399715.1 Alectura lathami
AAAAAAGGAAGAAAAAAGAATGTCATTTATTTTCTGCTAAGTCTTCATATGGAGTGGTCAACAGGAAAACCTGTTTTAAGTGACGGAAGCATAATGCGACATTCATACAGTTTGAGTGCCATGTTTGCCTTGCAGGTGTCTAGTTTCAATCTCTGCTTTAGATAGGGAGGACAACAGAAAGCTGTGTGAAAATAAGAGTAAAAAGCACCTTTTCCTTTAAAGTCTTATCCTGTCATGAATGCTAAATGCGAGTTCTCTTCTACAGAAAGCAGGGCTGGAACAGGCAGACAGCTATTTCAGAGAGCTGCAGGCTTTGTGGCAGCAGAAAAACTGGGGAAGTTCCGTGCAGCTCTAAACAGTCAAACAAAATCTCTATCTGGTTTACGTAGAAGTGGTGCCGAGAACAGCCTGCACTGCCTCTAGCTTGCAGGGCAGCATGCCTTTTCCACTCCTCACAGAAAACAATACAAGGAATGAAGCAGCAACATCGAGTGCAAACAAAATGACAGCAAAGCATGAGGAAATGACTGAGTGAAATCCTCAGAAGTGCCCAAGGATTGAATCAGCAGAGAAACGCATGTTGAGTATGGTTACACGTGAAGAAACTGGCCAAAGACCAAACTGGTGCCTGTCTTTTCTGCTTTCTCCTGGGAGCTGCAGGGAGCAAACATCTTTCCAGTGGCAGAAATACTTGCCCTGAGGGCAGAAATAAATTAGACCTCCAGTGCAGGGACTGCTACAGGACATCCCCAAGGCAAAGAACTGCTACAAAACGTCCTCTGACCTTTTCCTAACTGCTAATAAGTAATTACTCCTTTCCTCCAGTCGCCCTAGTGATGCCCCTGCAGGAGGCTGCAGCCTGACACAGGCTCTCCAGGACTGGGTGGGATGGGGCAGGATGTTTCCTCTTGGAAACAGCTGCCTGGGAAATGGTCTCCAAAGCGAGTTGCACAATGAAACAGAACCATGCATCCCCTCTCATAGTTATTTTTTGGACTCATGCGGATTCATCAGCTTCATATTGGAAAGCCTCTCGATAATCGCTGGAGGTGTTACAGTGCTGATGTGCTTCCACGCCAAATATGCTGAGAGAATTCCTACTGTGAAAAAAAATGAGCTAAGGAGAGGATAAAGGAGCACACATATATATTCCTAATAAAAATATAAACCCCACAAGTCTGTGGGCTGATATGTTTGAATCACATTGATTCGACAAGTTCCTGCTGCCAGTAACAATGAAAGAGCAGTCAGTGAAGTGGCGTGTGTGTGTGTGTGTGTTTGTGTGTGTGTTACAAACACATTTTAACTCCGTTAGATTGCCTCGGGCTTTTGTTCTAAGGACGAGTATTTTTTTTAGCCCAAAACTTGTCCAAAAGTGTTAGCAGAGGGGATCAATTTAACAGCTTCACAACTTGCAACTGTGCTTAACAACTGGTGAACATATTCAGCAATTTTAGTCACGGACAAGAGGTCCTCAGCCTCCTTGCTCGGAGGGTCACTTGGTCTGTGAAGACATACAGCTCCTGTTCCTAGGACTCATTTGTGTGTTTGCATTCATATTTATTCTTCCCTGCTGAAGCAAAACTTGTTAAATCAATTTCTTAACAAAACTCACAGCCTTGATCCAAAGCTCAGCTATGTGAATCATTACTGAACCATTTACCTGAGTCATACAATACAATTATTTCACTTTAAAGTTACTGAGGTCTAAAATTCAGGGGGGAAAAAAAAAAAAAAAAAAGTGTTTTTGTGATCAGTTTAAGTAGCTATAAATGAGCCTGCAGGTGATAGAAGCAATCCCACTTTGCTCCCAGCGCTGGTGGTACTTTGGCACATGGAGTCAGCATGCATAGCTCTGCTGTTCTACAGCAAGGAGTCCGAGTCTGAAGCCTATTTGGGATGTAGCCTTGAGTTCAATGATGCTGAGACCTACTTAGTGACTTCACAAAATTTCAGGCAGAAAAGCAGACGTGGGGGAGGACAGAATGAAACTCTCGGGTTTGGATTCTGTTCAGAATCCACCTCGGATGGCAAATGATACAGAACTTCATTTATAACTCCATATCCAGCTCTCCATGAAACTAAAGTGCACAGTGATATTCCGTTGTATGTATTTATATTCATTTATCTTTTGGAAAGATTTCTTTACATTCCCCACTGATGTAATTCATGTTCAAAATCCCCTGTGATATTGACATAGCCAAAAGGAATTTCCCATACCTGGGTTCAAAGCTTAAGAATAAATCCCCTCTCCAACTTCAGAAGTGAGAGGTAAAGCCACACAAAATCATTAATTTTCATCTAAGCACCTCAATGAAGTCATCAGGAACCTTGCCTCCTGCTTAGTGAGGAGTGCCGTTTTTCTGGTGTCTTTACAAAAGCCTCACCAACCTCACCACCAAGGGAGGCTTTGTCGATACCACTGGTTTAGTAGACACTGAATATTTTGCAGGTGTTTGGCATTTGTTAAGCTGGATTTTAGATCTCCCTTAGGCTTCCTATTAAAGAACTAGCAAGCTGAACAACATGCACAGCAAGTATTAAACAGCTAAACATTATTTGCTCTGATAAACAAGATTTATATAAGTAAATGGTAACAAATACACTTCCTAGAGCTCATGGAACAGGACACGCTTTTGGATGCCAAAAGCAAGTCACTGGAAATGACAAGTAGGCATAAATTACTTTTGTTAGCATCCTGAGCACATTTAATACCTGTACAACACAAACAATAGCAGAATGAGAAATTAAGTAACACTAGATGAAACCTGATAATCCATTACATTTACATAACTTTTCTTTTTTCTGAAACACACATTGCATTAGAGATTTATAGGTCAAACACAGACTGCTTACAACCCTCTGCTCATGACTCCGCTGTGTGCAGCGTCTGTTCCCTCAGAGCATCTCCCCCACTGCTGGATTGCCAGGTGACCCAGAGCCACCACCTTGCTTCAAGATTGTTTTTCTGCCACCAGTCTAGTGAGCACCTCTTAACGGGATGTCACCAGCAAGGGTAGATACACTCCTCTCAGCTTGTATTTGCAACTCAGGGGACATTCTAGCGTGCTGGGGTTGAGATCAGGATGGGGCAGATCACAGACTAGGTTCAAACCATTTTCCCTTTCCTGTTATTCTGTCTTCAGCAGTTTGTAACTGGTATGGAGGAGCTATCTGCTCAATTTCTCTACCTCCTCCCTGTGCTAACAAGTACAGCTCATTTTTGCTGTTGACACTATTACTATTCATCACTTTAAAGGATAAATTAAAATATGTATATGTAGGCAATGTGTGACTACCTGAAATGGACAGTCTTCTAGACTGGCCGTACAGATAATCTTCCTTCAGACATCTGGCAACAGCTGCCCTGAATACAAGACGTTATCTGACTGTTGTTGCTAGCCGGTCAGTCAGTCAGTGGGTGCTGTTATATCTAAGTTGATTAGAGAGGAGCAAATCTAGGGTTTGTGCCAGGAGTGCAGACGAGAGATGGCAGTAAAACTGGAATAGACCTAGAGAGAGTGAATGCAAAGCTCTGAAACACTGAGCAACAGGCTAGCCAGGCATACTGTGCAAGAATTAGCAGGCTGGCGAGTACTCTAGCCAGAATGTGTAGAATACAACTATATCTTTCCAAAAGGATTAAGATAATAACATAGTTAGAATAAGAACTTGTAATGTTTGAAGATTCCCTGAAAGAAACCAATCACGAGATGTTGCTTTGCAGCTAATGAGGTTCATGAGCCCTACAGGTATCTCTGATAAAATAGCACCACAGAAAATGAAGTATGCCCTTGAAGGTGGGTTCCTGGTATTACATTATTATTGGGTAAAGGACACCTCCATAAGCACACTGCTTTCTACTGCCAAATTAAGGTCTTAATTGAATACTGACTCAGGAAAATGTGACACCTGCTGAAGCAAAAATGCTATATAATGTGCTTTCATAAACGTCTCCCATCCGAGCTTGAATTGAGCCCTAGGCTGTCAGACTTTGAGATCATAGCCCATCTCACTATGGGGCACAGACATAGCTACTGCAAAGCTTAATGCTGCTGCACACAGTGAATGAATCACACACTTTTAGTCATCTGAGTAGGCTGAAAAAGGTTTGTTACATCAAGATATGGATCCCATTCTTCCGAACAAAGCAAAACATTGCATGAAAAACTGACTTTTTAAATATAAATGAGAAAGAACAGTAATTTGCACTTACATAACTCCTTTAATCTTTTCCAAGCCTCAGAACTTCTTAACACTGAAAGGTTATTTTTTTTCTTTACTTATATATTAAAGGAAAAATTGAAACACTTTTAAGTGACTTGTACAAAGAGTTGAGTCAGAACTCAGGTCAATCTTCTGCTCTCATTGTTGTACATTACTCCAGCCTCCTCTCCACCGGTTTAATAGTTTTGTTGTTTGTTTTTCTTGTTTTCTTATAGAAGATAAGTTGAAAGCAGTTGCAGAATGATTAGTTATTTCACTGTCTGTATTTATCCTGTAAGATCTGGAATATAAAAACAATTTCTGTGCTCTTCAATATAGTTTATTTGTTACATTTAGAACCGATACGGGATGAACTAAAAACACGCTTACACATATTTTTCTTTTGGCGTCAGCACTGGTATACATACCTCTCACATTGTCCACTCCTTTAATGCATTCATGGCTCTCTATTTTTTAATGTGGTTCACCGCACCGTTGTTTTACACACAATAGAGGGAGTGAGGTGGAGAGAGGGAGTGGCAATGGACAACACGGACTGCCCTGACCAGCTTTGCTACTGAAAAGGAAACGCATGAATATATCAGTGAATGTTCTATGTCCTGGACATAGTAAATATAAAACAAGCATGCATTTAAATGCTGAACCTGGCTATCTCAAAGGTTCGATAAAAGCATACAAAGCCTTTATCTTTAGGTCACTAGTTCAAATCACAAGATCTGAGCCCCACTTCCTAGTGGAGGAGTGCTAATAGCACTGATTTTCGCTCCCCTCAGTGCTCCTGGTAAAGAGGCAGCGGCACAGGGAATGCATTATCCGCTCTGCCCTGGAGGCGGGTCAAGACTGAGCGCATTGGCAGGTCTGTGTGTAGGATGCTGTTGCTCCCTTTGTCCCTGGTGAATAACTAGAAAATTAATCCCTTCAGTAGTGAATGTGACACCTTCCAACTCCACAGATTCACAGAGGCAGATGGAGGGAAAGCATGCAAAGTGCGTGTGCATAGATTTACGCTGTGTAAATCAAAAGCCACTCAGAAGCAATTTGTATTGGACAGACATAAAACTGATGCAACCCCGAGTCACGCCAGCTTCTAATTGACTGATAAGAATGCTCAGTGAAGCCATTGCAAATGTCCAACTTTTAATTGCCACATAAAGTTTTACGAAACAGGATCATGACATAAACAGTAATAGCATGGGAAAAACGGCAACAGACTCACCAAAAACAGCTTAATAGCAATTCTGACAGAACATATTTCATGTGAACCTGTTTACTACTGATACCCTTCATAAACTTATATTGGAAATAAAGGCTATTAAATTGCAGTCAACCCATGAAATTATTACAACAAACATTCATTATTTTATGAAGCAGCCTATTGATATTCCTTAGCCTGCAGAAAGAATTATGAACTCTTGTTACACTCATACGCCATAGCTTGGATTTAGATTATAAATTCATAACAGTGTTCATAAGCTCTTGTCAGTGTTTCATTGCTTAGGTGTAAAATATGTGTACATTTACCAATGTTACTAGAATCACCACTGGATAGAAATGATTATGCTAAAATGCCAGGGCTTGACATTCATTCAGGTGCAAAAATTGAGCTGTAGCTCTGCTGAAGATGAATTACAGGACTGCATAACACAAAGGATACTTTTCTCGCTGTGCTGACCAACATACTGTACAATGCTGTACACCTGTGGTAAGTCCATTTATAGTCTTGCAGGTCACATTAATGGGTCAGCTTCACTGTCTGTGAGCTCAGCTATCCCTTAGGGCTGAGAACTAGAAAGCAAAGTATGTATTCAAAATATTTTCTATAGATGCTCATGTAGCTATGCTGGCAAAGCCTCACAGACCCAGATCAGGCAGGTAGAAGATGCTCACTGTTGGCCTAATTTTTCTGGCAGCTCCCTGAATTGTATGAAAGCTTTTTTTTTGGAACAATTGTCAACAGTAATGTTTTTGCTGTCATCGTGACATCAAGTAGATGATGTCATGTTTCCACGTGGACTAATGCATATCAGCAGAACATCTGAATGTAGACATAACCTGACATAAAATACTGTAGGAGTTGGAGAGGATCAACCAAACTAGATTTACTTATGGTTTCTTTGCCTTGTTTGTAAGTTTTGCTGGCCAATGGAGTCTCCATTGTTCTCCTTGGCTATCTATATCACAACTGCACTTTGCTGAAGGACCAGGAAGTTGTTCCTGATTTCTTACCTTAAGTTTTAATTTTATTTCCATCTTTCAGCAACTATTTGGTCTCCTTGAAGTTTCAACATGTGAATACTTGAAGGACTCTCAAGCCAGTGATGATAGGCTTTCCAAGTTCTCACAGTGATCCGTAAATAAATCGGTTCTAAATATTCATAAGTGGAAAGACAGAAAAAGTCTAAAAGATTCTAAAGATTCATTCTGCCTCTGGCAATCACCTTGATGAGATCTAAAGAAGGAAGCAAACAGTAATGGATGTTCTGCCAGCCCTGAGATTTCTTTCCATTCCCCCAGAAAATGAATGGCAGGTGAGGGTGTCGACCACTGTTAGGCATTTTCCTGTTCTATAAGTTATTGATTTTGCCTTTCACCAATCAAAATCTCAAATGAAGTATACTTAGAAGAGTTGTGTTGGCTGAGTAATCTCCTTGTTACACTCTTGCTGCAAACAGATGGGTTATTGGTGATGTACAGCAGTAAAATACTTCTCTCATCTTGGAACTCTTCAAGACACCATATGTGCTCATGCCGATAATAAAAGACAACGCATTATTCCAAGTGTACTGGAACATGTCTCTGATATGAACTGATAAATCACTCCTGATAAGACCAAACAGAGCTCCAGTCCAAACACAGATATTCAATTACACGAGATTTTCGTTTGTCAATACACTCTAACAGATCAATATATGCCAATGTATTTTCAAAATGGGATTGGACAATAGTGACTGCATAAATGACATTAAACCTTCTTTGTGATTTGTGTTTTTTACTTGGTCTATATAAGTCTTATAAATTTGGGGAGTTCTGCTTCTGCTAATTTCAGAAATGTATTTGCATAGCATTTGTTTTTGAGGTTGTTAATCCGGGACGTCAAAACATGGTTGTTAATCTGCCTGGGAGATTTCTGCATAGTGTGACGAGGAACATGATACAACCTGTGTGTGGATAAAAATTGCAGCCTCTTTCAGAATGAAGAAAACTAATATTCCTCTTCATCCAGCACAGTTCTGCAGCAGTCTGAAGGGAGGGGGTTGCAAGGTCTTCGTGGCTAACCCTTGGCCTCAGAGCTGCTGGTCAGCTCTTGGGGTGATGCCTGGCTCTCCTACCAGCTCTGCCACCTGCTCCTGTGCTGTGCATCTTCCCCTTCCCAAGAACAGCTGCGCAGCCCCGCAGGAACACTGCTGCACACAAACACGTGGAAATTGTCACCATGGGTGATGGACTGAGAGGGGCACTGGCTCTGGGCCCAGAGAGGAAGGGGGTTTTCACCTGGACATGCTGGAAAAGCTTTTGGGTTCTGCTAATGGCCAACAGAAATTTGTAAATAAAGAACATTCACAATATTTATCCTGGGATTTTAAGGAAAAGACTAAGTGATATAAGTATTTGAGATAAATGCATTTTTGCATCATGTGGGTGAAAAACAGTACTAAAGCAAAAGAAAACTGTCAACACTTTGGCAAAGGAAATTTTTAAGATGTATTGAATAATTCACTGTAGAGTCAAAGGTATTCCAGAGACATAACGTAAGGGATTTTGATGTATCTCTAGAGTATCTGTGAATATTTCCATGCAGATTCATGCACACAGATTCAACCTCATAATCTGGGCAGCCAGGCGTGTCCGCTCTCCTAATCTCTCCAGCGGTCTGAGCTAAAACCTGCTAAACGGCAGCATATGACAGGATTCAGTAGTTCAACGTGGCTGTATGCCTCGCCCTGTCCCACTGCTCAGGCAAGCAAACTTGCGTGTGCTTTGCATAAGGCCGGAACAAGGACCTTTCTCTCAGCAAAACACAGCACTATTTTGCTCTCAGATTTTACAAAGGAACGCCAAAAGATTTTTCTTGCTTAAAAATAATGCCCCACATACCAGGTCATTTTTTAGACACTGAAGTTTAGCCCACTATTCTGAATTTGGTTTTAAACTGACCCTCAGCCTCAATCTCCAAGAAAATTATCAGTTTTGTTTGAATGAGGTGTCCTCTTCCATTTTCATTTATTTTGTGAAGAAATATTCCTCTTTCAATTTTTATATTTTTTTCTACTCTATTGTCAATGAATGTAGTTTGTGTGCTACTTGAAAGGACCTGTGTTTCTCTCTTTGTGTCTCTATTAAAGGGTATGTCATCTATTATACTTGTGTTTGGATGACTTTCTCCTCTAGCTGCATATGTAAGTTCAGCAAAACTAAAGGGACTGAATATTTGACAGGTAAAGCATTATAATAGTCAATATTTGACAATATTAATCTTTTGAGGGGTAACCATGTATGATTCCTTCCACAGCGCAGGATCACTGGCATACTACTACTGGTGTACTACAGGAAATAAAGAATCCTGTATTTTTTTTTATGTACAATTTTCTCATCAGTAACTGGGGCTAAAAGAAGTTTTTTTGGGAAACACTTTCAGCTATTTGTGCAAAATATTGCCATGTATCAGGAAAATATACTTATGATGTTGATGTATAGACATTTTCAATAAATTTCTATTTTCTTCAGGCACGCAGAAGACTGACACATCTGAGGTGGCTGATGGAGACAGCAGACTGGAAATCATTACTTTCCCTAGAAAATCAGTCAGCTAAAATGACTGACAGAGAAATTCAGTGATCCTAAATTTGCAGAATTATTCTCACTTGCTTCATCAATCCGCAATGGAGCTCCGTTTTCCAATTTCACTTATTAGTTATGCAGTCATGTAACACCAACTGGAGGTGAATTATTAGGCTCCATAGTTTGGCTTCCAAGATGTAAATATTTTGAAATTTTGCAGTGAGAACCTATGTTCAAGATCGTTTGGAAGATATGTGCTAGTTTGGGAAATGTATCCTTCAAGCAGACAGTAACTTAACCAGAATCAGAAACATATGTAATTTTTTGCCCCAAGTTAGCCGTGCATTTGAGGGGATGTGTCTGTGTATTTTAAAAATTATCTCAAGACATTATAAATGTCTTCCTTCTAATATGTTTAAAACATTTTGTTTGGCTCCATAAACTTGCCTATAAGAACAACAAAGCTTCTGGTGAGACATCTGTTAGCTCAAACATAGAAATTAAAAAAAATAATAAATTATCCTCCACTGGAATCTGAAAACAAAAGCATATGTGTATGCTTCATTCTGAAAATATTGTGCTGTGGTCATTAGATGTCAACTGACATAAGAATTAAAAATTGGATCACAGGGTGTTCTTGAGGATAATGTACCTGTAGCATTAAAAAGCAAACGTAAAAAGAACACCTCCCTTTTCAGTAAGTACAGGTATAGAAACATTGTTTGGAACTAACAGGACAGAAATACACTGAAGACTTCTTTCACTTTTGCTTTAAAATGAATAAAAATAAATTGATTCTTTGTTTTCTCTTGTCTGGAAGTTTCAAAGCCTCAGTATTGAAAGGAAGGTTGTGCTGAGGTGATTTGGGATAGGATTATTTCATTCCTGGCAGGTTTGCAACTATTTTTTCTTTTGCTAAAAATTGAGATTTAATACTGTTCATTTACTTCTGTTATCATTCTTCCTCCAGTAAAATGAGATACATTAGAATTGGCAACCTGGCTAACAAAATATATATTTTTTTTCCTTTTAAGTTTTATATCGTGCTGGCAGGCCTCTTTAATGAAAAGATGCTGGTTTGTTTTCTTCCTATGGCATATGCTTTTCTCTCTTTTCTTTTCCTGGAGTAACACACAAGCCAAAGTTTCTATTCATATACTAACAATATACTGCAAAGAGTTTGTGGATGACACTAAACTGGGAGGAGCTGTTGACTCCCTCCAGGGCAGTGAGGCCTTGCAGAGAGATCCTGGCAAGTCAGAGGGCTGGGCAATCACCAACCAGATGAAATTCAACAAGAGCCCAATTCTGCACCTGGGATGGGGCAGCCCTGGCTCTATGTACAGACTGGGGGATGAGAGGCTGCAGAGCAGCCCCGCGGAAAGGGGTCTGGGGGTTGTCCTGGTTTCAGGTGAGACAGTGTTAACAGCACACAGGTGTTCTGCTTGTTGTTGTTGAGTGATGGGTGCATGCCTGGAGCCGGGTGGGAGTGGGCCACCCTCTGGGAAAGAGTCACTGCCATTATGGCTTGGAGACAGAGGTCGGGAACAACTGGCTTGAATTCCATCCCACAAGACATCGTGCAGAGGAATATAAAGCTGAAGGGAGTTGGCTAGGGGCTGGCTGCTGCTTGGGGATTGCTGGGTACTGGTCAGTGGGTGGTGAGACCTTGTGTTGCTGACAGGGCATCTGTCAGTGAGCAGTTGCATTTTTAGCTGGGTGTTGGTCAGCAGGTGGGAAGTAATTGCACTGCAGACATTTATGTACATATTTTGTTATCATTGCATTTTTGTTTCTATTTTCTTTTTTTTTCTTCCCTTTTGTCTTTGTAAATAGTGGTTCTATGAATTAAGTTGTCCTGGTTTCAGTTGGTAGAGAGTTAGTTTTCTTCATAGTGTCAAGTATGATGCTATGTTTTGGCTTTGGGAGAGAAAAAATGTTGATAACACACCAATGTTTTTGTTTTTGCTGAGCAGTGCTGCACAGAGCCAAGGATGTTTCAGTTTCACAGCTTCTCCTACTGGCCTGCCAGCAAGGGGGCTGGGGGTACAAGTCGCTGGAAAGGCAGAGCCAGGGCAACTGTCCTAAACTGACCAAAGGGGTATTCCATACCACGTGACATCATGTGAAAAATGTTTAAAAATGGAGGGGAGTTGGCTGGGGGGTTGCCACTGCTTGGGGACTGGCTGGGCATTGGTTGGCAGGTGGTCAGCAATAACATTGTGTGTCACTTGTAAGCATTTATATGTATATATATATGTATAACTATCATTACTGTTATTTAACTCTTCCTCTTCTCTCTTAGTAAATAGTTTTTATCAGAACATATGAGTTCTTTTTTTTTTTTTTTTCTGATTCTCTTCCTCATCTGAATGGGAGGGGGCAAATGAGTGGAAGACTGTGGTGCATAGATGCTAGTGGGTTAAACTGCAACCTAACTAAAAATATTTCCATCAGATAAAAGAAGAAATAGGTTATTTGTTAATTTTTATTCAGTTTGTAAGCAAAGGCTAATAATACATAAATTCATGTTGTTGCTCTTGTGGGATGCTTTATGCGACTGATATGCAGACTTAGGCAGTGCTCCTCATAACTCTGCTGAAATAATAATAAAAAAATACAGCTCTATTTATCTAAGTTTCATAAGATCTTCAAGCAGCTTCTCACGAATATTGAGTTCATCTGACAACTTAAACATGCCGACATTGGTAAATAAGTTGTTAGTAATGTGGCTTCATCTGGCTAAATGGAAAATTATGTTCATTTTCACTTTAAGATTCAACTTAGTGCATTGCGCTTAACTGTTGACTTCACATGCAACAAAATATTTAGGCAGATACAGTGACAGACCAACAGTTAGCTGTATCTTTCGTGCAGAGGGGAGGAAAGAAGAACAAAAAGTGGATTTCCAAGAGAAACAGGAAGAAAAGGAAAAAGGGACACAGGCATGTTTTTGTTTTTTTGTTGTTGATGATTTTTGATTTGTTTATTGGTTTTTGTTTTTTTTTTTATTTTTTTATTTTTTTTTCCCTACTGGCTTTGACTGTTGCCATTTAATTGCTAGAAGTTTTTAAAAGTGCTATTGTAACACCTTGAACTTCAATACTGTATCATGTAATCCCTGGAAATAAGTATTACAATCCTGTTCTTGAGAAAGTGCTAATTTTACTTGAACATTGGCTACCTTACTTGGTATAATGAATGACATTTAACTGAACACCAGGTATTTTGACTTTAAACTCCCAGCTTTTCTTAGGTCTCCTACAAGTAACACATACCATAAACTTAGGATAGTCTAAAAATATTCAATAGTGTTTCCTTGATTTAGATGACAAGTGTGAGTTAGAGCTCACACTATGCTCACTAACTATGCTAATGCTTTTACAAATTGTCAGGTTAACAAATCTTAGAAGAAAAATTCTTTCTAATAGATCCCTTACACCTGCTTCTTATAACACTAAGTCTTTAAAATTCACTTATCTGTTCCTCAGAGGTTTGCAGTGCCATGTACTAAACACATGACTTCTACAAACCCAGGTATTTTTCCAGTCCATGATTGTCATGGTAACTCTGAAACTGAATGGTTCCCTTTTTAAATGGAAAAGAGTGTTTTTTGACCAAATAATGAGAGCTAATTACTTTCACATTCTTGCTAACTCATAGTGTGAGACCTTAGCGTGAATACACTCCAAAAGAGACAAAATAAAGAGATAAAGTTGTCAGGGAGCTGCTCAGCATTATGATATGCTAATCTGCATTGCTCATCTGGAAGATTATTGAAGATCATTGTCTGTACCAGGGAATGCTTTCCTTTGATGCAGCCTCAGGATAACAGATGATAGCACTGCAGATGGACGACTGGAACTGGTGAAAAAGCACCTTCAGAGAGGAGGTGACTACGGCCCACCGAACAGTTTCTAAACCAGCAGAGGAGTTACAAGTTTTGTTCCCTCTTCCTGAGGTCTTAAGCGAGATGTCAGGAAGACAAAACAAGATTTTATGTCTATTTTTTTAGATGTAGAATATGTCTATTTTATGTCTATTTATGTCTGTTATTTTTGAGGAGAATGAGGAGCACTAGTAATCTTGTTTTGGTGGTTGAAGAGAGGGTGATTGTCCATGGCTATAAGAAAGATCTTGCTAAATAATTTATCAGTCACTGTATTTCTGCTGAATCGTACTATTACGCAAACTGCAGAATGACAGCACTATAGAAAAATCTTGGAGCCCTCTACAAAAAAGTTCACCTTTAATGAACATCCCTTCCTACAAAGCACTTTTATGTCCCCATTTCTTCTTTTGAAGCATGCAAGTTTGTTTCTCAGTGGTAAGCACTGAATTATCATTACTTGCATTCAATTATCAGGACTGGGATCTTGTTGTAAGCATAGTATCAACTAGCCCAGTTAGATTTGACTTAAAGATAACAAATTTAAGTGGATGTCTTTAATGGTCACTGTCAGCTTACACTGTTGATCTGAAGCATACCTGAAGTTGGCAGCAGCGAGGTTTAATTAAAGGAGTGGCTAGCAGAATTAAATAAAGTTTAGTCAAGAGTAGTAATGATCAAGCTGGACTGAACCTATAGAGCTGTTTATGGTGCCCCTCTTTTTATGAAAAGAACAACCTCTAATGGGGGAGACGGGCCTTTCTCTGCAAATTTTAGGAAACTTCAACATCGAAGTTTACTTCTGTAAACAGGAAAAAAAGAGTTAAGAAAAGACCTGTCATGAGAAGTTTTATCACTTCAGTTGGGGGTAACTTTCCTACTGATGGTAAGGGAAGGGAAATATGGGTTACAGAGTAAAGGAGTTAAGATAAATATTTGATTTCATCCGGTTAGCATGGGGAATATGAAGAGGACTCTGCTGACTGACTCTTTTCAGTGAGGTGAAAGTGTGTCACAGAGAATTGACCGTTGATGTGACTGCAGAATGAGGGACCAGGGTTCTGTGGATATACCTGGCTCTGCCAGCTCTACAGCAAGTTCACTGTGATTACAGCAGTAACAGGTAGTTACCAAATCCTGTTTCCAGAGAGGGTTCCCAGGATCCTCTGTGAGTTTTAAGCCCAATTTACTATATCTAGGTGTGCTGTGTGTGATGTGCCTAGCTTTCCTGCAATCATATTTGGTTTGATTTTACTGTGTAGATCTAAATTCCATTTGGGTAGGAAAGCCTGTGGCAGGAAAACTGTGACTCAGTCTTTCTCCCGGATGAGAGACTTCTTTCCACAGTTGAGAACTGTGGCTCAATTGTTTGTAAGAGATGAAAAGCAATTGGTTTCTTATTGTGCTTCTCAAATGTGAGAGTAAATTGTGGTGAGGTGTAATTTCAGTTGTATAAAACTTTAACTAAAATTTTACTCTTTTGTTAATTATTAACAGCATGCATTTGGAGAAGAGATCCACCTGCTAATTTAAATCTGTGCAGTGAACAATGAGCTTTAGAAGACAGTACCCATCTTTGTCTATGCAGAAAGGGTACCCTGAAGCTATTAATGGAAATGAGCCATGAGACAAATGATTATGAAATATAAGGGAGGGATTGTTGGGTTCGGCTGGGCTATGACTTAGGAGTGCAATGTACCTGTTATCAGCTGGCCATGGGTGACAGCTAATAACCTGACACTGCCAGTTCTAGGACTAGCAGGGCAATACAGCTCCTGCTTTTGTACCTTTTATTCTCAGAAATAAGCTGCGAGACAGATTAGTTTTGTTGTCAAAGGAATGTAGCTCTTTGCCAAAAGGCTACTTCACCAAAAAGAGATATTAGAAATTGAAGCTAACTTCAAGTGCAGAGAAAAAGCACAGTAATACAATGATACGTCCCGAGAATGACCAGAATAAGATATTCTGCACAGGTGTACTCTTGATATAGGTAGTAAAAAAGACAAACTTTATACTGTGGTCTTGGTATGCCTTGAGACATGAAAAAATAGAACTAACTAGATATAAAATATTTTATCTGAGGCTATCTATGGCTAAAGAAGGTCATTGTGATTAAGAAGTAATATAATGATGAGTAAATTACCTGGAAATGATGTAAAATGTAACCATTTTCAGATATAAATGTGTTCAGTCATCGTTCAGATTCACTTATAGCTCAATGCCCATGGCAATGGGCCAAGGTAGTGGCTTTGGCTTAGAAGGACAGGCTTAAGCTTTCCCATTCCAGATCTGAATACAGAGAGACAAGCCTCCAGTGCTTTCTGGTACCAGAACTGCATTAGAGCTGCCACCAGTGTAACTCAGTGATGGGAAAAGAAGATGATTCTTCATAAACCAAGTCACGGTTGACTCAAGTATTTGAGCTATGGTATAAATAAGGCAATATTTTAAAGACAACATTGCTATTAAGCAGTAATGAAAAACTGAAAAGCAACTCTGCGTAATCACCATTCAGCTAAATGATGATTTCACAGATGGAAGAGCAGATGAAATTCAGCCAAATGATTTTAGGGGCAAATGAATAGGCAATAATGTACTTAGGAAGCATTAGCCTCTCTTCATTCTCAGAGACAGTGACCCATTGTTCACAATTAACAAACATTGAGGCACAAAGGGGACAGGGAAGGTGGCTGCCCAAGATCTGTTCCGATCCACACAATAAAACAAGCACAGAAAATGATACTTTACACTGTACCTTAACATAAAACAAAGTCTTCAGTTACTTTCATAAGTATTCAGATTAAAATGCAAGCCCTGCTAAATTATGATGAGTTACAATTCTCCTGGATCTGATGAAAGTCACTTTTGCTATAAGTTAAAGGGTCATTGGTTAGGTAGCACTTTAGCTGTCTTTTGCTTGTAGGCATTCCACAGGCTGGCACAAAGAAATGTGCAAAGGAGTCACCAGCCCTTAAATGCCAGCTTGTCCTTGAGAGCTGAAAGCTTAGAAATAGAGCAATGTTATCTGTTAGCAGCAAAGCAAGCTTAAAAGAAAACAAAAAAAAAAAAAAAAAAGAGTAATGTCTCTTTTGGCAAGAACCTGATTCAGTAAAAACCCGTACTGAAAACTCATAGAAATGAGTTATTCCTTTCATTTTGATAACTAATGCATCAGTAACATTGAAAAAGGAGAAATGTCTGCCTGTAAATAGATTATACCACTGCAAGGGAAAGCAAATTGTAATAAGTCCAGTAGTTCATCCTCATGAATGAGTGAGTTTACAAGTAATTGTTACCCCTTTTTTTTTTTTTGTCTTGGAAGCCAAAAAGAAGTAGGTATTTTTGTATTATTATTATTTTGTCACCCCGCAGTGTAATTACTATTATAATTTGGAAAAACTGAGAATTACGCATTCTTTCTTTTGAGAGTATTTCACCCTCTAATAGGTGTCAACAGCTGATTTTATTGCTGAGGCTGTCACGTTTGTGTTCTGAAATCTACAGTACAAGAAAGGGACAAATATATTCTTTACACTAACTGGACTGTAGAAAAGGAAAGGTTTGCATGTGACTACTATTCTGAATATTTTACATTTCTATGTGAAATATGATACTTCAGGACATAAAGTAACTTTAGAACTACTGTGATCTTTTAGTACATCTGGGCTTGAGAAGCTGGAATTCCTCTTCTTCAGTTTCCCAGTATTTTTTTCCTGTCCCCTCTGCAGAATTTCAGACCTGTAAAATCAATGATATCATAGAGAGAAAGAAGAGGGAATTGCTACTTATTTATTTGTCAAATACCAGAACTACAGGTCATGCAATTAAGTCATCAGGAAGAGTGTTTAAAAGCAATCCAAGGGAAATACTTTGGAGATGAACAACTCACCCAGATAAACATTGGGAGACCATGTCTGATTGCATTTTACTGGTTAAGGACTAAACCTGGGAGGTTATAACCAAGAGGAGTATTGTGCTCCATTTGGCTTTTTATTATTTTCTTTCCCTTGAAGTTTCCTGCTGGTCAAGTGTTGTACTGCAGAATGGACAGATCATCTCTGGCATGTCATTTTGCTGGTGACTTCGTGCAGCCATTGCATGCATGAAACAGAATGTAATGTCTATTTTCTGCTGGAGATTGGTTACATCCTCCTCTCCTTAGAGACAAGGAGGAGGCTTAAGTTCTGCATTCCTGTTGTACTCTGAGTTTGAAGAGCAAACATGAGAAGATTTTGATCCCATCCTCCTAGATACCTCAGGAGCAACCTTGGGCCACAACAAAAGAGCCAAAAATTAGTAGTCTGCATATACCATCCCTTAAGTAGACACATGGCTTCCAGTCTCTTTCCAGACATGAAAAATCAATACAGGTAAATAAAGCAGTCTGTGGGGCTGGACTAGGTTGTGTGAAGAGACAGTACAGGAAGATGATTCTTCTATCAGCAGTATAAGAGAAGCAACAAAATGAATTTTTTTTTTTTTTTTGCAGCCATTGAACCCAACTTTACTTCCAGCAAAACTAAAATGTAGAAATGCTCTTAATAAGACCTGAAATGCGATGTAGAGTTGCAGAAGGATCAAGCAACTGTTTTAAAATATTGTAAAACTGTATGTGGCAAGTCTGTGACTAGGAAAGCTTCAGCATAACTACTGAAATGTTTTTGATGGAGAAGTGTGGAATTGTTGTTTGAACTCTAGAATGTTTCCAGAAGTGGTGAAGGACTGGAATAGTTTTGCTGGAAAAGGGAGGAAAGTCTTGGGGAACACTTGTGCAATTATTACTTAACAAAACTAGGCTCTAAAGTTCACTAGCCATATTTCACATGCACAAAGCAGATTTCTGAAATAGCGTCCTTGTTTGTTTGTTGTTGGTGGTGATGTGTTGCCTCGTTCCAGTGACAAATCTAATGGATCATTATGTGGGTACAGAAATGGAACAATACTGAGATACACTTAACACTGAGATACCTAACATAAGTTTGCGGGTTTTCACTGATTGTCATTTTTTTTTTAAAGGAATGGAAAAAAATTGAATTTTTTTCAGAGATACAGTCTGTGAAATGAATGTAACATGTTATGCATACTGTGGTCTAGTTAACACCACAATATATTAAAGATTACCCAAATGTGTCAGTATATATTCATTTTTTTATTTAAAATTCTGGTGCTGTGCTGGAAAAAAATGACCAGTACTCAAACAGAAGACATGTTATAAGTAAAGCTTTCTGTTCCTATTTGCATAATGCTAGAATACTTTGTTTTCTTTTTTAGCTTTTCCTATCACTGTATGTCTGAGCAATCTGAAACTTGCAATTATTATGTTTGTTATGATTTTCATACTTGGAGTTGAAGATTTTTGCAGTTTAGTATTTCCAGTATTCTTCTAGTGAGCGTTCTGGTTACAACTCAAAACTTCACCACAAACTATATTTCAGGCAAATTAATCTTTCCCTCTCCCACATGACATGGGGGGGGAAAAAAAAAAAAATTCCTTCTATTCTTGCATCTCTAGCAGTAATAGAAAAACCATATGGTTTGGCATTCCTCGTACTTAAAAGTAAAAAAATGTCTATTTAAAAAAATGTTGCAGTGAGGGAAGAAATGTGTATGATTTAATACCCAACAAAATATCTTGAAAATTTTTTCTTAATGTAAAAGAAGTTAAACTAAAAGATTAACATATTCTGCCCACCCATGCCCATGGAGTGCTGGAACTTAAATGCACTTTTTTTTTTTTTTTGGTGTGGGGGGGGGGGTTGACTAATTCTGGGAAAGATTAAAAATAGTTTTGTGCATGTAAGTAACACAAAACAAATAGACTGTACCTTAAAGATCAGCACAGAGCAGGACAAGGCAGGCATTTTAGACTTCAGGTCTTTAAAAAAGGAATTTTTGTCAAATTTACATTGCCAAATTTTAGCTCTTGAAAATGACACACCTGGAACAATGCACATCTAAATGCTGCTAAATTTGGCAGCCCTAAAAGCTCCACAGGAAAGTGTATATTTCTAGACTTTATGCCATTAAGCTAAACCAAAATTAAACCCTTTGGTAAAAACCTTGTTGCATTTGAAAAAAGATTTTTTTTAACATTGTTCAGAGGGTAATACAAAAACCTACATTGATGGAGTAGAATTAATAAGGTCTGACTATTGATGGAGGTAGATAGCTGACTATCTTTGAAAGCATTAACGTCTAGAAACACTGGAATGGGAGAGATGAGAGGATTTAAATTCTGGGTCCCTCCATGTAAGAACTAGCCCAGGTTTCTGAGTTGGGAAGACGCAACCACCAGGATCCAGAGGCAAAGGAGCTCAGTGAGCTCATCACATCATTTGTCTTGCTGCTTCCAGAATGCTGGGAGCCCCTTTGTGCAGTGCCAGCATCACAACTTTAGCTGCAGCCTTCAGTGGCATTTGCTGGCCCCTCGGGCAGAACCCCTATGCTACGGCATGGATCCAAGGCCATCACAGGCTTGGATAGCAATGTGGCCTGGCCAGAACCCTACTTGGAAAAGGAAAAAAGCTCCCTATGGACAGGAGGATAGGAGTCAGTCTATCTGTGGGATGATCCTGCCTCATTAAGGTTGTCAGAATATGGCAATTACTGTCATACCGTGCTCCAGATACACTGCTTGGCCAAAAAGCTGTGGGCCAGGGCAAAAATAAATTTAGATAAGTTTGAAGGTGATACGCTAAGATCTCCACTGAAAATGAAGACGTATGATCTGCAGAGAGAGAGAGCCATTCATTTCAGGTGGAATGATTATACAGAGCTTGATACAAAAAGGAAGTCGCAGTCTGGTGTCAGCCCAAAAAACATAGCATATTTTCATAGAATCATAGAATGGTTTCAGTTGGAAGATCATCTAGTTCCACCCCCCTGCCCTGGGCAGGGTTGCCTCCCACTAGATCAGGTTGCTCAGAGCCCCATCCAGCCTGGCCTTGAACACTTCCAAGTAGGGGGTATCCACAGCCTCTCCGGGAGCTTTGCCATTGTTCTCCAGCTTATTCAAGTGCAATTGATCCTATTGCAAACCTCAGTGTGCCGGAAGATGGAACAGCACTGCTGGAAAGCAGTGCAAAGCCTGGACACAGAACAGTTAATCAACAAAACTGAAAAGCTAGCTGAACTGGTTTTCCAAGGCACATTGTAAAACAGAAAAAGTGAGAATGAATAGAAGGGCCATCCTGGGAAGTGGGAAGGACCAAGAGCCTGAAATGCAACCCTTCAGTGTTTTATCACGCACAAAGACTGTCTGGCATTCAGTAAGGTATTTAACCCATAAACTCTAATATTTGTACACATAGTGTATAGGTCAATAAGGCATGTCTAGCAGGAAGGAAGAACATCCTGACAGAGGGCTCTAGTGTTCTCCTAGTGTGGTGTCTGGGATTACAGGCAGGGAGCTTCACCTGCGAGCTATGCCAGAAAGTGTACCCTTCATTACTGGGCAGTTGTCAAAGACATTAGGGAGCTGGTGTCAAAGCCCCAGTTCTGGTGGTCTGAAAAAGTGAAGAATTGTTTATGTATCAGGGCCCTGAGCCTGTCATCATCCTCGGGTGAAGGAGTTGAAGCCTACAGAAAGACTGCAGTGGTGCTGGACAAAAGGACTTGGTCAGTTCTGCCACGTAGTTCTTGGAAGATCAGTAAAAATGGAAAAGGTGCTACCAGCAGGGGAAAACCACTTATTTAGATTTATGTTTTCTGTGTGAAAAGCGTGACTGGCTCCACATTCATGGTTTATGTACAATTCTGAATATATAATCTTGATAGATTTATGGGAAATCTTCTTATATTGAAAGAGTTCAAACATAAACATGGTATACTTCCTGCCAAATACAGGGAAATTTTTTGCTCAAAGTCAGGCTATTTTCCATTAGTCTTGAAGACTACAAAGAGAAAGTCGGGGAAAAGTTGAAAAGCAGTTTACAGTCCACAGGGCACAAGTTTCTAAAATGTTATCTGAATTTGTGGAGTCTTAATGGACTTAGTCTTTTAGGCGAGTCTTTTATATTTTTCCTTTTATTTTAAGGACAATGTGACAATTCTTGGTCAGTGGGAAACACCCATTTGATCTCTGAGTGGCAATTCAAGGGTTAATGTGTTCAGAGTATTGTTCTGCTGAACAAGTGGCTACATCAGGGTGTGGGTGAGGTGTATTTGCATGAGAGATACCTGGAACTGATGTTATACGCAAACCTTTACCTCAGTTAGTGGAGACTGGCAAATTAATTCATGCTGCAGTTTGGGGTTAAATGGGGCACTCAGATAAGGGAAAAATCCTTGACAATAGTTAACTATTTGATACCAGTCAAGAAATTGATGCCAGCCCTTTAAGAAAATGTAGAATTAAAACCAATAAGCTAACATGTATACTTACATACTTTGGTTGAATAAGCATCACTTACTTTTGACAAGGTGTGAAGGGTAATGGATTGATGGAACGAACTGTTCCTTAAAAAGCAGAAGCTTCATGATTCAAAACAGTTCTATAGCTTAAAATAAGAATTTGTATGTTAATGCTTAACTAAAGGCACAAAAAGGAAGGAAAACGGAAGGATAGCTTGGCAGTAACCTTCATATAGCCTTGGACTATGGAAAGTATTAATGTCAGGCAGGACACGTGACAGCAACACACAGGAATATAAAGTAAGATTTTCCTCTGGATACTTTTCTTTAAAGACGGCAACAGTGATCCACATCAGAAGTGTTAAAATGACCTATTGAGTTCTCATTAACTCTATACAGGATACAAAACAGTTTCTAGCTCTGTTTGAAAAGGAGTCATTGGATGCTCATTATTTCTCTTGGGAAACATATAGCTCACTTAGAGGATTTGCTTTTTCACATCACCTTGATGTTGCTGAGTTGCATAGAGATTTTCCTTCAGAGGCATCAAAGATCATTAATTAAGTACTTCTTTGCGGAAGTCTTGTATGAAAGGAATATAATATATAGAATTACTTTTTTAAGAAAGTACTTTTGCCATAAATTTGAGTTTTGTCTTGAAGAAGAAAGTCCAAAATTTTTTCTAAAGAAACAGTAAAGGTTAAAATAATCTGACCAAATAACTCACTCTATAGCTGCAAGCAGTCTTTCCAAGCTGGGTAGGAAACAAAGTGGTGAAGTCGGACGTTTGACAGGAACTTTTTTTCCAGCCATTTTTGTGCTGTGCTAACAAAGGAATGAACATGGGTTATGCTAGCCGAGGGCAGGTGTCTGTGTGCAAGAAGGCAAATCACTGAAATCAAAAAGGTACAGGGCAGTCAAAGATAGAGGTTAGTAGAAGAAATATAAATCAGGTAACCCTTGCTGATGCGGAAAGAAGGGGAACCGTTAGAATTGTCAGAAGGAGTTAGTTAAACTCTAAAAAAAAAAAATCATGGGACCTTTAGTAAATATGAATATTGAATAAATTTGACAAAACAACTAGTAGCATGGAGATGAAAACTGAGACAAAGTTTACAGGCATCTCTGTTAGAAGCAGAAGTAGAATATTTTGCACAAAGGCAATATAGAAAGAAGGAATAAAATTCACATTACAACAGGCAAGATCTTGTACTTGCATGACAGACAATGTTGTAAGCTGGTAGCTCTTCAATCTGCTGTGGCACAAAAGAGAAATGCCCACCTGTGACAATGCTTTCCAGGTTATAGCAGACAATTCTGGAATTTGCCAAAGGTTCTTCCTGTAGAGGATGAAGAAATAATGGCACTATATATTGCATTTAGGAGAGTTCTTCAACATAATTTAGAGAAACTTAGGGTCTGACGTTTATATTGCTTCAAAAGTGTGCTCATTTACGCAGGAATAGGGATGGCCAGCTTAATAGCTGGAAGGTTTATTTCATATACTAATGAAAACTTGCAGAAATAATGAGGATTGTATGTCTCTTCTGTGTAGCTACATTTTCTGGTGTCACCTTCAGTTCAAGCTTTTAAAAATATACCACAACAATAACTAGAGATTCAAGGAACATATTTTGTTTTCTGTCTCAAGTGTGATAGCACAATATTAATTTGATACCTGTTTTCTTCTAAGGTGAGCATACTGTAAAATGGAACTTTCCCGTAGTTTACAGGAAGTAGGCTGCAAATAGCAGGAACACAGAAAAACATCAGTAACAAACACTGCACCTGTTTATGCAGCTAGAACTATGAACCTCATATTATTTCTCACTAAGAGGAACTAGTAGATTCTTCCTGATCCCAGGTGCTTGCAATGCTCTCAGTAAGTGAAATATAACACAAAGAAACCTAACTGAGCTAAAATACAGGCTAACCATAGTTGCCTTGGGATTAAGAGTCCAAATGCACTATTTGAGCTAGCTGCCAATATCATCAACACAACTCAAGATTGTGATAAGGTCTCATTTCTGCCTTCTCATTTTCTCACCTGTAATATCATACTGGTGGCTTAACATTTAGCATTTTACTGTGACAAGTGAGGGTTAGAGATTATAAATATTGCTCTTTGCAGTATGCTTTTCTGAAGGAATGGTTCATCAAGCAGGCTGCTTAGTGGAGACCTTGGTGCTGAGCTACCTACAGCTGGACACCTGGGGCGGTCCAAGAGGGAGGAAAGGGCTTTAAATGCTAATTGCTCAGCTCAGACAATCAGCAGAAACAGTTTGTAAAGAGCAGATGATAATGCCAAGTTGAAGAAAACCGTTTTCTGCTGCACTTTTTTTGTATTTATGTGCAAATTTACATTTCATGAGAATAATCTATTAATAAGCTTCAAAGTAAATGAACATGACCAGCTGAATTTAGGGGATTAAGAAACATCTTTTAAAATTTATGGAGATGTTGCATTTAGTTACACTTTAACAACTGATTGCCATCTTAAAGAGCATATGGAGCCGTACCATCCATGTGAGCAGACTTTTGACATGCAGCTTAGCTAGCTTACATGTAACCCAACGGAGTTATTGTTAACTGGCTTAAATCTCATAAACCTTAAGCTCACAGTTCTAAGTAGCCATAAGGTGCTATTGATTTAAAAAGCAGAGTGAATCATAGAAAATACTGAGTTGGAAGGGACCCACAAGGATCATCAAGTTCAACCCCTGGTATTGTTCATCCCCCTTCTGGGGGTTGGGTTGATGTGTCTTTCTGACCCATTCTGAACAGTAAATATGCATGGATATTGCTTATTCCTTTTATACAACTGCAAAAGTAAAAACATGGTCAGTATTAAAATGGTGTTGTTTTTAACACTGGAAATTTAGAGGACTTTTACACTTCAGCAAAGTCAAGCTTCTGCTCAGTTTTGAGGGTGGGATGACACATCCAGTGATAAGAAGTGATTGCTTCAGCCTCTTAACAGTCAACTTTGTCTTATTTAGTCACAAATGCTACATACTTCCAAGAGTCACAGGCAAGAACACAGCATTTAACAGTAACAAGGCAAAATTCTGAAGGTTTAAATTTGGTTTAAATTAGGATGTGATTAAGGCTAAAATACACAGAACAAGTTAAGGCAGGGTCCCATTTTTCAAACAGCTGTTTGTTCTCTAGTATCCACACTGCATACTTCAAACAATATGAACTCTAAGTTGATCGATTGAAGCGTTTGCTTGATAAAATACAACATAAAATGAAATTACAGACATAAAAAGACATTTAGACACCTTTAACCATTAAGTGAGAATTAAGACAAGCCAATAAGAGAAAAGTAGGAGAACCCTAAACAGACCAAACGTAACTGCTATTTGTTGAGAGGAAATAGTTAGACCTGAGGAGCCAGAGTAGATATGGATTGAGGTATGCCATAACAGCTAGTATGGAAATATGAAATAAGATGTAAGAAAGCAATTGTTTCTTTAAGAATAATTTTCCTTTGGCAGATGTTTGCAGCTGGCCATTTGTGTGTTGAATGTCCTACTGAATTGCTGCCTCTCTACTGGAGACTGCCAAAGTGGGAACAAAACTGAGGGATTTTAGAAGAAAGGAAGGTAAGTTCCCAGAAGGAAGGACATGATTAAAAAGGTTAAAATACTCCTCAAACAAATCTCTTATACTGACATAGATTTATGGTATAGGGCTTCATTTTTCTGATTACCATGTTCTTGCAGGCTCCTATTGTGGATGCAGTTATGTGAATGTAGCAGCTTTAATGAACAGGCAGAGAAAGGAGATAAACATCAGGGAAAGCTCTGCTCGTGTGCTGAGAAACTAATTGCAACTGGGAGGGCTGTAATCCAGATTGTTAAAACTCTATACTATATAATGCCAGTAGTCAGAAGAGATGTACTTCATACTGTAGTATACAAGGAAGGAGATCAAAACATCAGGGTAGTGGAAAGACATATAGCCATATCTATCTGAGACATGAAAATTGTGATCACAGTTAGAAATGGAAGTGTACAATGCTTAAGAGGCAGTTGAAAGGACAAAATAGGAAGTTACTTGAAATACAGCCCATTAAAAGTTAAAGATTTCATGGTTAGTTAAATTACTCAGAATTACTGAAAGATTAAGAACCATGTTAAGCTGAGTAGTGTCTTTCACACAAATACATTAACTACAGCCAATTAAATTTGCCTAATCAAGCATAACAAAGCTACATGCTGTTTCTCATTAGAAAGTCAGTATTTTTAAAAAATTTGAGTACTTGAAATGTAATGGTAAAGAGATTCTGTACAGATCTCCAAGGGTGCAGCCATCTGACACTCCAGCTAAGAGTAAGTTGATGTCACTGTTTAGCATTTGTCCCAGGCAAAAGAAATGTTGCTGTTGTTTTTTTCTTTCTGCAATGGAAAAATGTAAAGAAAAGAATGTCTACTATTTGTAAAGCTATAGAAGTAATACAACTTCTGTCACATCTCAGGCAATACTACAGCATTTTCACTTATATTCAGTAGAACCAGGGCTGCAATTCCAGCTTTCTTATGACAGGTAACATCTGAGCCTTGGAATAAACCTCAGCTTGAAACCTTATAATCATCATATCATCCATAGCATATGCTGAGTTGGAAGGGTCCCATAAAGATCACCAAGTCCCAGCTCCTGGCTCCACACAGCACCACCCCAAACCCTGTGTCTGAGAGCGGTGTCCAAACGCTCCTTGAACTCTGTCAGCTTGGGGCTGTGCCCGCTGCCCTGGGGAGCCTGTTCCATGCCCACCACCTTCTGGTGCAGAACCTTTTCCTAACTCCCAGCCTGACCCTCCCCTGACGCAGCTCCGTGCTGCTCCCTCGGGCCCTGTCGCTGTCCCCAGAGAGCAGAGATCAGCGCCTGCCCCTCCGCTCCCCTGGGAGGGAGCTGTAGGCCGCCATGAGGCCTCCCCTCAGCCTCCTCTGCTCTGGGCTGAACAGACCAAGGGGCCTCAGCTGCTCCTCACATCTCTTGCCCTCCAGACCCTTCCCCATCTTCATAGCCCTCCTTTGGATGCTATCTCATAGTTTTATACCCTTCTTATGTTGTGACACCCAGACCTGCACCCAGTGCTGAAGGTGAGGCTGCACAGTGCAGAGCAGAGCAGGACAATCCCTGCCCTCGCCTGGCTGGCAGGACTGGGACTGATGCACCCCAGGGCATGTCTGGCCCTTTGGGCTGCTGGGGCACACTGCTGGCTCACATTTTACTTGCCATCAGCCAGAACCCCCAGGAAATCCAGAGAAGGACTGACGAGACTTAGGATTCTGAGTCAAAAGAAGCATTACTTAAGATGACAGACAAGTAACAGCTCTATTTAAAGGCCTAAGAACTATTATGTTAGTTATTTCAGAGTGCTCCACTGCGAATATTTAAGGAGTAAGACTGCAGGATGCTTGCTTAAAGGCTTCAGGCAGGACTCTGCTTCCCAAAAGAATGTTGAGTTGAAGAAAGGTCTATGCTTACTGTTGAAATATAACTTGCTAGAAAGATAGGTAACTTCTCAGATCTTGTTCAGAACTTTTAATGTAAGTGTATAATACAAACTGATGAAATCAGTAAAGCTGATGTAACTTAATGTCTCCATATTAAGGATACATCCATGTTACTTCTCAGACCAACTGCGTGAAGTTGCTGCAAGGATCTATCCCATAGCTTCTGTGAGGCAGTCTGGTGAAGGACAGGGGCAGACCTGTCACGAGCAGCCTACAGGTGCTTGGTTTTATTCTGCCTATTCAGAGTGGGGAGGAGGAGAAACATCTTTGGATTTTGCCTTAGCAGAGTTTTCCTGGGGAATTCTTGGCATAAGCATTAAAATTTGTGACCAAACCTGTAAAAGGTTATCCCAGTAGGAGACTGGATTTGAGGAGGAAAACAGCTAGTTACCATAGTTTGGTGTAGGAAGGCTACAGAAGAAGGACGTTCATAACCATGTATATGAACAGAAAGGGAAAGAACGTTTCAGGCAGGGACAGTAGTATAAATTAGCACCTCAGTTCCCTAAAATCATAAGTAGCAGACAGTCCTAACCTTTTTCATTCTTTGAACATCAAGTGCCTCTTTACGTTAAAGAAAAACAACAAAAAACAGACTCTAAATCTGGCCCTTCATTATCCTCACCCACCTGAGCACAGTCCAAGATGCTGAAGTTGTATCTTAACACGAACTCTACAGAGGAAATAAATATGTGGCCAGAGAATTTGTTAAGACCCAGAAAGTTCCTCCCTCACTGTCCTGCTAGGTTCAAGATTCTGTTGCGTTGGCAGCTCCTAGAGCTGATACACTAACACTAGCAAAACTAGTGGACTGGGAAGGCTTCTTAAGAGAGCTGAAAGGAGGTGTGTTCTCAGAAATATCTTCTGCCACTGTAGATCGAAACAACCAAACAAGTCACTCATGAGTATGGATCAGTACATTAGAACACATCCCTCCTCAACACATCTGCTCATCTGCTCCCACATTTCGGAAGAAAATAGTGCCTGCAGCTATGCTAACTCTCCTCAGTAACCCTTTCTATCGTACTCATTTGGTAAGAATCCTAATCTTTAGGTGAGGAACCCACTCTTTAAACGAGGAACCAACTGAACCAAAAATCATATTTAGTGGGAGATCAGGAGTCACATGACTGTACAGAAAGACCTGAAAAATCAGAGGTGGAATCTGAATCTTGAAATACAGAATGAGTTTTAAACACCAGGCTACATCAGGGGAGGTACACAAATGTGGTCTTGATACCTAAGAGAAGAACAACAGTGTTTTTAATCATGCTCTTGTTTACACAGTAAGCATGTTCAGTGCTAACACAAATAGACAGTCCTTTACATTGTACCTAAAACAGCTGCCGAACTGAAATGTTAAGGTTTTCATAATAGATTAATAATATTTTGAAAGTTAATATAAAGCAGGATGAGTCTCTCCTGACGGAACAGTAGCGCTTACATTTTGCGAGATTGCCCAAGTGACAAGTGAGTAGTAGAGCTGGAGATCAGAATTATTCATGAACTTATATTTCAGAATGATTCTTGTCCATTTTTTGGAAAGACAGACCAACCTGTGAGAGCCTCTAATTTGTTTTGAGTTGTCTGTCCTTAATGTTTTGCATTTTGTAGTGTCGGGAAAAAAAGAAATGCTTGCTGCCTGTTAGATTATTTTATTCTGTTTCATAAATTTACACCAGCTTACAGTGAAAACAACACATTTTATTGTAGCAAAGAGAAAGGATTAGATTCCTGATTACACAGATTAGAAAATATTGTTCTTGTGTTATCGTGAGAAAAATCATCACCTGAGTCTTGTCATTGAGTCTGGTGAGCAAATGAATAATTTTCTGATCTTTTCCTTGCCTGCTGGCCTGATGGACACTGGTATTTTTCCATGGCTGTTTTTCTGCAGTATGAAATTTACCCAAATCCTGACTGTACCTGAACTTCAGTGATGTCACCAGGCTTCTGCAATAAATCTAAAGATGACAGTTCTACTGCCTGTTGACGAGAATTCCCTTCCTCAACCTGCCTGTGTATTCAGACCTCAGCAACCCTTTAGCCCTTTTGGATGATTATCTTAGTGCAGCTCTCCAGACGTATTGCTTGTAAAACCCGTAAGTTATTTCTCTTAGCCACTGTACCAAAAATGACCCTGTTGACAGCAGTTGTGAATCAGTGGTCAGCTTAAATGTAACTTAGAAGTAAAGTCTTCTAATGTAGCAAAAAGGCATATGAACCAAGAGTTGTTTATCGGCAATTAAAAGCTTAAAGCTTAAAGCAGGCCTCTAATCTTCACTTCTTGTAGAAAGCACAGCAGGTCATACAAAATGAAGCACTTGTTTAACAATTTGAGGATAGCTAATAGAAGTAAACCCCAGAAAGCCATGCTTTGCATTGTAGGCATGGATGCTTGGAGACTTGTCTCTTTAGCCTAGGCGGCCTTTCATGGTATGTCATAGCCTCCTCTGGGCTTTCATAAAACTTACTTTGGCAACTGAAAGCAATCCAGATACTGGACGTGTTTGAAATGAGCTCCATCTGCTATCACTTTATGTGCATGTTGTTGAATAAAGATAAATGGATAACTTCTTGTTAAGTACAGGAACTTTAAATCTGTCTTATTATACAAGCCAAGTCAGCTGGACTGGTTTTGGAAAAACCGGAATAGTCCTCATACTGGAAAGCCAAAGGCAAGTTCAAGTTCACTTGTGCTGGTAGAACTAACAGCACCTACTGCCAGAAATATCCTGTACTAAGAAAAAAGTTCGTATAGAAGAAGAGCAGTAGCAAAACACAGAATTTCCTATTGATCCTGATCACTTTCAGAAGTCTGTGAAATATGAACTGCCCTCACACTGTGCTCTACAAATAAAATGAGAACACTTATTAATAGCATCCATTTAAAAACCCGTAGTTATAAAATGTACCAATAAAACATTAAAGTACTGCGAGTAAGCAAATAAAGTACACAAAGAATTGAAAAAGGTGTTTCAGTCTGTGAATTATAACATATAAATAACTCTGGACCAAGTAAACAGGCACAGAACTGAAACTAAGAAAGAGTTTATAGCAGTTTTGCTTATTATTTTCAAGGACTGTAACCAGGCTTGACTCAACTTAAATTTTTAATGGAAATCTCCTTAAAATCAATTTCTATTTATGCTTGCCAATTTTTACTGCTAGGTATAATTTTTGTTAGCTTCAGTCTCTCCCTTCATCCAGTCTCCTCAATCCGTAGGGGTGAAGGAAAAGGAGGTAGAGTAACTGGGAGAAAAGCAACCGGTATATCATCTCACAGTTGTTTATTCACTTGTTCTAATTGTCCTAGTTTTAAGCAATCCCATAAATAAAATACCAACAAATGTTTAAGTAAAGCAATGAAATCTGTATGCAAATCCATGCGTGAAAGAATGACTGTCTTGTATATGCCTTTTAATGATGACTTGTTTTGAAAATGAGCTGCATTGCTATCATTTTCTGCTGCAGTGGTGATGAAATTAAAGGTCACTTGTTGTTTAAAGGATTTTCCTCTTCAACAATGCTATGATAATCTGACCCGGGTAGAGTGAAAACAAAATATGACTGTTTCATCCCTGTTGGAATAAGCAAAAAGGAGAACAAAGGAGATAGTAATCTTTGTAGAATGCAAGTGAATCAAAGAATATCTTGGATCAAAATAGTTTCCATGACCTTCACTATTAATTTATAATTTCTTTGAAAAAAAAAGAGTGGGAGTAATAAAAGAAAACAAATCAAAAGTACAGACAAGCAAAGTATACTGCTATGGAGAAATGCACTTTTGAACTTTTGACTTCTCCGATGCCTTTTGTCTGCTAATCCATGTGTCAGAACAGCGCCCAGAATTTCTGACCAGAGTCTTTTATGGATTTATGCACACCTGACTGAATTTTGGTCACTGTGACCACATGCTTTGCATGCATGACGAGTCTATATCTCAGCTGCTTTATTTAGCACTCCATTTCCCTATGTGCAATGGTCTTGGAGCCGTAGTCTGCTGACTTGGTGTTGGCTAACTTACACATTCCTGACAGTGCACTGCAGCATATCTGCACTGATTTACTTAGTCACCTCTATACCCCTACTGTACGTGGATTGTTTTCACAATGTGTGCCTTGTTTTAGCAGTGGTGGGCTGCAAAAAACATCCGCAGCATACAGAGAACTGATAACATCAGTAACCAAGAGCCTGACACCTGTCTGTCCACCAGAGCTCCCTGTGATGTGCACACCAAGATGCTTTTCTGTGGAGCAACTGAAGAGCAGTCATCACAGAAGCGATTCACTTCTTGCATGTGTGGAGCAGATTCTCTCCTGAAGGTCACTTTTCAAACTTCTCTTTTACTCCTTACGTTCAAAAGATTGCATCAGGACTTTTAGTAGCACTCCTAGTAGTAGACAAAACAGAGATTTGTAAATATCAGCCCAAGCTGGAAGACAAGAAGTAACAGTGCAAATGGATGCTTGCTTTTCACTGCAGTGGTTAATGTGCAGTGTACCTGCAGTGCTCCAGTCCCAGAAGCCAGAAGAGAAAAGCTACGTGCTGCAGTGCAGTACAGCTAATAGCTGCCTTGCCATAGTTTGTTTGATGCTACCCACCATGAGTCTGCATAAAGTCAACAGTCCCCTCCCATCTGCTACATCCTGCATGATGTGCGTAGCACCTGTACCAAAACCGTTAAGCCGTATAGCTTTATTTGAAACACTGATTCATCCTTAGCTCATCCAGAACAGCATGAGAGCTCTTCTCCTTTCTTCTCCTGACACAATACAAGAGCCTCTCATTAAAAATGGCACCAACTGTGAAAACTGTGTAAGATTTTAAAAGCAGATAACCTGACACATCCACTGTCTGAAGTGTTTTTTCCCCCACATGCAACAGTGCAGAAATATATCTCACCAGCTAGACACAATCTTTCCCTGACTGGCTTGTTACCATCCTGAAATGAATCTTTCATGTCCAGAACACTTTTGTACGAATTCAGAGAAGAAATAGAGGGAGTGGCAATAATAACACTGCTTCTTTTCAGCTATCTGAGTAGTCCTCTATCCTCAGGATCTTCTCTGTAGCTCTGCTAATCTACAGCACAGTTGTGAAACAGATTTGAGGCACTTTTTCTAGGTAAACCCTGAAACAAGCCAGTTCACTCTGACTTATTTACATTTCATTGCATTGTTATTCTGAAGTGGAAAGCTAGGAGGTATTTCTGGGCATCACCTGACAGAACAGTGCATTCCTCCAGCTCTGCATACCCTGTCTCTAACACACTGTGATTGCACATGCATTGGAACCTCAGATAGCTTGCCTGCAGCTCAGCAAGCCTTACAATAACATTCTTCATGCTCAAATTTAATTCTGTATTTCACACACAATTAGGAATAGATAGCTCAGTAAATATTTAGGATCTTTGGTTTTTGTCAGAGTGATAAAAAC
>VXAV01003451.1:823705-836178 GCA_013399715.1 Alectura lathami
TTTTTTAAGCCAAAAGACTGGCCATGGTATAACCAATGGCTTTCAGTAGGTATGATTGCACATATTGGTTGTGTAGTCAGCTGCCAGCAATTTGTTAGGAACTTAGGGACCTGGAGAATGTTGCAACCATGCTTATATGCTGTAACCTGGCTACGCTTGATTTTTGTCAAACTTCAGTTCAACTGTCATTCAGATAACTAAACATGGTGAGTCAACTCTCTCAGATTCAGCTTTCACTCAAGAACTGTAGTGAAAAGAGAGCATACAACATCACGGTGTTTTTATTTTTATTGGCTAAAGCAGATTGAACTGAATGTACAGTTTCAATTTTTTGCAAAAATGATATTGTTACTTGGAATTAACAAAAATATTCAGATCATCTTAAAATTCTCCTAGAGTTTGGAACTACCTTAATTAAAATATCTGCACTTGAAAATTTAACAAGGAACGTGAAAATGAACTGACTCATAGAATTAAACCTCTGCAAACAAACTATTTCAAAAATATTTCTGGCATGTGCAAATTTTTTCTTTGAAGGTGGAGCTCCTCATGAGTAGCATTTCATGACATATAGACAACCCTATTCTTAAATACACAACTAAGAGAATAAGAACTGTTAGTAAACACAGTATTGTACTGGCCATAGTGTCTTACAGAGAATCTTATAATGATGTTTTGTCCTTAAATAATTTGTTTAAATGTACTGGAGGGGAACTGGTGTGTGTGTGTGGATACACTTCAACCCTGAAAATTACAGCTGTTTTTTTTTTTGTCTTGTACTGTATAGATGTATGGATTAAAAATGCAACTAAAACATGTAGGACTATAAAGACAATCTATAGGAGAATCTATACAGGAAAAACATGGTTCAGAGTAAGTTCTGCAGACCAGTTACTGGTAATGTCTCTCTGACCTGAATAAAAACTAGCTCACTAGTTCTTACCAATAGATAACATTTGACAGTGTAGCTTTAATGAAATGCTGCTGTTTTTCTTTTTGTGGTATTCCTTAACAATCATGGTAGTGTAACTGGTAACAGTTTTTACCCTCTGTAATGTTAAACCAAAGACAATAGTAGTAATAATGAATACATACATAATGCATTTAAATGCAATTAATTTACAAATTAAAATTCATGTTGAGTTTATTTGAGATTCTGATAGATTTCCAAACAAAGGTGAGTTTGAGAGTCTAATGCAGTTAATTCTTGCTGTACCATCCATTGTGGTCATAATACAAGATGTTTAGTGTACTAGTGTAAGTAGTGTGCTTAACCCATATTTTTTGCATTTTTTCCTCCAAACTACACTTCATTATTTCAGATCATTTACTCTGTTAAATTATAGAGGAAAGTTTTTAAAAAACAAAACAAACAAACAAAAAAAAACTGTGAGAAATAGTGGATCAGGGGCCAGAACTGCACACAATTCATAGCAAGGTAATTGTGAAACTAGATAGTTCAGACACATTAGAGAAATGACAACCATGCACAACGTATTAGGTCCTAAAGGAAGATGCAATCAAAATTCAGCCACTTGATTTTTGAATAGTACAGGTTTGATTATCCATAAAATTCCTTTCATGTCCCATGAGCCTGAAATAAACTCTTACAAATAGTATGCGTACAGTCCAACACAATTATGTATTCCTATTGCCACATGAAATGCTTTTAAGTGACCTCAGTATTTCATAATTGCTCACATGCAATTCAACTGCTTTTTGGAGTATGAGATAACTAGATGCTATGAGATTTCTGCAAATCTTAAGCTTACTCTTACCCACCAAAAACAAACAAATGAAGGAAAAAAAATAACAGAATTAAACATTCTATAACCATCCCATAACCTTACTTGCTTGCTGGAGTTGACAATTCTGTAATTGTCAATTGCATATTTTCAGTCTCAGTAACACTTAGCAAGATCTGAAACCATATATAGACTGATACTTGAAGCATTTTGCACAAAGGAATGAGAATATGTAGTGCTGGAAGCTGAAAGAATACAAAATACACTGGGTTGTACATAGGTTTGAGAAAATATTGGTGGATGAAGTAAGGCCTGTACTTCAGGCTGTGAATGTGTTATTAATTCTGATGAACACAGATCATACTCTAGTTTCTTCTATTATTAAAGAGATGCATACAAGACAATGGCTTTCATGATAAGTGGGAAATGAACACTCAAATGGGTGCATGAATGCAAAATGTTAGATTTTGATTTCTGAAAAGAAATGACTGCTTTAATTTCAGTTAAATACTAGTTCTGGTTACTATAGTAGACAGTAACTAGGTATAGAAGACAACAAATGCTGGAGAAATATCAGGAGTCCCAACAGATTCAAAGATGGCTATGGCTCAGGTGGAGAAAAAGTAGAAAGATGAGGTAATGCAATATATAATCTGAAACACATTGCTTCTATCCTAAAATACTCTAGTCCTTGGGTACACCAGATAACATAATCTGAAGTTACTTGGCATTATGATGATAATAAATGTTTGTACAAACAGATACTCCTCAAGGGTAAAAAGAGACAGCATAGGACTGCTGCTCCAACACATTTGCAGATTAAAATTTCAGGACACTTACAATGTAACAAAGTTTTCCTGGTAGTTGGAGAAAATCTTTATTAGCAGCTATATGGGTTTTTGTGCATGGTCACAAACAGTTTTCAAAGGGCTACTGTCTCTAATGCTTAGTCACTTGAGGTGGCTATTTGATATAAATTGGATGTCCCATCTGGAGAATCTGGTACTGAGAGGTCAGCATAAGCTAGTCTTTCTACAGTTGAAAATGTTGGGTTATAGGCTGAGTATTCCTACAGCAAGAGCATAAATAAGGCTGATTTCCTATCCTATTTGTGAAGAATTTAAGTGCAGCAAAATGATGCTGGAGTAAGATATTAACTTGGATAAGAGTGTTTCCTTTTCTTTATTGGTCTAGTGGAAGTTGAAGATATTATGTGCCTTTGCCTGTCACTGAAAGCAGGTGTACCACTATTAAACCACTGGCGGTATAGGACAGGAAGAAGAAATTCAGTCTAGGCTTTGCTCTGAAACATGAATATATTGTACCCGATGTTCCTGGAAGATGATGTCCACCTGTCTGAACCATTTGTACAGCCATATCTACAGTTGACTGATGACTTTTTGATCCAAATTTTTTAAAGTGTGGGTGCATAGTGAAAGGAAATTACTGCATTGCCATAAAAGCCAAAAGAGCAGTACTTCTGTTTCTAGCATGTAAAACTTGAGATGCATTAGTAGACGGTGTGTGCAACACAAGCTACTGATAGCTGATGGGTAATTTTGTGGCAAATAACTGAAAGCCCCTATCTGTGCTGCAAAAGAGATATTTTTATGCCAATAACGTAGCATTGTGATGGCTAGAAATGATTTGAACAGCTGCCATTCTTAAACACAAGTAGTAAAGCCATATGATAATGATCAGTAGACAAACAAGGATAGTCATGAGTTTTATTAAGCAAACTGCAAACTGCAGGAAGCTAGTTGTGTTCATGTGTCTATTTTCTTAACTTTAAACACTATTTCCATGCTTCATCTGTACAAGTAACTGTTATAACAGAGGACAGTATCTTCAAGATACAAGTATGGGGAGATGGTGAACTTTGTTGTTGAGATGGGATCTGAAATTTGTCTATTCTTATTTCTTCGATATAGTTTTAGGTAGCAAGAATTAGTAAACTCTATTTACCCTGCATAGAATCCCTAAATTTTAGGTTGAAATGCACTGGGCCCTTCTGACAAATGCTTATGGTGTTAGTAATAGGGAAAAAGAAAGGAAGCAATTTAGTCATTTAAGCCTTCCAGAAAAAGATGAATGTTGCAAGAAATTAAGAGTGAAGGCTAATCTAAGGTGTAAAAAGGAATCTGAGCCTTTCAAATCTATCAGAAAGGTAGAAGAGTAAGACAAAGTATCCCATCTATCACCTGCATATCTCTAAGACGGTTGAGAGTCTTGGCTCTTATTTCAAACTTAATGAAAAAAGTTTGTATAGTTAAGTAGTAATGAAGATCTTGCAGTGGCACATTTCATATTGATGAATACTAGATGAAGACAAAATGGGACAGCCTGAAAATATGCAAATCATTTTCAGCTTATGGTAGAGACATTCCATTCTGGACTAATTAAGTTCAGCTTGCCTTAACTCCATAGCATCAAAATTAAAGAAAAATATTGAAGTTAAAAGTGCAGCCATTTACAGTACTTGAAATATTAGACATTTAAAAGGAACATCACTGAATAGCTTTGTAAATGTCTGAGAATATACTGTGATTTAAAATCTGGGTGACTTATGCTTGCAACAAGGACTACTGACCTTGCTGTTACTCGGCTACTAAGAGACACATAGGAACTGTGACGAATGATTCATTTTTAATGTAGTTAACTTGTTTTTTCTGGCGCTACTTTTGTAGGTACTTCTATTCAAATCTTAGAAAATAAAGCACTAAACATTCCATAGGGCTGGCAGATGCAGTTAAAAAAAAAAAAAATAGTGGTTAATTACAACAGGGTTAGTGCTAGGAATTGGAAGAATGGGATACATACATTCAGCTCTGAGACTATATTAAAAATACTGACAAGAAGATCTAACAGTTTCATGTTTTAAAATACTACTCACTCCATCTATCCTTCCTTTTTTTTTTTTTTTTCAATAACAAATATATATACTTCCAAATATTTGTATATTTAGTTTAGGATGATCTTGACATGTCTACTATGTGTTGCTTAGAACTTGGGTTTAACTTGTTAGTTGTTTAAGTGTAACTTCATGGTTTGCCAGATGCTCTCTACTCAGAGAAATGCTTTGCTTGCACACCTCCGTTTATGTGACTTTTCAGTGTGTAGTAGTCAGGCAGTAGCCATTTATTTACTTTTGATTTAAAACAAAAACAAGCAAACAAAAAAATGGAGAATACACGTCACCTTCCCTCTAGTGAAAGTTTCTGTTCTTCATAAATACATAACAAACTCAGAGCAGAAGCACTGTCTAGAATCTGTCAGAATAGAATGTTTGTGCTTTTAGATGGAACCTTAGGTTTGGACAAACTGTGGAGCACAACAGCTATTCTCTGAGCAAAGTGTCTTCACCAGCTACCAGATATTCTTACAAGTGAGTCAGTTGATCATCACAAAAGATGCATGCTGAAAGCTGTTTGTCCTGACAGGTGGTATTAGCATGTTTGAACAGCAGTGCCAAATTCAGCATGGATTCAACAGGCATTCAATTGTAAGGACTGTACTAGAGGTAAAGCTGTGAGATGAGGATGTGGCTATCCCTGGATTGGTTAGACAGCTACTAAAATCCCAGCGGCAAGGTCACAGAAAGATAGAGATCCCAGACAATAGGGCCAGCACAGAAAATAGAAAGAAATAGGCAGTTTAGTCTATTAGTGTTTGCTAGTGTTGTGAGTTATTAAAAATTACATCGCTTGAGCATTCATGGTTAGAGGATACAGGATCTGAATGCTGTGTTTCAGGTCATAGGAAACTAACAAATGTAAGGTCATGTTGATGTGCAGCTGGCTGAAAAATAAGTCTAATGGAAAGTATCCATGTGAAATTAATGACAGTTTGATCAGTATTTCCAACTCTAGTATGCAGAATGTTTCTGAAAGATAAGAATAAAAGAGAAATTTTTAAACAAGCTAGCAACTGTTATACATTGTAATGGAGTTGATGTTATACATTTTAATGGACTGAAGTTATCACTTCTGGTGAAGATCCCTGTATTCAAGAAAATAAAAATATGGCATCAAGGTGACTATCCTGTGATATGTTTTCCGTTGTCTAAGGATCTTGCTGTGTGGGTAGCACCCCCTGCTAAGTTACACCAAGAAGTGCTGTTGTATACCAAGCTGCTTCCAAGGGAAAAATGGATTAACTTAGCTAACAACCTACTCTGTATGGCCAAGGTTGCGTGTGTAGAGTTGTGATGTTTTCTCACCAATGGGCAGATGAACACTGCAGTTTCAGTCCCCCTCACCAAAGAAAGAAGAGGAGAAAATACGATGAATGAAGGCTCAAGAGTTGAGGTAATGGCAGGGAAGTTTCTTACCAATTATCATCATGAGTAAAACAGTCAGTGTAGGGAGATTAGTACCATTTGTCTACTGGTAACAGTTTGCTTTTAGTTCTCACTGCTCTAGTCTAAAAACACCTTTCACCCCCCAGGTCCATCCTCTTCTACCTCTTCCTCCCCAAGAAACTCGGGGGAACAGGGAATGGGGGCTGTGGTCAGTCCATAATCTTGCTGCTCCTTTATCCTCATGCTCTTATCCCACGAAGGAGAGTTTTGTGCTCAGGATGCCATCCTTCCTAAACTGATCCTCTGTGGTCTTCCGACAGGCTGCACCTCTTCAAGCACTGCTCTGTACTGCAGGGCCCACCCTTCGGGAGCTGCTCCAGCACAGGGCCAACGGGCGGCAACTCCTCCAGATCTCTGCTCCACTGTGGTATCCTCTCCACAGGCTTCAGATCTGGCCCAGGGCCTGCTCCTGTGGGGGGTCTCCACGGGCTTGGGTCTCCTTCAGGCCACATTCACCTGCTGTACCATGGGCCTCTCCCAGGCTGGAGGGAGGTGTTGCTCTGTGCCTGGAGCATCTCCTGCCCTTCTTCTGCTCTGGCCTTGGTGCCTGCAGGGCTGTTTCTCTCATTTCTCACTCCTCTCTTCCAGCTTCTGTGGCACAGCAGTTTTTTTCATTCTCAAATCTGCTCTCTCAGAGGCACACCTAGCATTGCTTATGGCTTGGCTCTGCCCTACTGGAGCAGCTGGAGCTGGCTCTGCTTTGACATGGGGCAGTCACTGGGCTCTACTCACAGAGGTCACTCCTGCAGCCCCCTGCTGCTGAAACCTTGCCATGTGAACACAATGCAAGAGTGCACAATGTCACTGAAGCGATTTTGTAATAAGTGATGAGTCAGAAGGTAGTTTGTGGATGTTGAGGTGGGCTAAATGTCAGTGAGATAGGGTGTACTGAAATACTTACCTTTGCATTAAAGAACAGCAGAAAAGCAAGTGAGCTGGTTGTGACCAGTTATTATCAATAATGTTCAAATGGTGGAACAGCTGCATGTAAGCATGCAGTTGTCACAACTGATGCAACTTGCGACACTTTTGGAGCAGATAAAGGAGAGAGAGAGAGTAGGAAGCTACAAGAAAAAATAGAGCTGTACATAAAAGCATGGACTAGGATAGTTTTCTCTACATGCATGTATCTTGTAAATCCCTAAGCTTTCCTGCTCTGTTAATGAAGCATGAAATGAACCGTGACTTCATATTCAAACAGGAGGTATTTAAATACAGAATAAAGGTGAAATTCAAATTGTTTTGAGCAGAAGAATGATCGTTTCCTCAGTAACCAGTGGGCTGCTTTAAAGTGAGAAGACAGAGAAAACACATCAGAACCTAAAAGCAGTGCCCAGTGTACATTTCTGGCAACATATTAGACAATGGAAATAAAACACTGGGAACTCTGGATTTTTGCAAGTTCTTACCAAACCTGGAGCAAATTGAGAAGGTCACAGCATTTTTCTGGTGGTATGTTCAGTCTGAATGAGTGACTTGAGAGCAGGTTAGGGCTGGAAGCCTCAACAGGAAACTTCTCCAGTACTGTTTGCGTTCATGAGCCAAAGTAAGATCTCTGTTAGGTAAATAACTGTAGATAACCTGTAAGCCAGGAATTAGAATCTGAATGGCCAAATAGGAAAAAGATGTTGCATCTTTCATCAGGAGAGTGTTTTGGAGGAACAAACCTTTTAATATGGCATAGAATATTAGGAAGATAATGACTAATGGCTTGTTAGATAACCAAGTGTATATAACATGGGATACCACCTTTTTACCCAGCTTGATAGAGATAGGACAAGGGGGAAAGGTTTTAAACAAAAGAGGGGAGATTTAGGTTAGATATTGGGAGGAAATGTTTTGCTCAGAGGGCGATGGGGCACTGGCCCAGGCTGCCCAGAGCAGCTGTGGGTGCCCCACCCCTGGAGGTGCTCAAGGCCAGGCTGGGTGGGCCCTGGGCAGCCTGATCCAGTGGGTGGCAGCCAGCCCACAGCAGGGGGATGTGGCTGAGTGGGCTTTAAGGTCCTTTCCAACCCAAACAATTCTGTGATAACTCTGATAAAATGAGATTAGATTGCATCTGCATGATCTCAAAGGCATTCTCAAACAGAGCAGTGACAGGGTGGTAGTTGTTACATTTCTACATGTGTGGATCCTGCAGGAAAAGGATTAAGAAAGGGGATGATGTAAATGTGTTAAGCTATTAAATTAATCTGATGTGTCCTAATTTTTGTTTCACCAAGATTACAAAAAAAAAAAAATCTGTAATTTAGGCAATATATTATCTAGTTTTCCTCTTGCCTTTTGACTAGAAATGGTGTATCAGTTTGAATACTCAACGGGCAATAATGCTATGCAAACATAAACTTCATAATAGCAATGAGTAAAATTATATGGAAAAGAACAGAGAAGTTCAAATTTCTAGTCTTTTTTGAAGTAAAGAGATAGAACTAAAGCTTAAATTTTTTTGTTCATTTGTTTTTGGTTTAAAGAATTTTCCTCTTTGGAGGTATTCAGAAAACATTTGGATGTGTTACTGGGTAACTAGCTTTAGATGGCTTTGCTTTGAGCAAGGAGGTTGGACTTGATGACTTCCAGATGTACCTTCCAATATCAACCATTCTGTAATTCTGTGAATGTACTTTAAAGAATCAAGCATTAAAGCAAATACTATTTTTTGTCCTGAAGATTTCTAACTAAAATTACAAAGACTGTAAGACACAGACTAGATCAATACAGTCATTTCACAAATAAATAAGGTGAATGCAGAAGTGCTGCAAGAGTCTTTCTGACCCTAAGCAGTAATGGGTCTTGCCTATCCTTCCTTTAAAATGCTAGCTAACCTTCTATGAAAACATTCACAAACTATATTAAATGGTTGCCTGGCAGTTTGGACATGAAGAATGGGAGTATCCAGCATGATGAAAATATCAGATTATAAGAAACCAATTGGCATGGCTACAACAATAAAATCAGAATGGTGCAAAAGAAGCTAAACCAAGTCCATGCTGTGTGTACTGAAGATGCTCACTCACATAAGCCTACTGGTTACCTGGGATGCTGTGTGTGCGTTTAGGAGAAGGGCAGTGGTGAGTAGCTCAGTGGGTGGCAAGTGAATAATACAATTTTCTGAAAGAGAAGAATTACCTGGAAGTCAAGGTAGTGTTTCCCTTCCTTAGCTGATTGTAGCTACCACTGAAGTGGCAAGAATTATGCTACTAGTTTATGTTCATGGAGGTTTCTGATGCTTCATGAAAATTGAACCAGTCTATACTGGTTACTAAACATCTTACTGGTGAGCACTTCAAGCAAAAATGAACCAACAAACCTGCATGTTTTACAATGTACTGAATGCTGCAACTCAGTGTAAAGCTATTGATTGCATTTCCCAGAATGCATGCTGATAGGATGATTGAACGTATTTGGCACCCCGTTCCAAGAAAAGCTATGATGCGCAGATGAACACCTACAGATTGTATAAGCAATTATGGTTTATTCCTCTTCTTCCTGGGAAGTAGATGGTAGCTTATCGTGGTATTTTACTGCCTCTATTCAGTGTTAGAATCAGGTAATGGATAATCAGCAATGCAGCAGTTCAACAAGGTATTTTACCTGAGTAAAATACCGGTGGTAAGAGAGAGGTTTAAATGCTTGTGCACAATGCAACAGTTGAGAAGGAAACAACTAGGCCCTCAGGGAAGTAGCAAAATTTTTTTAGATGTGTTTGGTAGACACCGGTTTTGCCGGTCAATAATGACTATTGCCTTTTGTAGATGAGTTTGTCCATTATTGCTGAGGGCTGAATTCTGTTCTTTTCCATATTTCTACTGCATTTTAGACTTTAGGACTGCTGAAGCAGAAACACTTGGGAAATCTCTTATGAGAGTACTCAGTGGTGAACTCTGAAGGTATCTGGCCTTCTGTCTTACACCTTTTGAGATACTGAGTGAAGACCAATTGTTTATGTTCTGTATTATTCTTAAGCAGATTAAGAATTTTTTATAAAATGAAGTCCAAGTATATATAATATGCAAGAAAATGCACCACTCTATTTGAATTTATGTGTGATGGGAGCAAGTGAATTTGACCAGAGTAGGTAAGAATTGAAGGAAATTAAGTGAAAAGATGGTAACAGAATATAAGAGCAATGAAAGTTCAAGTTGTGTTATTTCTTGATTCTTCCAGGGCATGTTAAGGTCTCTGTCAGTTGCCTTGCACTGTAAGTACAGTGCTACTTAACACAGAGCCAGTGGAAAGGCAAAAAATACGTTGCTTCAAATTACACTTCATTCTGGCAGTCTGAACTCTTAATGAAACCTGAAAGATAAATGCCTTCTGGCCCATCTGTCTAGAATTCCTTCAATCACTAAAATGGTGTCCTAGATACTTTCCTGTTTCATCTTGTAGTCCAAGCTCTCCTTACTCTAAGGTCTCTCTACAGCTTCATATTGGATTGAAAAGAAAACCGCAGATTTATTACTGGCAATAAATCAGACTTTTTTGTCTGACAAATTTCTGGCATAAACAGCTGTAGTAAAAATCTTTGTAGCTGAAGAGGAGGGAGAAAGTGCAGGAGAACAGTCTTTATAAACAGAAATGTGTCTGCTGGTGGACAACTTAAATGCAATTATTTGCCATTCGTTACCTGCAGAACCTACATGCTTGTGTATATGTACAAAAATGCACATTGTGGTGCCGGTCTGATTCAATTTTCATTAGAGTGAACAAAATTATGCTATTTGTTAGATGATTGAGTGGTGGGATAGCAATTACTCTCTTGCATCTGTAAATCTGACTGTTGTCCAAGTTTATCTGAAGTTAGAAGTGGGAATTAAATGGGCTTTTCAGATCTCATTGTGAATGCTGAGTATTATCACTCATCTATAATGGATAAGGTATAAAAAGAGTTTGGTGTTTGTACTCAATATCTTTGTGCAGATTGTGTATACCAGGGATTATATCTTGACTTGAAAGTAACAGAGGAGTTTATATTCTTGTTCATTTAGTAACTGCAAATTCTCCCTTTTCCTCTGCTAAATGTGACAACATGTCAAGTAAGCGATGAAGTCCATGGTAACCATGGAATTGCATTTATCTGTAAATAAATTAGAATTAAACATTGACGCTATCGGTTACTGTTCTCTCAATGGACTTCTACGTTGTATTGATCTCTTGAGTTTTATCTAACCCCATGAGCTTTTGCTTTCAGTCAACAGTAAAATAGTGGCTACAGGCTTCCCCTGCAGTAGCTGAAAATGTTTTTGTTTTTTCCTAAGCTCTGACCTTCTTATGTCTATGGAAAAGTTGTAGCATGTTGTAAAATGGAGAAAAAACAAGCGTTGTGTGCTCATTTGGATTGCTATTTTTTTCCTTTCTTTTTCGCTTAGACCCTTTTTGAAAGGGGTTAAGTGAATGTGGGTGTAACACAAAATGGATCAAAACCAAACAAACAAGCAAACAAAAAACTAGCCCAACATGCAGAAAGTTGCAACATTTATGGTCAAATTCTGTGCATTTGAAACATGATAGAATGAAAATGACAGTACATCGTTAACTTTTAGAATTATAGGGAGGGTGACTAGAACGTTTCTTATAGCACTTTTAGCTATTTGTTCATCAATACTGACACAATGAAATTATCCTAATTAAAGGACTGCTAAAGGAGTAAGTCTATCAGGTGGATCAGCTTGGTGAACAGTCATGCTGCAGGTAACCAAGCAACCTGACAAACTGCCTTTTGTCTCTGCAATAAAGACAGTAGCTAGAAGTGAAATTACTGGTATCTGAAGTGTGGACACTTGAACAGGGTTTCTTCATCTAGTTGCTGGCAATTCTTTTAAGAAAACTTGACATTGGTCTTGACTCATGAATACCTTTAATTTAGTACTGAAACACACTGGGTAAGACATCTTCAAGTAATTAAAAGGAATTAGGAGTGATTTGGAATAAAGAGACATTTATCAGGCTCTATTTTTCCGTGGCAAACCGTTCTCCATGCATACTGACCAAATTCAGCACTGTCTTTCTGTATTGTGTTGAATGCTAAGGTATCCAGACAAGGGTCTCAGGGGTCTGTTCTCAAATGGCAAGGTTTCTGCCTGGATCTGGTATCTCCGTGAACTGTCTGCCATAACAATGTCTTGGACAAGAGAAGCCTTTCTTGAGCAGGGAACAGACCTAAACAGTATGTTGGGGGGTTGTCCAAAAGGAAATCTGAGTGGACAGCTAATTCCTGTTCCATTCCAGATTCTCGCTTACTTAGAATCCTGTAATGACATTTGTTTTAGAGAATGTAGAACTATTTTTTGCTTACTTTTGATTTCTTTTTTTTTTTTTTTTTCCAAGTATTTTAAAGCAAGGAAAAAAACAGTTTGCCATTATTAGTTTTT
>VXAV01003451.1:838865-859743 GCA_013399715.1 Alectura lathami
TTCCCCAGACAACCCCTGGAAGGATGTCTATTGAAGTAAATGAGGCTTTTAAAATATGAACATACTGCACTTCACTTTTTTCCAACTCCTTAATTTCTATGTAGGCAGTGTCTGTTAGTTTGGCTTGTGCAGTCATCTCACTGGAACATATGAGGAGCAGAACCTTTAATTTCAGTAATCTAGTCAGGTCATTACTGAATGAGAAATCTTTTACGCTCCCATCCTCAGTTTGTTTGTTTTCTGTAAGCTGCAAGTTGCCAGTTCAGCAAGACCTGAAGCTTCAGTTTCTGAAAACAAAAATTTGTATTTATTCTCTGCAAGAAATAGTATGACATGAAGAGAGAACTGTAATGAATGAGGAAAAGAGGGGGGCCCACTTTCCTGACTGCTGTTAATTAAGATAAATTATAAAGGAAAAGGTTATTTTCATGTTGGTTTGATGGAACTTAACTTTTGCTCAGAAATGCCAGACTCATAGCAACTTTACTGATGGTGGTTTCTTCCATAAGAAATGGAAGTATTACGATGTTCATTCCTGGAGTAACAGCAGTAATTCACATTTAAATAGACCTCAGAAGAGGTCAAAATGCATGGCTTCTACAGAAGTTAATGATTACACTCCATTCTGGCTTTTATTACAGCAGTTGTTAATTAGAAACTGGACAAATTCAGTACACATTACAGTGTTTGAGCAGAAGATACAAATCACGTGGTTTTATTAAGTGAGATAAAATGTTGTAAAGGCTATCACTGAGCAGTCTGAAATGTGGGCTTTTTCTAATGAGCCACGATCTTAAATGTGGAAGAAACAAATATCTTGTGGATGTGCAGCTTCCGGCCCTAATTCCAATTGGTACAAGGTAAGCGGTCCTGCCACCAGGTTCTGCCTTGCTTGTTAAATGGAATAGGCTGATGAAGCTGGCCTGTCTCACAAGCACGGACATGCTGTGTAGTCCTGGCAAGGTATTCCTCTTTCTGACTGAGTGTTGTGTTTTTAAAATGGGTATTTACAGGAGAAATCATCAGACTGTGATGTTTACATAGAAAAGGAGCTTGAAAGTTCCTAAAATATCAGTAGCCCTAATTGACCAGAAGGAGAAAGCTAGCAGAACATACTGCCTTGAGTGTTTATTGAAAAGAAATGCTTGGTTGTTAAGATGGATGTAATACAAGAAAATAGGTATTCATAAGGCTGGACAGATCTGGACAGCATGGTCAGAAACATACTGTGGATACTGCTTTCTTTAGACTGACACAAGTTTTTTTTTGTTGTTGTTGTTCCTTTTAAAGATGACCAGAGCTTAAGGAGCAAGTATTCCTATTTTGGGAATGCATGATGAACACTGGTGATAGGGAAGGAAAGAGGTAGTCAAAATAATTAATGTATGGCATTTATTTATTCAGTTCTCAAGATTTTTACAATAGCTTTTGTGATCAGATCAGCCTTTCTGGGATTAGTAATAATTTAGCAAGGAAGGAAGCCATTGTACAAAACCTTTTGCATTGTTCAATTTTCTTTTTCTGTAAGCTACACTTTAGAGCAGAACAAGTGAAGGAATATAAAATCATAACTCCATCAACTCCTTCACTGTATTTCTTTGTGCTGTTTGTTAGAGACAGAATGCTCATAAGCATCGCAAACTGTTGCTTACTAACTTAGGCTAAGATCATATGAAGTCTAAACTGTTACTCAGGATACAAGCTTGTCAATAAGCCAGTGGTAGGTCTGTCTGAGTAGAGAATTGCTATGCAGTGAAGAAATCCACAGAATGTTTGAGTGAAACTAGAAGTAGGCTATATGCAATAGCTTAGGTTCTGTGGGGAGTAATTCGGTGTACTGAAAATCTTTACGTTGTGGTGTTAACTGATGTTTATCTACCATCAGTTTTCTGCACAGCTATAATCCTTATCATGGGAAGTATACAGACAGCATTTAAGAGCTGGCTGTCCAGGAGGAGACAATATTTTTTGTGATGTAAGAGTAACGCAGCAGTGTTTGCTACATATATGTGCCCATATATGTTCCATCCTGCCATTTCTACAGAAGACGACATTATATTAGGATGCATTAGAGAAAAAGTGGACAATCTGGCATCTTACAAGATGCATGTATGACCTTAATTTGACATTTGGCTCTGATTCTCTCACTTTGAGAGGTGTGGTCCAGTTGCTGCCCAGATGACAGCAACAAGGAGATAATATATTAAGTAGGAAAAGACTGAGAGGAGGTGTAAGACTCCAAGTGTAAAATGTTGGTGGGAGGGATCAAACCAATGGTTTATTCCATGCATTTGGGGCGAGAAGTGAACTAGAACTGCAGAAAAGGACACCTAGTCTAGGACAAATTTATACTTACCAATGCACACACTAAATGCCATAGAATTCTACAGACGTTTCCTACAGAGCAGGTGCAATTTCCAGTAATATCAGTGAGGAAAGCAGTTATACTCTCATCTGTGGAGATCATTTGCATGTGTATGGCCCTGCCCTGGGGCAAGAGATGATTTGGGTGATATTCCAAGGCTGTGTATTTCCTCTCATAAACATCAGTATTGCGAGAGGGATCATGGCCTCTGTCTTGCTTCAAGCCTGAAGAATGTTTTTATGCTAACTGTGAGAAAGAACTACCTCATGGTAAACAACACATTTCCAGGCACGAGATGCTTGGTACTGCACATACTTCCCCCCCGCCCCAAATATGTTAAGAATTGGAAATTAAATATTTATTGTTCAAACCTTTAACCTGAGTTACATGCCAAGGTTGTTTGCTACTTGTTGAGTAAAGTAGGATTTCAATGACCCAGAGTGAGGCTATTCAGCCTGCATCACGATATATTTGGGAGTTTGGTAGCTGCTCTAAATTCAGTGTATCAGCGTTGGAAACCTGGTTCCATGCTTGGGCCCAGGGAAGGAAGGTGTGAGTACGCTTTGTCTAGAAGCAGGTAGCTGCAGAACTAGCTGCCTGGATATGGACAGCAATTATTGCAGTGTGCAAAGTCTTGGTGTCTTCAGGATAGCAGGCTTTGCACTGTAGTGGTCCAAACTCCAGCAACAAAATTGGGTTCTCTAATGCAAGAAGTTTAGCTAGAAATGCCATGTCCATCCCTTGCTCAGATATTAGGCCAAAATTAGCACATACTTTTGTCCTATATTTTTAGGAGTTTGATGAATAAATATTGGACAAAAACTCAAATTTTATCAGAAGTAAACGATTTTATTTGGTAAATGCAGAAAATGGAAAGCCATTGAGTAAAAGCTGTGGGTTTTTATATTCTAAGAACGTTTCCTTGGCTGTTTTATTAACTTATTTTCCTGTATAAATTCTGTGTATGAAATCAGATGTTGGTGGCTCCAGGCCCAACAAAACAAAAAGAAAAGTTGCTTTTAAGAACTGGAAGAAAAAAGACAATAGCAACGTTTTATGTAATATTACCCTTTAATCATTCAGAATATATATTTGATGCAGCTTTATTCCAAATTCTAACATACACATTTCAGGGACAGCTGAATTTTACTGAAGGGTTAAATATGTGTATTTAGCTGAATAAAACAATAAAAGGAAAAGCAACTTGGACTTTAGTGCTTGAATATCTTTGCACAACAATTTGAGTCACCTGATAGTTCTGAATAGTGCAAATTGATAATAACTATTTCTAAGAATGAAATTAACCTAAATATTTGTTTCATAATGTGAATAATCTTACTTTCTGCCTTAACTGCTCAGCAAGGAAGAAATAAAGAGACCAGCTTTAAGGCTGCAGGTCAAACCACAACCCTTTTCTTTCACAGAAATTTCACAGTAATCTATGTTGCTGCATATATATATATATATTTAATCAATTACATAGTAACCCTTATATTGTTTGAACAGTTTAAGAAAAAAGTCAGGGCTTTATTTGCTTTGATTCAGTTTGCTGAATATGACTGTTTGTGGTTGCATAGATTTACTCATGCTAGGTATGAAAGTTCAAATTTCATATGTTGGTTTGAGAATGTGTATCAGGCAAAATTTTGGTAATATAACAACGTTGCTTTTAATAGTAGTGTGGACAATAACATTATTATCAACAAGTTCAGTGAAATAAGGAGAAAACATACGGTTCTGATTGAGCTTGCTGGAGGCAAGTGGTGCCATTGGATAACATTAAGACTTGTGAGATTGTCTGGAGGACAAAAATATAGACTATGGTGGAACAAAAAAGTAGCACAGCATTCTTCTCAGAGTAGGGATAGCACATTCGGAGTCCGTAAGGCACCAAGCATTATATTCAACTGGAGTGAGTACATGGATGCTGCTTAGCAAGATTTTCTGCTAGGTTTAGCAGCCAGACGGAGAAAAGAGTTGAGCTTCACCTACTTTTCTCCTCCAATGAAACCATTTAGAACTTTCTTGATTACAAACACTTCTTGAAATTTTTATATAATAAAAGGGCCTTTATTGTAAATGGAGCTTATTTACAGAAACTTTTCTATGTTCAGTAAATACAAACACTGAAAATTTTCTATCATAAATGAGGCTACATCGTAGAGACTCTTTATAGAAGCTTTTCCATCAGAGAGCAGAAGAAATGAATAGATAAGAAGCCTGTTTTATTCACATAAAAATAAACATTTAGGGAGAAAAAAAAAAAAAGACTGAAAAGTATTTATTTTGGTGAGTAAGGATAGGGATAGAAATAAGAAAACATTCCTTTCTTGTCATTTTCAGACTTATTTCATTATGTTATGTCCTGGAGAATTTTCTACCCTTTAATATAAAGGTTTGTGGAGGTCCCTTGATAGTCTTATGGGAAAGCATATTTATGGATGATTTTGTGGAATCTAACTGACTATGAGGAAAATCTATGCTTTTTATTTTGATTTTGTGCAGCAATTTAAAATGTGAAAGATAGAGAAAATCAAGCCTTCTGTGACTTGTGACCGTTATAATCTGAACCATTGGAATGACATGTTTAACTCAGTTATTGATGGAATTGGGAAATACAGTTGTAGAAATTATCCAGTACAAGTACAGTGAAAAAAGTGCATATTTGGTCACTATCATCATGTTAAGATATCGAATCTTTCATACATGTAAATGGATAGTTCCTAAGGTTAATTGATTGAAAACTGATATTCTACTGACTTTTCCAAACCTAGGTAAAGCTAGCTCTTCCCTGTTGTAACACATCCAATATATTTATGATGTCAGTGATGAAGCTTTTCTGCAGAGTAATAGAAACCAACAGGAACATATGGTGCAATCTCTCTGTATAATAACATATTTAGTGCTAGCCATTACAGTAAGAGTTAATAAGTGAAGTTAAGAAAAGGATTATATTTTTGGGCTCAAGTCTAAATTTTCAGGGTGACAAAAAATTTTTCATTTTTAGTACTGTCCCAACTGTTATGACTACATCAAATTCAATGTCTATGATTATTGAAGGAATTGTAAAATTACTTCCTATGTACGTTAGTAAGGTGGATATTATACATGCTTCATAGTTCTGAAAGCCTGACATATTCCCCTAAATTTGACTTGTAGAGAAACATAATAATTACCAAGAAGTTGGTAGTAACTGTGTCAAAAGGTTACTATTGATATCAATGTACTATGCCTTGTGTGGTGTTCAAGTTAAAACTTACATATGAACTTTCTACATTTTTCCTTGAAGTATTTTTTGCAAGAGGGGAGGTGGGTTAAGCCACTTCTAGATTTTTTATTTTTATTTTTTTATTATTTAGACTAGGCTATCTGCTACTGGTCTTCCTCGAAAGCAGTTCTATTTTCTTGGATCCACAGAGGCTATTAGTTTAAAAGAGCAGAGCAGAACAAGCTGTCGATGTCCTTCCACAGTATATGCTTCTATTAGATTTGTATCATGTCTACTTCAGGATCATTCTTTTAATAGCAATAGTAGGTAGTGTATGTTAAAATAGCATAAAATAAGTAAATCATGAGGTATGTAAACTAGATTAGATGTTTGGAAACCCTTAAAGGCCAGGAGCATAAAGTAGGTCAAAATTAGTGCATAAATTTAGTTCCTTCTCCTTCATCAGAGGCTTGCAGTGGAACTCTGAAGTGAAAGGTTAGAAGGAAATCAGTTGTTTCTGTATAAATAAAAGTTATGAAGAACAAATGTGCTGCTTTAAATGTTGATCACATGTATGTTCAGAGTTTAAGTACTTTGTAAATCTGATTCTGACCCAAAGTGTGGTTACATCCTGGTGTGGTTTAAGGTTTTTTTTTTTGTTTGTTTTGTTTTGTTTCTTAACATGCTTCTGTGGTATTTTCTTTGTGTTTTCCAGTAAGATAATGGATTTTTACGAACTTCATGGAAACATATATTTAGGTTGTTTAGCTTTTACTCATTGTAACCCATTGGTTTGGAAGTCTCCTCCCCCTTTAACTGGAAGTGTGATTTCAGAAATCTAACTAAAATTGACATTTAGAATGCTGCTTGTATTTTCTGTGTATGGATGTAATTTCCTTTATCAATATTTTTTTCTTGGAAGTTGAGAATGGTGATAAATCTAATCCCAAAGAACTTCTTGACAGTTTATATCTTAAAATATCTAGGCATATTATAAATAATTATTAAGCAGAATGAAATGATTTTCAAATATGTTCACAGGATTTTTTAAAATACTTGAAGTGCTAACAGAAGCTGAGAGAAATTTCAAAAAAAAAAAAAAAAAAAACTCCTATAAAATGTAATTGCTTGCTTCTTATGTTCAGCTCATATGCTACTTAGATTTGGGTTCAAATTAATATCTACTGTTGCTCAGCATTCCTTGCTATAGCTCCCAGAAGAGCTATGGTGAGGGGAGCTCACCTAGCTAACTGTAGTGTAATGAAGCATCTGAAACATGTTGTGGCCATCTTCTGAAAGCAGATAACTAACATTATGAAATGATACAGGGAAATAGTTGCCATTCAAGAAAAGATGAAAACTGAACTACCCTCTTCCAGTCATTTCTTCAGTGATGACAATACTGTGAGAAAAATATATATACTGTTTTGGTCAGAGAATCTTTACAAGATAGGAAAAATAACTTGAACAGAACACAGTATCTTACCTGACTTGAGGTGTTATTTCTTTGATCATAGTTGTACCCACTGTTATTTTCATTAAAAAGAAAATATTTCTGGTTGAAACAAATCAACAGATGCTTTATGATGATATATCAGTAAGATTTCGCAATTTTACATGTAATTTGAATTCAGACCCATCTTTGGCAATTATTTTTACAAGAAAAATAGTGTTAATTTCAATATTCTTTGAAGAGTTTGGGGATCTTCTGTATTATAAGCATGTAATTTTTTCTTTTTTAGCGTTAATAAGAAAAACAGAACTGTATCAACTATTTTTTCCCACAGTCGGGCTGTTGCTAGAAATCCAATTTTAAGGATTTTTGCACAAAGGTGTAATAAATGTATGGAATTCTAGCTTTTGAGAGGATTTCTCAGTTGACTTTCTTCTTGTGAATGCAGGACAAAATTCAACACAAGAAAATCATTAAAAGTGATGCTGAAGGACTAACTGAGACGGAAACACATTGGTAAGCATACAGCTAGTCTTAAACCATCAAGTACACTGTGGTCTGAGTTCACAACCAAGCCATTATTCATTGGGATTTATCTAGATTAACACCTGTCTTTTGAGGACAGAATCCAGGTAACAGCTGTTAATTTTAAGTTACATGTAATGTAGTGTATTTGGCTTCCTGGAAAGACATGGCAAAAACATCTATGAGAAGTTGTCATCAGATCAAAATTATTTCAAATGTTGTTATTTACATTACTTGTCTTCTTGCAAGTGATGGGCATCGAGGAGAAGTATCTGAGATTATGCTTAGGAAATACAAAACCTCAGTTATTCCATGAAACAACCTTTTTAGTGTTGCAGATTGCAGAGCCTGTTCAAGGGCATGTAAAACTTGCTGCACTGACCCATTAAGGCTTTAGATATCTGGATTTGTTACACGTGTTCTGGGTTGTGTTGGATCTTAATTACCGTACAGAGGGAGAGACCTGCGTGCACGCTGCCCTTGCCGGAGCATGGTGGCAACAGGCAGTGATCAGCTGCCCTCTGCTCACGGTGTGAGCAGCTATCTTGTAGGATAGTCTGACTGCTGTTGAAATGTGATGATAACTGAAGGAGTTGCACAAATACTATGTTTGATGTGTTGATACTTCAAGATTCAACTCATGTCCTGTCCTTCTCATCAGCTTGGAGGCCAAGTGCCAGCTGTCCATGATTTTGTTATCTTGAATAAAGAGTACTCAAGGTAACTGGTGTCACTACCTTTGAGTCTTACATGTCTTAAAGTGGTTTTCTACTGACTTCATCCACTTCCTTGAGAAATTCAAGCCATCCCATTTCTTAGGGGGCTAGTATAAACTGAAATGCTCAGCTGGAGTCAACACTGTTGCTGAACACTGGTAGGTGACCTGGGAAGGTGTCAAAGAATGTATGGACATATAAATGAGAAACAGGACAAATTTACCACAAGCTTTCATTCAAACCAGGTTTATAACTTCTGGTTTGAAGCATTCATATAACCTGTAAGGTTCTCTAGTATCCTAATATCCCAAGTACCCCCAATGTCAGTAAAAGTCATTTGCAATAACATTGTATCATGCTGCTGGGGAAAAAAAATATTTGCTTACCCATACAGCAACAATGGTTGCTATATCTTAACTCGCTGTTTTCGAATACTGTATGCATGACAATTAAAACATAATATTCAGTTTTAGTTTTATGTTTCCACTATAAAATCAGTTTGCTGGTTAAATCTTCTAAATGGTTATTACTCCTTTGGTATCAGTGTGGATTTGTCATGCTCTTTTTTTTTAGTATGTGCCTTAAGCTACTGGAGAACAGTTACTGTTTATTTATCATAACTCTTTGTATCTTACTGTTCAGAGAATCACATCTGTTACTGATGACCGGAACTATAACATTATTTAAATATTTACTAGTAACCTCTTAAGGTTGGCATACTGCGTATTTTTTTTTATCTACATGAATTTCTTCGGTAATGTGAGCACAAGTAGCTTAACATGAAAATGAGAGGTTTTTGTATTATAAACAGCATAATCTCTAATTTCCCTGAAACTTAAGTTTTGATGTCTGAAAAGTACTAACCCAGATGTGTGGAAACTCACTTCAGGTTTAAAGGTATGAAATTAATAAATTATAGTGCTTTTGAAATCATCTTTCTAGATCAGCCTTAACTGCAACAATTGAAAAATCATGATGTTGTGCACAAAAGACTACCTGTGTTCAGACTTGCTTGGATAAATCTTTTGAAGTTGAACCTGTTCTAAACCAAATAGACACCCTTTAAGGAATGTTGATTGGGGATACTGTAATTTTAAGTGCAGAAGTTGATGCAGCAGTCCTTGGACACATGAAGGTTCTTCAGCATTAGTGTATGCTTGAACTGAGAGGATGTACTGTTAATTAAACAGAAGAGATGGTGCTTCAGTCCAGGATGTTTCACTACATTCACTGCTTCCTCTGTTTTCTGTTTTGTTTTGTTTCTAGTAGACTTTAACACCTTTCAGGTTATTTCCTCTTTCATATTTTTTGTAGCTATAAAGCTTTAAAAGGATACAAGCTGACATCAGGTGGGTTGAAAATTTCAATTACCTGAGTGTAACCGGATAAACTGGATTAACTGGGCGTAACTCAGTAAAAGCAATAGTGAAAAAGAACTTGAGGAGCTACTTCATTACATCCTTATGAATTCTGCAAAAGTAGTTTTTAGTTTTGAGAAATATTAACTATAGTCACATTTCATGCTGAAGTTGGTAATTGATCTATTAGTGCTTTTTGGTGATCTTTATATCAGATTTTAACAGAGCATCCACTCTTCACAGAAGAGATTATCTCAGTATCATACTTCTTTTATTCTTCTTTTAATGAATATTGAGTATGGAACAATGATTTAAGACCTGTGATGGAGTAAGCATTGAGAATCATACAGTTAGGTGACTAAATGATATGGTGAAGTGTGCACAGTTGGATTCAGACCTGGGCTGTTATGCCAATAATGAGAATGTATGAAGTGACATAACAGACTTGAAAGAGATTTGCAATAGGGTCGCTTTGAAGTCAGAAGACTTGTTTCTTTTTCCCCCAAGTTCAAGGGTATTTTAAGTCTTTACCACGTTTCAGAAAGGATATAATGCTAAAGAACATAATCATAAGTAGCATTCATCTAAATAACGTCTTACAAGTAATGTTGATGGGACATACATGCCTCATGTACAGGCAGGGAGCTAGAACACTAAGATATATAAATGTTCATTTCAAGGTCTGACTGCTTTGTTTGTATATTATTCTCAAGAATTGTGAGTAATACATCTCCTAAGCCAAAGCAATGGGAATGAGTTTTCAGCAGCCCAAATCCTGTAAATTTATTGTGGAATAAAGTACAATATCAAGCTGAAGAGTCTCATCAGAGAAGGGCTTTGCAAGACCAAAGACAAAGCTGGGAGTCAGGGACATAAGAAAAACAACTAAGAAGAGATAATTAAGGGCATGAAAAATCTTAAGAAACTATTTTCTCCTTACAAATAGTTTTCTACTTGCTGACTAGACAGTAGTAACTTTTGCTGCTGTAGCATCTTGCAAGACTTATTTATAGACAAAATGGCTAACCATTTGGGTTTAACACACAAATCAAAACAAACAACAAGATCCACGAACATTTCATGACATGTCTTTAATGGAGCATATGACATTTGTGCTACCACTGTGATGATGACAGAAATCTGGAAGCAGCAAGGAAAGAACTTAAACAGTGCAAGATTTAAGAGGTGTAGCAATGTGATTTTGAACAAGCTGCAAGACAATTTTAACAACTCCTCCTTGGAGTGGATTGGGAACAGTGAGGTCAGAGAAGAATTTGCAATAACAATCAAAAAATGACTGTGACAGGGGCAGAGGACTTGCCCATGAGAACCAGAAAATGTCAGCTTTTAATGTTTCACATGCGTATGTGGTACAGTTTCTAGGAAACAAGATGACATTAGGGTAGTGAGCTAGCCAGAGACACAAAGGGAATGACCACACCAGCTATTTTGAGAGTTGTCATTTCAATAAAGATAATTTTCTTCCTGGACTTTCTCAAGTTCAGACAGTTACAGAGTTCAGCCCATCTGTCACTCTTCTCAGAAACAGTCCCCTGATGTCAGAAAATACTTCAAAAATCTAACCTCTTTTCATTGCACTAAAAAACGTGCAGATGTAGTTTGCGTTGTATCTTTCACTTCATGACTGTTGGACTGTTCTGAATTCCAAAAAAAAAAACCACAAGGGAAGAAGTGAAATATATGGATTTTTCTAATATGCCAAGTAAATTCTGAACTTGAATGACAGCCTCTGTCAAAGGTTTGGTCCAGATTCAGAAATCTTGTTATACTTCTACCACTACTTCATATTATAGGATTAGTACTTAATTTTGTGCAGCTGATTTTTTTGGACAGTATTTTGAAATATTTTTTATATACTTATTTACAAGTGTATTGTATAAAGATCTAGAAGAAAATAGTTCCACCCACTCAGAATCTTCTCAATACCAACTAGCAATAAATATCTATATTAGAAGTACTTCTAAGCTTTCTTGGGAAAAAAGCAATGTGATTGGTATTTTGAAATATTATCAAAGGCTTAATAAACGTGTTTGATCCATTTAAAAAAAAAAGGCATGATAAAAGAAGCACACTGTAGGTTTTTCTCCTTTTGGAAGAGATTTTTTTCTTCTTTAAAAATTTTGTCTATTAATTCACATAGCCTGTATTCAGCTGTTGTTTTCAATATAGTGTTATGAATATTATCATACATTTTTATCTTCATAAGCTGAAGGAGTTTAACTGTCACATCTTCAGACATCCGAGAAATATCCTGTAAAGAGGTGCAGCATGACCTCTTTTTTTTACTTCCAGCTATGTAGATATTTTTCTTTGGATACACTTCTATTTCTTCTTGAAATTTTCAGATATAGCAGGCAAGTAATCCTTTTGCTCACTGTTGAATATTCTTTTATTTGTCCATTTCAATCTTTTTCTTTTGGCTGGATGCTCCTCATCACTGAACTGATCAACAGTGACTCTTTTTCTTTATTGCATAATAGGGAGTCTTAATCTTTCCAAGCTTTCTGTGCATCAGAATGAGTAAGTTAACATATAGTATTTGATTTCACGTAGCAATAAATGTCAGAAGAAAAGAAGATATGATATCAGTTACCTGACAAAGTGATTGGAAAAGGTTACAGAGAAATGAAACGATTAAATACTCTGTATGATTTATTCCATCATTTTAGTCCTTGCAAACATCAGAAGCAGTGTCCAGTAAGTGAGGATAAGAAACCATGAAAACACTTCGTTCTACAACATGTCAGGGAGAGACTTAGTAATGTGTTTGGGGTGCAACTACTCTTGTTTAATGGCAGCTGGTGGAAAGAGATAATACCCTAACTATTCCCAACTGGCTGATCTGACTGATGGGTGAGGTAAAACACCAAACCATTTATAGGGTTAGAGAGAAGGGATGCAATCTAGAGGGACCTGGATAGGCTTGTGAGGTGGGCCCGTGCCAAGCTCATGAAGTTCAACAAGGCTAAGTGTAAGGTCCTGCACCTGGGTCGTGGGAATCCCAAGCACAAATAGGTTGGGCGGAGAATGGCTGGAGAGCAGCTTTGAGGACAAGGATTTGGGGGTGTCAGTTGATGGAAAAACTCAACATGAGCCAGCAGTGTGTCCTCGCAGCCCAGAAGGCCAACCACATCCTGGGCTGCATCAAGAGAAGTGTGGCCAGCAGGGCGAGGGAGGTGGTCCTGCCCCTCTACTCTGTGCTGGTGAGACCCCACCAGGAGTGCTGCGTCCAGTTCTGAGTGGTGTGAACCTCATGAGACTTTAGAATAGTTCAAATTAACCTGCTCAAGTTAGCCTGATTCTGATTTGCATGCACCAAGAAAGTGAACAAGGACCACTTTGAAGGGTGTGTTTTGCATACATTTTAATCCCAGGGGAGATTTCTGTAACTTGTAAGGAAATATTTTTTTTTTTTGTTCTGCAACAATAGGAAGGCATTGAATAGAAAGAGATATAGGTGTAGTTTATCTTTTAGAAATAGTACAATTCTTGTCAGCCAACTTCATGGAAAGTAAATCTTGTCAAACAAATCATTGTTACATAGTTACAGGTGCTTGTAAGCATACTTAGCTCATCTGACTTTTCAAGTGAAGTAATTAAGAATGGTTGTGTAACTGAATATATACAAATGATCCTTAAGGATGGACTCCATTAATATGTGGCTTTATAGTACATGCTGCAGTCGTGCTCTTGAGTGCTTCTTCTGAACAAGTTTGATCTTGGATTTTTTTTAATGTTAGAGAAACTATATTTACAAACACTGGGCAAACCTGGGGAAGGGATAAATAATGGTGAAGACCTGCTGGTGGGATTCATCCAGAGGAACTGCTGCAGAGCACCCATGTGAATGTGGTTTTAGCTTGTTTTAACTTCTCTACTGAAAAACAGAACAGTGGTTGGAAGTAACACCACCCAGACTTGCATGGGTTGCCTTAAACTACTGGAAGGGCCAAGTCTCTTCAGTTCCTCTGCTGAAAGAATCAATCAACTCTTTTGCAGCCTAGGAATGTTAAATGGTCCACTGTGGCAATTGTACAGGTACAATGTCAGGAGCCTTGGGAAAAGGAGAGAAAAAAGCCTGCGAGGTATTCAAAAAAGAATTAAAGCATGGCATTCTTTTTACTGAGCCTAGCATCTACTGCCTAAAGGGATTAATGATGAGCCTGTTCTAATCTAAATTTTTTTGAGGGAAAGAGTCTTTTGTCAGTAGGCTGCTTTTAAATATAGCAGAAAATGATGAGATTCTGCAGTTGAAATGTGAACATAGACGAATTGAGTCTAGAAATGAGAAATGTATTTAACAGTGAAAGTAGATAACCATTGAAATGTCTTAGCTATGGATATGCTTTAACCTCATTTGACCTTTAAAAATTGTTTATCTTGAACTTCTGTTTGAGTTGTGTGCTTGATTTACAGACTCCGGGCAGAAATATCAGTTATAGTCACTTGACTTGTTGAACCAAACAGGTCAGAATCTTCTTTTTACGATGTTATGGCTTTTAGAATATAGGAACCTGAGTAACAATAAATAGTTACATGGCTTGACCCAACTCACATCTTGTATGCTATGGCAATTATTTTCTTCTGTATTCATCATTCAAAGGTGAGAAATTGCCTTCTGTCGCTGCTCACCTTTATAAGCATATATTAAGCTTCATTCCGGTAAAGAATTCAAGGCTTTTGAATTTCCTGTAGTTCAGGGAACTGCTAAAGATGTTAAGGTATTCAAATGGAAGAGTTGAAAGAAGCTTTGCAATTAGTACCATTATACAATAAAACGTGGAACATGGAGTCTGCTAAATGTTTTTTTATGTTCTTTAGGTAAACCAAAATTCAATTATGACTAAAGATGTATCATCTGTTGTTATTTAACACCTTAATGGAACAAGAAGTGCTGGAAATAAGCATGTCGATCACAGTTTCATAGTGTCATGCTAGCTAGATATATGATATGAATAAACAATAGTAACTTGAGGAGCTGTGCATCAAAAGTATTATAGATAACAAGGTAGAAATAGAATTAAACCTATAGGAATCTGTTTCAGGCCTTTCATACAATACACTATGAACCTATTACAATCTCTTATGTTTATACATTTCACAAACCTTTCATACCAATGGGTCTGAATGTTCCATAAAACACTTCACAGGACTTCAGTACTCAAACTGGATCCAGATTTTTCACTTCAGTAATTAAAATTGGTATAAAGAACTAAATCTTAGTTCACAAGTTAGGGCTAACCATAAAATATACACAAAATAAGTGATGAGACACACAATAAGTATGCAGAATATTTCAATTTTCAAGTTTATTTCCTTCCCTTGACAGCATTTCTTTGGCAAAAGCTATCATTTGGCTGTGGAGCCTTACATCGAGGATCTGGAGAAGTCCAGTATGGCTTTAGCTTGGATGCTAACAATGTGAATGTCCACAGGGCTGGCTTGAAAGTGGTTTAATACTTTTCCAGTGTAGGTAAGAAAGATGTACGTCTCATGGCAAGCAGAGTACTGAATGGTCATCTGTCAAAAGAGCAAAAGTGAGACAGTGAAGAATCGATGCTAAATGAGATAGGATGCTTAATATGGACTGTAAGTGATTACTTCTTGACAAGTTGAGCAGAGTCTGAGCAACTCTTTCTCTGCTTAATGATGGTGAATAAAAGTTAGTAGTGACAGAATCAGTGTATGCAAAAGAATGAAATATTTTTCTTTCTTTCCTTAAAAGGTGTACAATGGCTTGTTCAGCCAAGTCTGGGTTTTAAACTCAGTTAAACTTCTAGAACATATGGTGGAGAAGTCCCTTTCTGGATCTGTAGTCAAGTACACTGATTAGCATGTATCTTCCTTGCAGTCTTAAGAGCACATAGAAGGCAGGAAGTTCATGGCTACTGAATATCCTTCAGAAGAGATACAAAGAGAAGAGATTGGGAAAAATGAAAGTAAACAAAGTCGTGCTAGAAATGCGTATTCTTCATAGTTTCTAAAATTGATTTCTGTTTCTTGTTTTGCTGGAATATAAGATTTAGGATTAACAAATGTCTTTTCTTGAATATCATATACTCCATTTCCTGATAGACACTTTCACAACAGCAATTGTGCTTTTACTAAACTCAGCTTGATTTCTCACTGGATATATTGACTTCAGCTGAAAAACCCAAGCAGGTGGATAAAGAACAACTTATGAGTTTGAGAATGGTGATTAATACTGTTAGTCTTGGCTCAGTAAAGTTTAATCATTTCTTAGGTTAACTATTATTTCATCGAAATTATATATATTCTGTAATTGCCATTACTTTTTGTTGTTCCAAAAGAAAGCTGAAGCTTGACAGTGGCTATAATTTGAATCTTAATGTGAAGGTCCTATTAGACATGTCACCAGCATGGCTTCACCAAGGGGAAGCGCTACCTGACCAACTGAGTGGCCTTCTATGATGGCATCGCTGCATTGGTGGACAAGGGCAGAGTCAGTGATGTCACCTATCTGGTCTTCAGGAAGACATTTGACACAGTCCCCCATCACAGCCTTTTCGCTAAACTGGAAGTATGTGGATTTGATGGGTGGACTCTTTGATGGATGAGGAGCTAGAGAGCATCCAGAGAGTCAATGGCTCTGTGTCCAGATGGAGATCAGTGACTAGTGGTCAACGGAATTCCATAACTGAACTACCCAGTTTCATAGCTTTAATATGCTTTCAAACTCTCTGCAAGTAAGCTTAGAAGGAAATTGTACTCTTACTTTAGTGCAAGACTTTTTATTTTCATCATGTGACTCTTATGAGGGCAGTGTCCATGTTGGACCCCTCAAGATTTATGCCTCCAGCCTGGAGTGCAACTCTTAAACTTTGTTCTTTTATATTACACGGCGGACTGAGTGGTGGATCACTTGGTGAGAGTAGTTTCCTTCAGGTTATAAGTGAAATGCAGCCTAAAGTAGTGAAGAACACATTTCAACGGCCGTGTCACAACTCCCCTCTCCACACAACACCCCCCCACACACACACACACTCCTTGCTCTTGCCTACCTTATTTTTACTTCTACTCAGCTGTCTCATTTTGTGAAAATACTTGATTTCATCTGTGTTACTACTGACCAAGACTTATTGTGCCTCCACAGAAAGAGCTCTTCTGGAACAGAGGGGGATACAGTGAAAGCCTTGAAATTAGCATGGTTCCATATTCATCCCAAATAATTATCTTTTTAAATGGTTCTGTAAAAACATAAGTCAAGTTAGACAAAAACTGTGTTAGCACTTCAGAGGTAAGAACTGTCCTAGTTTGGCAGCTACACAGTGACTGCTTCTTGCTTTCTTACTCAAAGTGCACCTACTAGATAAGACCTAAAACTGAACTGTCCCTGAATGTTTTTGATAGTGTTTACTAAAGTCAACAGACAGAATTCAGATTGATTAGGCTATTTGCACCTACATTAAGCACACTTCTTTAAGAAGGAATCAAGTGGGGATTATGCAGCCATGTGCAAGTAAGACTTCTCCACTAAAGGGTGAGATTTTTGGTGAGCTGTCATTCTAGCTGTTTCCACCTAGGGAATAGTGGCCAACTGGTGCAGGCAAGATGGGCTGAACAACAGGAGAAGCAAGAAGGATAGAGGAGGACTGCATGAGCAGATGCACCTGAGGAGGCTGGGCTTTAAAAGCAAAGGCATGGACCTTAAATCAAATAGAAAGTTCTTGAGGGTTGTTAGAAATTACTGTTGGTATATGTAGTGGTATTTCAAGTGCAATGGAAATTCTTTGGCTGTCTGTTTTTTGTGTATGGATGTTTTTTAAGCTGATTGCTAAATATTCGTAAGTGATGATATATTTACAATAATTTTTTTTTAATAGAATGGACAACTTTCTAACTTATAGAGAGCCTAATTGATCTCAAAATGTGGTTTGATTGTCTCAGATTATTTTCCTGTTCGGCTAGTAACTATGCATAAGCAGAAACTACTAGCCACTGCCCACATCTTAAGAAATAGTATCAAACAGTAAATAAGCAATGAACCACACAGCTAATGGCATCTTCACCAGGAATGCCAACAGCAATGGTCTGCTTTGTATGAAGGAGAAAGGATGAAGTGTGTAAAAATTGAATTTTGTTTTTTGTGACACAGAAACATAGCCACAAATGATTTTCTTAGACTTGTATTCAGAGAGACAAAAATTGCTAATACAACAGTACAGATTTCTGCAACTATATTCCTGTTCTTGTTTTTTTGGTTATAAGGTGTCTATCTTATATCTGTTCAGTATGAATTAATACATCAAGTCTCTAAGCTGCCTTGCATACAGTTTTTGTATGAGATCCTACAACTAACATGGTAATTCTGTTCCTACGGTGCAGTTCTCTCATTGTCCTTCCTCATGTTGAAACATCGAAGGAATTGGATAACTTCTCCCCTCCCCTTTCCTGGGCTAGGATGGGAGGTGTGGTGGTGTGGATACAGTCAGACATAGGTACAACCCTGGCAGGGCAGTTATGTCCCAGGACCCAAAATCCAGGGCAGGCTTTAGGCTGTTGGGTTAAAGGGTTTCTTCTTGAAGACCCTTTCATCGATTTCAAACAAAGTAATGCACATTTCAAGTTGGAAAGGTGGCAACTACGTGTACAACAAAACCTTTTTTTTTTTTTTTAATGCTATTTCTCATGTTAAAAGGAGCACAGTGACCATTATGAAAAGAGTGTGTACAGTATACGCTTACTAAGTCTGTGTCAAATTCTAGCTGTATTTTCACCACGCGTTTAAGGAAACAGATGGGTTAGTGAATTTAACACACTGCTAGATTCTGTTGTTAAGAAATGGATATTTTCTTCTCAATGGGAATCCTACAATAGGACGATGCATGTTCTTGTTGAGAAAAGTGAGATTTGGGTTGTGAAAAAAAATCATATTTGATTTTTTGGATTAAAAGTTAATTGGAAACGTGAGCAATTTTCTTTTGTCTTTCTAGCTAGAAGTAATAAAGTAGGTAATAAAACAGTCCAAAATAATAAATATTCTGGAACCCCAACAGAAAACAAAGAGGCCACAATCTTGGAGTTGTATGAGACCTTTCTTCACCTTTCAAGCTGCCTGTAGTTTTCCACTGAAATGAGAACTGAGCTGTAAAATGCTTTCAGACCCAGATGTATCAAACACATTTCCTACCTTAGTGTTTTTTTCCTTAATGATCTTACCGCAGACTGTGTTGAAGCACTTCAGCTGGTAGGTGTGGCAATGCCACAGGGCTTAGAAATGGAATGAAATACCAAAAGGATCTCAGATAATTATCGGCTTTTATCAACTCTGATACAGAACAAAATGTCATTGGTTTCAATTGTTTACACTCAGTCTGATATCACTTCCCACAAGACATCTGCTGGAAGATTTAATTTTGTCACACTGGGAAGTGTTTTTGCCAGGGGAATGAGTTGGATGCATGTAGTTAATGGTAGGACATATCTGCTGTTCTGCTGTCATAAACATCTTCTAACCAGATGTAAATATTTTACATAAGCTTAGAAGATAAAGAGTTACTTGGTTTGTATGCACATCAGTGCAGCAAAGGCTGTAAACATTAGTCACGTTTCTCTGAGTGTATTGGCTGGGGACGAGCAAATCTAGAATAGCTTACTAGTTAGATTGTAAGAACATTTCTGCTGGCTCCACTTGATAACAAAGATATGATGTTTGTGAGGGGAAATGGGTAAGAGAGTAGAGAGAGTAGAAGTTAACCCAAAATGAAAAGCCAATTTCTATCTCCAGCCAGTGCATAAGTTATATTCTATAATTGACCCTGCTCATCAGAATAAAAATTATGTGAAGGTAAGGAAAAGCAGATGTCAACTAAGGCAAAAGACTCAACAGAAGAAACATTGGAAAAAAGCATTAATGGTAACGTATTATTTCAACAAAGAAACAGCCAAAATTCCAGCAGGGAATAGCTCGTGATCCTAACTGAACTTTTCCTGTAATTTTTGTAGACTTGCAAATCAGAACACTGTCGTAACTAGTTAAGTGTATATTGGTTTTATCTTCTGTAGTCTTCTACATTTTGGGCATTTGGATCTTTTGAACACTCCTAAAAGCCTGAAAAACAAAATTATGGAAATAGAGAAAAGGGAAAAAAAAAAAAAAATTTATTTCTCCCCTTTTTTTTTTTAATTTAAATCAAATTTTTTTTTTTTTTTCCTTTAACTGGTTCAGTTGCATGAGGAACAACACAAAACCTTTGCTACTAAAATATGAATTTTAGAGTTACCTTCTTGTCTTAGTCAATAGCAATTTATCACTTTCTTGTAAGGGCATCTGGGTCACTAAAATTTGAGTCAGTATACCTGGACCATTCAGACTACATGAGTTATTTTTAGGCAAGCCTTATGTCAGCAGGCTAAAGGGAGACATTCACCATGGACTCCAGCAGACTCTTTTCTTGGGTGCACAACAGCTATATCCAGCTGGCAGTAAATCTTCGAGTAACATCATTATGAGCCTCAGGGAAACACATCCTTGAAGATGTATTTAAGTAGGAGTTACTAGCATCCCTCCCTTTCAAATGAACCACTGTGGTTAATACTAAGCAGGAGAAAATGAGTGCTAACACCTGAATGTTGTTAAGAAGTCTTGTCTTCACAGTAAACCCACACTTCCAAATGGTTTTTATATCTTTTGATGAACTGTTGGAAGTCTTTTCATTCAAAATTTACTACTTTGTCTTCAAATAGCAAGTGTTAAGGGGAGTTTTAAAACACAGTTACTTTAGTAGTAAAAACTAGAAGTATAAAAAATAGTAAGTAATCAAATTTTTATTTCTTTCATGTGTGCAGACTATCAAGAAGATAACAAATGGAATTATTGCATCCCTTATCAAAACTGACAAGGATCTGTCCTGAAATTATTTTTGTCTTACTTTCCTTTATTCAGCTAAAGTTCACAGCCACATTAAGGAGAGTTTGCCATGTTGTCATTCTTTTTAGCCATATTCAAGATGACTTCATGTTACATATTACAATAGTAACTATCGTTTTAAGCTCAGTAGTTGTTTTCTGTGAGTTGTAGGCAAAAGATCTCACATTCGTTGTTAATTTCATGCTTTCCTGCTAGGGAGTCATAGTCATCCTTGTTCTAAACCTCACGTTTTACTTGGTTATTTTTTATGCCTTTTCATGCAGGGCTCAGATGAATTAGTGCTTGTACAACTGATGTGACAGAAAGGATCATTATTTCTGTTGCTGTTCTCTGGGGAGCTG
>VXAV01003451.1:869648-880941 GCA_013399715.1 Alectura lathami
TAGTAACCCCATTGATTTTTTTTTTTTTTTTTTTTTAATGAACCACATCTCTCACAAACACTTTGTTTCACTTTTATCTCAATGGAGAAATCACAGGGAAGCTTTCTTATTATGGCATCAGCTAGCACATATTTTACTGTCCATCAGTTTTCTGAGAAATCCTTGTTATCAAATTCACAGCATGCACATTTACAATTAAGAATCCTGACTTTTACTTGCCCTAGCCTTAGGACAAGGAACTGTGGTTTGTATAAAAGAACTGAAAGTTGGACATTGACTGTTTTGTTTCTGGCAGCAATTGCCTCTTTTTCCTGAGTAAAAGGTGAGGAAAATAGTTATTTACATGACAGGAAATATTTTTAGGAATTAGAATGTGAAGTATTTCAGTAATGTGAAGTTAAAAGCTAGAAATGTAAAATCCCATGTGGCCATCTTTCTCAGTTTACAAAAGAGACAGACAGCCAAAGCGAGATTAGACAAGACTGATTTTAAAGTTTCTGTCACTTACTGTATTGTAAAACAGGACAAAACTTTCTCTGGAAAAAATTGAGGTATGTATGCTACTTAGAGGAATGTACTTGGGGAGAGATCACTGCTCTTGCACCTCTCAGACTAAGACTGGAGATGGGGCTCCAGGGGTAGGGAGCCCTGCTGGAAGCAGTGATTGTGGCACCCTGAGCAGGACAGGTAGATATGGTCAGTGGCAAATAGGGCAGGAGGAGAAAGGTGAGATTTACTTTTACCTGTATTTCAGTGCAAGAAGTGCAAGCAGTCAATAGTGTTCTTGGGGTAGCAAAAAGGATGGGGTGACAGGAGATGGATGACAATATTGTGCTCAACAATTAAAGATAAATGATGTTGTATAAAAGGAGAAATATTGTTTTTATAAGCCAGTATGTCTGAGCATATGCAGTCGCTACTATGGGAATCAAATTTAAAGCACTAGTTGATGCTTACAAAACAGAGGGATGACTTTGCTATTGAGAGAAGGCTTATTAACTGCATTAGCAATCATGAGAAAAAGCTGGCAAATTTGAGCTGATAAGCAGGCTTTCAAAGTATTAGCTATTCAATGGCAGCAGTTGGGTTAACTAGAAATGTTAGCATATCTTTAAAGGCACAAAATGCTTTAATGTATGTCTTTGAATAGTCTGGTTCCTACTTTCCATGTTATTCCTCTTGCACCAGACCAATTTGGAAATGACAGCTAAATGTCAATTAAGACGTAAGCAATATCATGGTAGACAACTGACTGAGCTAGGAGGAAGAAGTAGAAACTGCAAGGATTACCGGTCACTTAACTGTGCAATAAAAAATTCTCCTTGATATCTTCTGTCACTCAATAAAAAGTCAAGAGGATTGTTGCCTTCATTTGCCTTGTAAAAGACATTCTCATTCAACAGATGCATTAACCTGTTCTGTGTAGAACAAACTAAGATAAGCTGGTGGAGTGTGTTTGGTGAGACTAACTTGATAAATCTGCATTAAGTTATTGGAAAAGATAACCCAGCATCCACATTGGTTGATATCTTGATAGTCTTCTTGGAATCAGGCCAGTGGGCTTCACCTCTGTTCCTGGCAAGATCATGGAACAGATGCTCCTGGAAGCCATGTTAAGGCACATGTGAGATGAGGACATCATCTGAGACAACCAGCACAGCTTCACCAAGGGCAGGTCGTGCCTGACCAGTCTGGTGGCCTTCTAAGATGGAGTGATGGCATCGGTGGATAAAGGAAGGGCAATGGACGTCATCTACCCAGATTTGTGCAAGGCCTTTGACATGGTCCCTCACCATATCCTTATCTCTAAACTGGAGAGAGATGGATTTGATGGGTGGACTGCTCATTGGATAAAGAACTGGCTGGAGGGTCGCAGCCAGAGAGTTGTGGTCAATGGCTCAATGTCCATGTAGAGGCTGGTGATGAGAGATATCCCCCAGGGGCCTGTTTTGGGACTGGTGCTCTTCAACACCTTTATCAATGATACAGACAATGGAATCGAGTGCATCCTCAGCAAGTTTGCAAACAACACCAAGCTGAGTGCTGCAGTTGATGCAATAGAAGGAAGGGATGCCATCCAGAGGGTCAAGCCTGAAAAGTGGGCCCACGAGAACCTGATGAGATTAAATAATAAGGTCAAGTGCAAGGTGTTGCACTTGTGTTGGGGCAATCCCAGATATGCGTACAGACTAGAAAAAGAAACTCATTGAAAGCAGCCCTCCAGAGAAGGACCTGAAGCTTCTGATGGGGGAAAAGCTAGACATGAGCCGGCAGTGTGTGCCTGCAGTCTGGAAGGTAAACAGTATCCTGGGTTGCATCAAAAGAAGGGTGGCCAGCAGGGCGAGGGAGGTGATTGTCCCCTTCTGCTTTGCCTTTGTGAGGGCAGTGCCCTCTGCCCACCTGCAGAGCTGCATCCAGGCCTAGGGCCCCCATCACAAGAAAGTCATGAAGCTGCTGGAGCGGGTCCAGAGGAGGGCCACGGGAATACTCAGAGGCCTGGAACACCTCTGCTATAAGAAGATGAGGGAACTGGGCTTGTTCGGCATGTTTGGCTTGGAGAAGAGAAGGTTCAGGGGAGACCTTGTTGCGGCCCTCCAGTACCTAAACTGAGCTTGTAAACAGGAGAGAGAACTACTTTTTATATGGTCTGATAGTGATTGGATAATGGGGAATGGGCTAAAACTGAAAGAGGGGAGGTTTAGGTTGGACATCAGGAAGAAATTCTTTACTGAAAGAGTGGTGAAGTGCTGGCACAGGCTGCCCAGAGAATTTGTGGGTGCCCTATCCCTGGGGGTGTTCAAGGCCAGGCTGGATGGGTTCCTGGGCAGCCTGGTCTAGTGCCTGATTTATGGGCTGGCAACTGTACTTGTGGCAGGGGGGTTGGAACTGGATGGTGCGTAAGGTACTTTCTAACCCAAACTATTCTATGATTACTTTCTCAGTGTGGCTGATTTTTTGTTCTCAAAAAGTTTAGTACTTAAATATCAAAGAGTAAATAACATACCCAGAAATAATGCTTTGCAGCCTTTGTCAACATGTATCTTTTACATGATATTGAGTTGGCTTAACATCAGCCAAAGCATTTACTATTCATCCTTTTCTCAAAATACAGAGGCTGGTGCTCAACTTCTCAGTGCATCTTTCCCTACTTGATAACATATACTCTGAAAGAATAAGTTGTTTACACCACTATTATGTGTTTAGTTTTGGGAAGTTCATTTGTACTTAGGATCCTGAAATTAGTTCAGTTCTGTATGTTCTACTCTCAAACAACCTCATAAACACAATAGGTGAAAAAGCTGTTTTTTTTTTTTTTTTTTTTTTTTTTTAATCAGGCTGGATTTGTGTCTAAATATAGATCAGGGAAGAGCATGGCTAAATAAAACAGGCTCGGAACAGTTGTATTGTCCAGCCAGCGCAGACTGAACTGGCAGCAACTGAGAGGGAAAAGATCCTTTGCCTTAGAAAGTTGAGTTTGCTAGTTCTTAGTGAAGTATCTACTGAGGAAGGGAGAGCAGACTGCTCCTTCAGCAGGTTAACTGATGAACTTGGGTTTCCTGTAGGTTTGAATTTCTCATTCCTGCAGCAGTCACCTCAGACTGTTTTTGATTTCATTTTCAGCTGCCTCTCAGGGACTTGGTATCCCTCCACTGCTGCTTTTCCAGCTCATTGTGGTTCTTTGTCCAGCTAGACAGAAAACATGTTGAGGTTTGAGTACTTTGGACCTGTATATATCTTGACTATGCAGCTGCTACCTCTTGGAATGCTCAAAAAAAAAAAAAAAAAAAAAGGGAAATTTCTGAGGCTTGTATCTTTGCATCTGTTTAGACATTTGTTTGGATCTATTGTTTTCAACACTGCTTATTTCCACAAAGTACAGGGACTGTCATGCCTTGGAAACTCCTCCACATCTTTCTGCATTAGGCTGAAACAGCTCAGGAAGAGCAACAGTTTCCAGCAGCTCACTCAAACTCACCTTTCCTGGGTAGCCAAACTGAGACTAGAGTTTGGCTTTCTGAGGTTTTATGAGTAAGTTAAATGTATGGCAATGAATGGTTTCTGTTTAAAAAATAAAATAAAAATCAAGTTGCTAACTGCTTTCATCTTTTGAAGCCCTCTTTCTTAGTTTCACATGGGAATTCAGGCAGAATCCTTTTTCACTTCTACCCCTCCCCAGGTAACATCGATAATGTAAAAAACAAACAAACAAAAAAAAACCCCATCTTGTTTATTTGTTTGTTCTTGTAATGCTATTGTTGTTTATTTATGACAGATGTAAAAATAGCTAATATTTAGTAGTCATAACTACTGTGAAGAGACAGTGACAGATAAATACCTTGCAAAACTTTGTGCTGACATGTCAGCTGTCAATACTGAATGCACCTACTTTCTTAGAATTAGTCTTACATCTAGCTGTCCAGAAGGAAAGAATAACTGTTAGCAGAAATAATTTCCAAGGACATAACAATTAAGAGGAGGTGAGTGTCAGTTCTCCCTAACACTTTCCAGAGTATGTTATTTCTTTCCATGTTATCTACTTTTCAGGCAAATGAATCCTCCAAAATACAGCTTTTTGTACTGAACATAGCTGCTTTAATGACTATTTCCTATAAAGATGATCATCAGCTGGAACGCTGATAAACACGCAATTTAGGACTTTGTGTATAGGAACAGCTGCTTTAGTATCGACTGGCTGTGTGTGCTTGGTCAGTAAGGGTTTGCTGCTGCCCTACATGAGCATTTCAGCATTCCAGGGTATGCTCGGTCTTAATAACCGCCCAATATTTAAACAGCAAGAACAGCTTGGATTTCAGGCCCTGAAAGCTCTGACATTCCTTTCTTGTGCAGTCCCAGGGGGCCATGTGGTGCCTTTAATTGTGAACGAGTAAACATTAGTCTGGTGGCTTGAGCAATTCAGTAGATGAAATGAGACAGAAGTTGCCTCTGCAGGTGGGTTAACAGCTGCTGCCAAGTTCCTCTCTATCTTACTATCTCAGAACAAGCCTCACAGATGAGGCTGAATAATTTCCAGTGTCATGTGAAGACTGGGAAACAGCAGGAGAGATTTTTTCTTACTCTTATGAAAAAAAAAAAAATGATCTAGTGTTGGCTTCTGAAGACTTGAAATTGAGAGAGAAAAACACTTGGCTCTTTTTTGAAGTAATTGGATTTCATATCTTAAGGTAGGTATACAGACTCTATCTTTCATAAATGTAGTTGCATATAAGTAAGCAATTAACCCTCTAAATACAACTACCTATAATTTAGCTATCAATTAATTTCATCTTGGTGCCTCAAAAGCTGACACCTGCAAATAAGTGGGACAATCTGTCTGGAACAAATAGTTTGCGAATGTAATTACCTGTCTTATTTGCAGATGCTCATTTCTGACAGAAGCTTAAGGAGGAGAGAGAAGGCTCCCATGTGGAAATAGATCTGACAAAATAAATGAATAAAAGCTCCCCTTCTCCCAGTGCAAACCTACTCAAATATGAGGATTTCCCTCACTCCTTCTCCTTCTTCCTGCCTGTTGGCCAAGCTATAATTAGTGATATATCCTAGACACGAGATTCCCATAATTAGCAAAGGGACAGCAAAGAAAGACAACAAAATATATTGAACAGGGACAAAAGGAGACTTCTTTGGAAAAAACTAACAGACTCTTCAGTGTTTTGCTAAGCTGTCTTTATGTGTGAAATAGTTTCATGGCAAGTTGACTTTTCCAAGTCATTTTTCCTCATCTCAGTAATTGAAAGGGGACATGTTTTCCCATCAGCTGTGCATTGGAGGCCAATGCAGCAGCAGGCCATTTCTGTTAGTGAATATCTGTGGCTGGAAAATGGTAGGCTTTCTGAAAATCCATAGAAAGCAGGTGAAATGTGTCATCCATGTAACTGAACCTTGAGCTGTGATCTAGCTGTCTTTTATGGGCTAATGAGGGGCTCAGTGGGTCAGGACTTGAATGGATACTTCCAGGAAAAATAAAAGTGCGGTAGGAAGTACTCTTTAGTGCATCAGTAAGTGGTACTTGCCCTTTGACTCAGTGATACAATACAGCATGAGAGATACTATGATGATTTATACAGTCTTCTGGTTTGGTGTCCAAACAGATCAGGCATATTTAGAGCACAGCCCTTCCAGGCTGAACATTTGTGTTGGTCTGGCATAAACCAGTGGCAGGATTTCTAAGTAACTTCAAAAAACTAGTACTTTTGACTGACATCAACAGAAACTGGGGAAAGTTTGTGGTTTTATTTATTTATTTATTTTTAATCTAATTGCTTTAAAAGCAAGTTGCTGAAAAGACTGTTTCCTTTTATGAAGTGAAATTGGTAAGGACACATTAACCCAATAAATAAGTATATAGTGGAACATACGCTGCCCTCAGTTCAGACAACTGCTAGCTTGCCAGAATCTTAAGAGTACCCCAGAAGGACTGCTCTCGGCATGGCTTCCTTCCTGTGCTATTTTTCTTCAGCATCAGACCTCCACCTCTGCCTGCGATGAGATAGTAAGTACAAGGAATATTTTCCTTACTCCACTTAGCCATTCTTACAACAGCATGGGTCTTCATAAGAAGACTTTTTACAAAGCAGAAAAAAGTGTGTTTTTTTTTAGTCAATAGCATTTAATAAAATGATAAGCTATCATGATAAATGATAGCTTGGCGAGGGATGTGAAAAACAACAAGAAGGGTTTCTTTAGCTACATAAGGCAGAAGAGGCAGGTGAAGGAGAGTGTTCCCCCTCTAACAAATGGAAAGGGAGAACTGGCCTCCTCTGATGTGGAGAAGGCTGAGGTACTTAATGAGTTCTTTGCCTCGGTCTTCGCTGCTGGTCAGGCTGCCCAGGTCTCTCATGCCCCTGAAAATCCAAGTGGGGATGCGAGGAGCAAAATCCTTCCCAGTGTAAGAGCGGAGCAAGTCCAAGACCACCTTATGAGGCTGAACGTCTACAAGTCTGTGGGGCTGGATGGGATCCATCCCAGGGTGTTGAAGGAGTTGGCTGATGTGGTTGCCGAGCTGCTCTCCATCATATTTGAAAAGTCGTGCCTGTCAGGCGAGGTCCTCAGTGACTGGACAAAGGGAAACATCACACCCATTTTTAAGAAAGGGAGGAAGGAACACCCAGGGAACTACAGGCCGGTGAGCCTCACATCTGTCCCTGGGAAAGTCATGGAGCGGGTCCTCCTGGAGGAGATGCTAAGGCACATGCGAGATGAGGAGGTGATCCGAGACAGCCAGCACGGCTTCTCCAAGGGCAGGTCGTGCCTGACCAATCTGGTGGCCTTCGATGATGGAGTAACAACATCGGTGGACCAAGGGAGGGCAACGGATGTTGTCTACCTGGACTTGTGCAAGGCCTTTGACACGGTCCCGCACCATATCCTTATCTCTAAACCGGAGAGAGATGGATTTGATGGGTGGACTGTTCACTGGATAAAGAACTGGCTGGAGGGTCGCAGCCAAAGGGTTGTAGTCAATGGCTCTACGTCCAGGTGGAGGCCGGTCACAAGTGGTGTCCCCCAGGGGTCCGTCTTGGGACGGGTGCTCTTCAACATCTTTATCAACCACTTAGTCTGTGGGATCGAGTGCACCCTCAGCAAGTTTGCTGACGACACCAAGCTGAGTGGTGCAGTTGATACCCCTGAAGGAAGGGATGCCATCCAGAGGGACCTGGACAGGCTGGAAAAGTGGGCCCACGAGAACCTGATGAGGTTCAACAAGGCCAAGTGCAAGGTGTTGCACTTGGGTCGGGGCAATCCCAGGTCTGTGTACAGACTGGGAGAAGAACTCCTTGGGAGCAGCCCTCTGGAGAAGGACTGGGGAGTTGTGATGGACGAAATGCTGGCCATGAGCCGGCAGTGAGCTCTCGCAGCCAGGAAGGCCAATGGCATCCTGGGCTGCATCAAGAGAGGGGTGGCCAGCAGGGAGAGGGAGGTNGTTGGGATTGTTTAGCTTGGAAAAGAGAAGGCTCCGGGGAGACCTCATTGTGGCCTTCCAATACTTCAAAGGAGCTTACAGGCAGGAGGAGGACCAACTTTTTACACAGGTGGATAATGGTAGGACAAGGGGGAATGGGCTAAAACTGAAAGAGGGGAGGTTTAGGTTGGACATCAGGAAGAAATTCTTCCCTGAGAGAGTGGTGAGGCGCTGGCACAGGCTGCCCAGAGAAGCTGTGGCTGCCCCTTCCCTGGCTGTGTTCAAGGCCAGGCTGGATGGGTTCCTGGGCAGTTTGATCTAGTGAGCTAGTGGCTGGCAGCCCTGTCCACGGCAGGGGGGTTGGAACGAGATGATCTCTGAGGTCCCTTCCAACCCAAGCCGTTCTATGATTCTATGATATGCTGCAAATGCACCTGCTTATCAGGGGGCAAGGAACTGGACCAGGCTTGGATCTTACCCTGTAAATGACATTCAGACACATGGTAGTGCCATACCACACTCAGAAAGACCTCTGCTTGGAGAAATTATATTTCAAGGACCTCAATCTTTGCTTCTCATCATCCGCATTGCCAAACTTTACCTTTCTCTTGACAGATGCATTCTCAATGCTTTAATTTCATGTCTTTCATCTTTTAGCATTCAAATGTAAAGTATGCTGAAGTTGAAAACTGAGTATGGTGAAGGGAGAGACTACTATCAAATCATGACAATTTAGGTTTGCCTGAGAAATAGAGTATACATGCAGTTATACGCACAGTACTGGTTCTAAAACATTTATTATCAAAAGCAGCAGAAGGACGGTCATCCTATCTCAGTGTGACGCTTCAAAATAGTTTTCTAAGCTTGGTTTAAGGTAAAGATTGCTCTTCAAAGTGAAAATTTTAAGACTTCTCACCACCATCTTCAACAAGGTAATGATTTCATGAAGATTTCCCTGTTTTCCTATGAAGTATATCTTTAAACCATTCTCAGAATCCCTCTGCTACCCCTGAATTTTATCCATGGCAATCTCATATTTCTCATATTTTTCATCTCCTTATGGGTATTAAGATTAATGATTGTACTAAATTCAACAGCAAAATGTCAGCACAAATAACCAGTGCATTATCAAAGAGGTTTTTGTCTATTAAGTAGACTTCCATTTCCCTAGGCAGTATTGGGAGTGCACAAAGAACAGGCGAAGCCCTGACAGGGTATCTGCAGAGCTCTAAGTGTGGAGTGAATCTTTACAGTAAGTCAGCAGGAGCACTCAACATGCAATCAGCCTAAACTATTGTGGCTACAAGATTATATAGTTCATCTCCAGGGCACTCTGAGAGAAGGTGAGGCTAGGATGAAAGGATCTGTGCTCCTTAGGTGGCAGAAGTTCCCTGGTGGAAATGTGTGGATATTAACAGAGCTAACTCACCTGTTCTGATCCTGCAAGTAAATGCAGATGTTAAAGATATGGGCAGACACCTGCTTCTACTTACGTAGAATTTAGAGACAAGCACTGGGAACTGGTTACCTCCAAGGAAAAGGCTTCTGGGGTTTTAACACATGGAAGAAGATCTTTTGACTGCTGAAAGTGTTTGGTGCTGCATTCTTGCTGCTGATTCAGAAGATAAATCTACTAAATCTAGACATTTAATCATGATGATGTTGATGCTCTGTAAGACTACCAAGTAGGGGAGTTCAGTATCCACCAAGTGGGATTAAAAACAAGTCTTCTGTTTAAGACAGCCTTTGTGTTAAATGAGGTATAAAAACTGTGCTAACGAGTCTCTCAAACAGGCAAGTTAAATTAAAAATAGTTTTCTCAACACTTACATAGCAAGGTTACATGACGTAGTGTTGAGGGGGTAGAAGTGCATTAGGTATTAATCTATAGCTACTCCGCAGATTTGGTATCTATTATATCAAAAGTTTGCACAGATGTTGACTGTACCAGTAGGTGAAATGTGCTGCTGCACAGAGAGACAGCCTAGACCTGCCAGCCTAAATGTTCATAGACCTTCTGTTTTGCTTCGTTTTTCACCTTTTTTTTTTTTTCACAGATCTTGCTTTAACTATATAATGCTGAGACTATTTTTTTTTTGTTGTTATATATATATATTTTCTTTTTAATTGAGGGAATAATGCAATATAGTGGACAAAGTTCTAGACAAGGCATGAAGAGAATTCTCATCCTTTTGTATATTGGCCAGTAACTTGTTGAATACATGACACTTAACAGAAGAGCAGACAGTCAAATAAGCCTTTAATGGTAAAACCTGAGTGTTTTATTACACCGAGCCTTTCATCAGTTATATGTTATCAAAAGAGGTGGTCAGCCCTGCTGCTAGTTCAGGATGGCAAGGCTGTGTTGAAATAACAAATGAAACTATGATATTCTTTTTGGTTTTAGAATATATTCAGAGAACTACTCTTTGATGGAAGGAAAGCAGGTGTATGCTAGAGCAGGTATATGGCTAGAAATACTTGCACAGTATTTGCATCCCTTTTGGGTAAGGGTACGGCTTGAGACAAGCAAATTGTGTTAACAGATTCTGTGCTGGGACAAGGTCTTATATCTAATTAAGCTTAATAAATTTGGCTTTCTAACATAAACCTATCTTTGCCTGTAGATGTACATACTGTGTCCGAGGAAATGGAAAATAATAAAAGTTAATTTAGTGGAGTCACGTAAGACAGTTTTATGCATGGTAAATCTGATTTAATTTTCAGCATGTATTTCTGTGTTTGGTGTGGGTTCAGGATCTCTCAATGGCACACACAGTACTAATTTCTGTCTAGATGAGTGCTGATGCCCTAAAAAAGAAGGCTATTTTAACAGAGATGTTGCCAAAGCAGAGCTAGCACGAGCAGCTAAGAAGTGACACGTGGGGGTGGGGGTGGGGAGGGAGTTCTTAATTCACAGGTGCCTTCACTGAAAAGACTAATTGCAGATGGAAACAATCTAATGAGTTTTGATTCTAGATATATCAACAGGAATGTGAACGGTCAGCATTTGCCAGGAGAACTACTGAATTAAAAAACATCTCTCCAAAATATTCTGATCAGCCTTTGAGTATGCTGGCTTGGATTTGTGGAGGGTTTCATATTTATGTATTGATGCTCTGAGGAAGGCTAAAAAAGAAGGCTATTTTAACAGAGATGTTGCCAAAGCAGAGCTAGCACGAGCAGCTAAGAAGTGACACGTTTAAGATGTTAATATTATCAGCAGCAGTCAGATGATAGGAGGTGCGTAACATTATCTGCGGAGGGGAGTTAACAGCTGCCATCTCCTCTTGGTGGACAACCATATATGAGCTGATTCCTTGGGCAGAGCTAGTTAGCGTATGTAGAAGAATGAGGGGTAAAGGATGGTGG
>VXAV01003451.1:881222-914802 GCA_013399715.1 Alectura lathami
TTCATTAACCAGCCCTCAGGCTGACTAATTGTGCCAGATGGTATAATTTTTGTGTATACTTGACTTGCCATGAGTGTTACTATCTTGATTCTGATATTTATCTGCAGTAAGTGGGGGGGTGGGGGTGGGAAGGGAGTTCTTAATTCACAGGTGCCTTCACTGAAAAGACTAATTGCAGATGGAAACAATCTAATGAGTTTTGATTCTAGATATATCAACAGGAATGTGAACAGTCAGCATTTGCCAGGAGAACTACTGAATTAAAAAACATCTCTCCAAAATATTCTGATCAGCCTTTGAGTATGCTGGCTTGGATTTGTGGAGGGTTTCATATTTATGTATTGATGCTCTGAGGAAGGGCAAATTAATATTTAGGTATGAGTTCACTTTGATTATAAACCTCTAAAATAATTGCTTTTTACTGTGTTCAGACAAAGGTGATACACTCCACCCTGTTTTCCCCTGTCCCTAGCCAGATACTGACACTTGAGAAATTTATGTCCTCCTCCCATTTCTCCCTCCCTGAGTTGGGGTGTGGGTCTGTGTGTGCATGTGTGTGAAGTTAATGAGGATGAATGTTAGATTAAGGACTCAGTAGATCATCGTGTGTTCCCTGCTGACTCTTGTATGAGAAGTGTTTTGTTTATCTAAGTAATTTGTCATAACAGGTAAGCAAGTCAAATCAAGACCATCAAAATTTCGCAAGGCAACAACTTCATCCAGCTTAAATTTAGCTGAAGAGGTGACTTTCAAAACCTGGTGGGGCACTTCTGCTGGAATTATCCCTGCAGTGATCTTCACACTGTTTAGAGGCTGTGTTTTCAGAGGAAAAGAATGATTACCCAAAGGGTTTCTTCTGTAAGCATGTCTTGTTCAGAAAAAAAACAATAATTGGAGCCAGGGAAAAAACCTGAAGTGAAGATGAGACAATAACAGTGGAGCATTCCTCCATTTCTGCAAGCCTCCTTCATGTCCATTTGGTCTACAGAACTTTATATCCTTTTTATGAAAAGGCTGTATTCAGATGATGTGATACTGCAACATACTTGACTGTGAAAGTGCAGAAGTCCAGTGCTTTGCGCTCTGAGCATTCCTCTGCAGGCTGCTTCTTCCGGTATGCAGAGTAGAGGTAAAATATTAGTACGTAAGTTTTCAAAGTTGAAGAGGTAGGTAAATAATTTTGGAAGTAAAATCAATAAGCCTCTGAAGTTGCTATAGACACTTAAGATATGCATTGGATAATCATGATTGGTAAGCACATGAAAATGGAAGTTAAGAGCCCTGTGCTGTAGAGGGATTCATTTTTAATGGACACAAATAATCTCTGCTTGAGACACTAACAGAAACTAATAAACAGCAGTGCAACCACAGTTCTTCTCAGAGAGAAGGGAATCTGGGTTACAAGACAAAGCTAGACTAAAAAGCTATTTTTTTTTTGCTTTCTATTGCCTAATGCAACTACTTACATGCTCACTATCTTAGTCCTCAGCCGCCCTGAGAACAGCTATTACAAGAAGCACAATGCAAGGAGTCTTACTGCAAACTACTTAATTTTGCCATGAAGAAGCTCTTATCTTTTTAGTTTTAGTACTAATTAAAACCCTTCTCTTGTGTGTCTGAACAAAAATGGTATCATCTTAACAGCTCCCTGAGACACACTATGCATTTTGGGAGGGCAGGGGGATGGAAAAGGCAAGGCTGAGTAATTTAATTTATTTTAAAAATGTTGTTTGGAGTTGTATACTTGAGAGGCTCATGTGCCTGTTGCTAGGTTTGTCTTTCAGTGCTATGGCAACAGTCTGGTGGTAGGGCTCAGTGGGAGACAGCCGTGTGATTTATTGCCAAGGGTTCGCTGTCCTTGGGGTGAGCAGGCCAAGGTTGTCAGTTTAACACCACAGGGTCTGAGCAGAGGAGAGCGTTTTTAAAATTGTGTGGATCCAAACCCACCTGTCAGTCTCTTTCTCTTTCCCTAGGGACTGAAACTGGTAACAGAGGCTGAGCATAGGCTCTTGCCATTTTAGTGGAAGAAGAAAATACACTGGCAGGATGCATGATCCAGGCAAGAGTTTTTAGATTAATCAGGACCACGTGCAATCTCACTCACTATTAGCTTGATGATTAACCTATAACAAGGTGAATTATCCAGAAATGAAAGCAGCTAATTGCACTCGCTTGAGATGCTTGGATCACTTCTGATATTTATTCCAAATACAAATTATCTGACTTCTGACTGGCTGAGGTGTTCTCTTGCCTGAGCGCCCACAAAGAACTGTGTTCATACTTGCAGCTCATGAAATAGTGTCTGAGCAGGAGGGACCGTGTCCCATGAGCACACAAAGGGATGTGTGTGCAGCTCAGTCTGCGGCTCAGGGATGCGCGCACCCACAGCGCAGGGAAGAAATCACACTTCCTCCCTTTCTCTGGACTTATATGTTCAACTTGGAAACAGTTGGATTTAAACACTCCTTTCCCTTTTGTTTAGTTCAAGATTGCACTGCACCTCCTCCTGATGGTAGATGCTTGCATGCATACTGTTCCCAAAGGGAGTGTGGCTTCTTTCCCCCTGCTGTAAAAGCCCGGTTGCTGGGTGGTTGTGCCTATGTTTGCACAGCATCCTAATTACAAAGTGTTTTTCTCTGCCCTCTTTCAGAAGGCTGGAAACACAGACCCTTTTTTGCTGACATCCAGGAAAGAGCAGCAATCCCAAAGATGTAGCCTCCTGGGCTGGGCACGCTGCTGCAAACTGTTGCTGCAGAGAAAAGACGGCAAAGAAGAGTGGCAGGGGTGTTAAACAAGCAACAGATTCACAGCCCCTCTGTGATGATTTTTAACGCAGGAGACACTAGATTTTGGATGAGGACAAATGATTTCATTGTTGTATGAAGAGTGCATATTGTTTTCTCAATTTTTTTCTCATTTTGGAAGTGATTTTGGAGGGTGAGGACCAAAACGGCGTGTTTCTATTACAAAAAAAAAAAAAAAAAAAAAAAAAAAAAAAACNACAAAACTATATTTTTCAAGTACTCCAAGCATTGTTTTCTGTGATGTTTTTTTCATTGTGAGTTAAATGCCTTTTTCAGTGATTTAAGCTACACACTGTTGAGTGTGAGATGTTCAAATGGCTACGGAGGTTATCTGATCTGGAGATTTCTAGCTATTCAGGGTTAGTTATCCTCATAGATTAAAAATAAATAATTTATCTGTATCTGCTCAGATAGTTACATTCATGTCTTGGAATATCTTTCCAGATATTAGTTTAGTCTTTTGTTCTGAAACTCTTGTTGGAAGAGAGTGTTGGAAGCATTTTTTGTGTCTTTATCTCTGGAGTACCCCAGTCTGAGTTTCTACTATATTAGCTGGATTCATACCCTCTATAAATCCAGCTTCCAAAAGATGAAGAGAACAAGTTGGTGTAACTTATTTTTGGTTAAAATATATATCAGCACCTTTGCAATCGACTAACCATTCATTTTGGCTCAGGTTATGGGCTGATCTGCTGCCTGGTGTCACAGCCATTATGTCAGACATCTTTCTGGTTGGCCTTTCCTGGTTTTCAAGACTATCCAGTTGTCATGATACAGTCATGAAAGAGACAGTGGACATTCCTTCAAGGAAAACTTTTTTTCTGTTCTTAAGCCCCTGGCCTATATGAGGAGCTCCCAGCCCTCCAGGTGGGTGGGCTCAGTGCTGCTCCCTTCTGCCTGTTGTGCATCTCAGGTACCAGGGAGAAGGTTCCAGTCCAAATAAAATACTGTAAACTGGGACTGCGTTTCTCCAAGCAAATTAGCACGTGTGAGTTAACACAGTAGTAAGAAAGTGTCCTTACCCCATCACCTCTCAATTGCTTACAGGAATTTTGTTACTCACTTTTTGTATGATGGCACTCTTGTTTCTCTCTTCTTGTTGAAAGATAAAATTAAACATGATGATATTTATACAGTAATGTAAATTCTATTTGCTTAGTTCTTTCCATTTGCATATACTTATGAAGCAAGGAAGCCAATTTCACCTTCCTAATGCTTGCAACGCTATGATTGGAAATGAAATACCTGGAGAGAGAGAATCCTGTTTCTAAGTTTCTTTGTGATAGTTTTCAACACATTCGTTCTTTTCTTATCCTCTGCCATGATTTAAAATAATAAAATCTGTTAACAACAGGCATATGTGATCAACAGCTCCTCCTACTTCAAATCTGTCTTTAAGCTTCATTTTTTGGGAGTCCTTCCTACATTAACCTTCTGTCAGGGTTTATATCACACCTAAAATGCAGTAACTATGATGCTTTGCAAATGTGTGTGTGTTAAATTGCAAACTTGTTTGCTAGTCTGTTGATGGGATGCGATTGAAGTTTGCTGGCAAATGTACAAGTGTACGTTCTCTGAAAATTGAACGAACAGTTGCTTGAAGAAATGGACAAATAGTTGAATTGTCATCCATTTAGGTAATATAACATCTTGTTTTAGCTGATATTCTTGAATGAAGTAAGATCTCCAAATTCTGGGAGTTTACAAAAAAAAAAAAAAAAAAAGCAAAAGAAAATATAGTACTAAATTAATTGGTAACTTAAGCGAAGAAAAGCCTAATTCAGTTCTGCCACAAATAAAATGGTTAAATTCACCCCTCTTTGGGATAGCGCTCAAGGGAAAGTTTTGCTCACTTCATTATAGGAAGGTTAATATTGCTTTCTCTAATGCTGCCTTTTAGAATTCAGCTCTGATATGAGAGTTCGGGGCTTTGGTGTTGTTGATTACAGACGGCTTCACTTCATGCTTGTCCTGTTTCCAGGGCTGTGCCTCTGCCATGTATGTCAAATATCTATGCCTCTGGAGGGACTGCCATCAGACCCTGAGGTGTTTATTATTTTCAAGCAGAATATTCAAAAGGGAGAAGGATGCAAAGCTATAAAAAGACTCAAAAGGAAGCAGGGTGCCCACAGGCCATTTCTGACTCCTAACTATTCAAGTGGCGGTGCTCTTTTCTGAGTAAATCACCAAAGGAAGGTTTCCTGTTTGACATTCTCCCCTGCCTCTCACCTGCACTACAGAATGCCAGCCTCCCTTCTCTGTTAAAATAAAATGTATTTCTAGGTCAGACACACCTCTCTCTGAACAGGGGAAGGCTTGGCAGGGGGGCAGGAAAGGTTCACTTCTCTTCTAATTTTACATGCAGGCACAATAAGGCTAATGGATTGGGATCTGTTTACTACAGTCAGACATGAAAACAAATGATAACTAATTTCTTTTTAAAGTAAATGCTACTCCTCACCTGGCAGTAATTTCAGAAGTGATTGAATATTCATGAGTTGTTCTTGATAATGAGATAAAAGCCTCTCTTATCTCATTGTGTACTTACACATTATTCAGGAGAACAAAGGAGGGATCTTAAAGGCTATTGAACATACAAAGTTATTTTCTGCAGATGCAGGAGAAGCTTGCTGTGTGAGCTGACAAGAATACACCCTGAATCCTTAGCAGGAAACCCAATGGACGTGGATCTAGAGTTCAGTCCTGACAGCTAAATAAGCTGGCAGTTAAATTAAACTGTCAGCGTAAATCATGGAGATCAAACTTTCTTCTTTTAAAAAAGTGCATAAGTAAAAGTCATTGTAATGTTGGAACTGCTATTTTGTTTGACTAGGCCCACATACAAAAGCAAGTGAAGAATTCTACACTGACATAAGTGAATATTCTCCTAAATTCTGGAGAACAGGCAACGTGTAAAGAGGGCGGCAAGCCTTTGCCCTTCTGTTTCCTTCGTACTTCCTCTGTGCTGTTTCTCTCCTCTCCCCTTTTTGTCTCCAGCGCAGCCTGGTAAAGCACATGGCTGCATATCATGCAGTCCAGGAACATTTAACTCCCATCCCCTTTTCTCAGGGTTGCAATTGCTCTGACATCTTTTGTAGCTACAGTTTTTAAGTCAGGTTTTAAAATGGAAAAAAGAACTGTGCACGCAGCAGGGATGATTATTTCACTTTTTTAAATAAATCACACTTGCATAATAGTTGTTTTTAAAAATATGGTGTGTTTTCTTGGTTAAGTAAGGAAGGCAGATAAAAGCCCTGATTTTTGCACTAAGGGTAGTGTGTGTAACATTTTCCAGAAAATAAAATGTTGTAGGGGGTAGCAGCATAAAATGGAAAAGAGGAATGTTAGTTTGTTAAGTTGGTCTGTTTGTTTTGGAGTCTCTGTTGCATGCAACTAGTGTTCCAGGACTTAAGCCTGTCCTTCCCCATCTTTCAGATTTGGTAACAACAACAAAGCATTTGTGTAAATTCATCAAATGGTGAGGCTTTACTTTAGAGGCTTTCTTTATTCCTGGATCAAGACAGTTTTCTCTTGCAACAGTTTTATGTAGATAACTACAGTTACATTAGTTCAGTCAGTAAGACATTGATTACATGACTTTGAACTATTTGTTTGATCAATGATATCAAAGACAAGAGTTGGACCTCTAGTTTGCCTGAAAAGCAGGAGAGATGACTGCATTTTAGAAAGATAATTTTGTATTTTGTGAAATTTATACAGAAAGGCTTTTTTGCAAAGAATCAAATAAAGCAATTCTACCCTGTGAGGGTGAGACACTTTAAATGTACAGGGTCTGAGGCACACATTTTTTTAATGATGAGGACTAGGCGTACATTGGGTTTATTTAACAGAAATTGTTCAGAACCGTATCATGGACATGCTTAACATTGTGCTAATGTGAGTAACAGCCCTGTGTTCCAAGTACTCCTCCCTCTGACCCGATCTATAACTTTGATGAACACTGGGAGCGTTTACAGCTCAGGAAAATCTCTGCCTACCAGTACGGAGTTGTCCTGGCCTCTGTGTCTCAGGAGAAACACAGAGGATCTGATTGTTGCTCTTGTGCCTTATCAAAATGACCAAGGACACCAATGGCACTGAAAAGACTGAGGGTCTTCAGTTTGGAGCAGAGATACCCGTGGCAGGTTACAACCGAGGTTTAGAGTATTAACAAGGCAAGAGATGAACATTATTGACTTTATTCTGGGAATCTCACCGTAAGAGAACTAGGAAACTGGGAAATGGATTTAGATAGATTGGAAGCAGATGAAGTACTTTTTAATGTGGACTGCTGAAACTTGTTTCTAAAGGAAGTTGTAGAGGCAGACATATTATAAGCAAATAATAATAATAAAAAAGAATGGGTGAACTGTGATGTATGACTGGTCCACATGAAGATAAGGGGATACACAGACATGCCTTTTAGTATCTATAGTCCAATTCTTGGAGGTGCTAGGGGAGCACAAGAGTAATAAACTCTAGGTAGTGTTAGGGATCAGGTGTCCTCCTCCCACTGAAATTAGCGTACCATGAGTTTGGCCCAGTAAGGCATTTCTTATGCTCTTAACATGAGTGAAAACTTTTGTTTAGTGATTGTTTCCTTTTTTATCCACTGGCAGTAGGAAACATAAAACAGTCTAAGCTGCGTTTTGGTTTAATTTTTAGTCTCAACTTGGGCCTCAGCTTGCATTCCTTATCTGTCATCATACCCCTGAGCTGAAGCTGTGAGTTGTGTGTGCTTTGAAAACCCATGATAGACACCGACTTACTCATTTCAACATGTGGTGAGGACAGAACGGTGAATCACAGCTGAGGAAAGGGGCTACCTGCCCTTCCAGCCTCCTGAACTTCTACTGAGGAGGGAAATAAAACTTTGCCTTCTCTCTGCTGAGAGCAGTGCTGTCCACTGCTCCCCAGCTGCTGAAGAGGAGGAGGAAAGAGACTGCCAGACTCAGCTGGGAGGCAGAGCTGCCCGTTGCCATCTCCCAGACAAGACTTTGGCTGTGTGAGTGCACTGCTTGGCTCTGCTCTCCTGTTGTTTTTAGTCAAATCACAGAGACAATAGAACATGATGACAGAGGACATCTTGTGCAAACACCTGCTTCTGATGACGATAAGCACCAGAGACTGGAAATCTCCACTGAGACCAGTGTCTTCTTGTGTGCGTGGTTTACTGACATGCTAAATGTTATTGCTGTTAGTGGTTTGAGTGGAGAAGTAGTGGTAGCTGAGAGTGGCTGTGTGTCAAGAGACAGAACCTTGGCATGTATCCTGGTTTGGAGAGAGAAGGGGCAAAATCAATAGACTACTGAAGCAAAATAAAGTGTCTGCTTAGCTAACAAAAGGTTTGAGGTCTCAGACCTCAAAGTAATGCATTATTTCTGGGTTTTAAGCAGCCTTGATTTTTTTTTTTTTTTTTCCTTTTCTAGATCAGATGCCCAGTGTAAAATACCTGGTGGGGGACTTAGCTGCCTTCAGAGTGTTTCCCAGTACTAGAGGTAGCCACTCTGCCTTCTTCAGTGGCCTTAAGAAGGACTGTAGCATCATGAACATAATATTAATTATATTTGAAGATAGCGAGGTGTTGAAGAAGCATTTGAAAGGTTAGGTAGACTGTTTTTCCTATCTGCTGTTGTTTTGTTGACCTGAATAACATCTTCAAACATGCTGTAATAATAATGACAACGCAGACTGTACCATGTAGGTTAAATGGCAGAACTTTATGTTCAGAAACTAAAATATCAAGAGCCCATATTGATGTAATAAAATATACTCTGTTAAAATTGGTTAGCTAACATGCTTGCTGTGGGTTCATATAACTAATGTATGCTAACTTGACACCTAGAAATTTGTAAAGTAAATTGATATGACTGGAGAATATGAAGTATGATATTTAGGTAGGATAGTAAATTATACAAATATAAATTTTTATGTATACAACAACTCATTTTAGCAAGAAAACCTTTTGCAAATGTCTTCAGCTAATGGGACTTGTTCACTTCTGTATAGTCTGAATCTGAACACTTTCAAACAAGAGAAGAGTATAAACCAGCCACTGATACACACTCTTTTTCAATTCTGTTTCCTTATTTTCCTATGCTTGCAGAATATGCTTTCCCAGATGGTGGGATGCTTCATCCACAGGCATCTGTGTTTTCTGGAATGTCAGGCATTGTGCAAGCTGTGTTGCACAAGGAGCTGTTTCTGAGAGACAATGCATCCACACTAAGGAGGTGGGTGAACACAGCACTGAGAAAAGCTTAGAGGGCAGACTGGAAAGGTCTTTAAGGTGTCAGTAATGCAGGAGTTATTTGATATTTATTTTCAGTTCTGAAAGCTTTCTTATCTGCTGCTACTTGTGTTGTGTGGGAGGCTTGGCCATTGGTCACACTGTATGCATGCCTTCAGTGATGACAAATAAAAGTCAGCCAAGGACAGGGATTTGTCCTTAGGCAGCATTGTTACACTTGTGACTAAATTTTACAGACAAAAGCAATTGTTTTACTGGCCCAGAGACAACTTTGTCTGTTGTTTGTAACTGAAATGTAATCTTCTAGTTCAGAATGGTCTTGAGAACTGCACTTAATTTATGACGCTTCATTTAAAAATCATGTGAAGTTAAAATAAACAAGGCTGCAGGCAGTAGCCAAAGCACAGCACTGGATTTTGCATTAGAGCATTAATCCTCATAGCTGGTTCTCCTTTCAGGTTTGGCTTCACATTTTAGCCATGGGTGTTTCAGGGGCACTCAGCTGTCAGATATTGATATGGGCAGTCTGATGTAACTGTTTGTGCTGCTTCTGCATGACAAGGACTCCTTTTCCAACCAGGCATCCTGCTGAAATGATTTTGAAATCCTCTCAGGGGTGTTTGAAGTAATAAGAAACTTAAGCCTTACATGATATTTCTCTGTCTACTAACCAGGTTACAGATTATTATTGTACTGACAGAAGATGGGATTCTAGCAAAAGCAAATGTTCTTTGCATTCTTGCAGTGCTATAGGAGACAGCAGGCCACTTTTTACCAAGGATTCCGTTAGCAAAGCATCATAAATATTTGGAGGTAGTTGTAGTTACAATTGACTAGTCCTGATTTTTTAGTTGAATTCTGTATAGAAAGCTTCAACAGAATAGTTTAGAAGATATGGTGACCATACTCTCAAGTAGCTGCTACTCATACGAGAGCAATTCCTATGAGTTTTGGAGGTGTAGTTGATGTAATCACACAGCAAACATGTTTTCCTGTGGTCTCTGTGTTCCAGGAGTGAAGACAAATGTACAAGTCTTATACAAATTTTACTGTAGTTTTTCTGTTGTCATTTTACTATTTCAAGTGCAATGGTTATAGTGATACAGAGAAAGGGGAGGGGGACTGGTTCATTTTCTGCTGTCTGAAAAGCCTAAAACTTTTCACATATCATCCAGTTTTGCACCAGCTATTGTTTTTTTGTTTTGTTTTGTTTTTTAAATATTTCTAACCAACTTGTATTCAGACTAACCGCATGTTCCAGTGACCCTTCTTTCTTTTCTAATTTTCCAAGAATTGAAGCTTTTTGCTCACAGCTCTCACTTTCACTTGTCTCATGCCAAGAGTTCAGTCTCATAAATGTTGTATTTCTCTCTTCCCTCCATTTCCATCTCTCAACAAAGTGTTGATGTTAAGCCACAATATTTTAGATTTTTTTTTAACGTGTTTCTGAAAATAAAATTAGGAAATATCTGAAAACATCTTTGGAGATCACCAGCTATCTAGTGGAGACAGCCACAAGACATGCTGTGCTCATTTTCCAAGGTGGATATTTAGGTGCACTGTTGGCAAAATACTGGTGTTATCACATCTTGAAAGATTTCAAATGCCAAGAATGTAGTATTCTGTCAGAAATGAATTTATAGTGTTATTGCTGGTTTTAGGAAATCTTGAAGAGGGTACAAGTATATCTCAGTTATGACAGGATGCATGTTATCCAAAATCTGTCAAAAAACAAAGTATTTACCAGCAAGCAGACAATGCATATTTCCAAAAATCCTGATTAGCATGAGAGCTGCTAGATGCAGTATAGCGAGAGGAATGGAACAACTGAGATCTGTCCACTTTGACCTTAGATGTAGGCCCTATAAGCTAGAATCCTAAAATAACTTCACTATCTACATTAAAGTAGTTGTCAGGCTGTGTTCAGCCTCACCGCCTGCTGTGTTTTAGCATGACTTGAATAAGTTTTCAGATCATGACTTTAATCCTAGAGATTCTGAAGCAACACCACAGTATCTTTTAAAATACAAGGGTATGAAGCAGCTGTTGAAAATGGAATACCACGAATGAATAGGCTTCTGTGGTACAGATATAGAACTTGCAACCTTTTTTCCTTGAAAATTGTATTCTGAAATACATGTACACAAAAAATTAGTTTTCAATAGTTTCATATACATCCTTATCACCTGCTGTTGAGTGTCAGGCTTCCACATGTGACTAAGAGATATACGTACCCTCAGAGAGTAAAAAAATGAAAATAATTGGGGCAATTTGTTCAAATGCTGTCTACATATATTGGATCTCTGAGTCTGAACCTGTAAGCATGTGGACAAAGGCCCAAATTCCCAATGAGATGCACACATAGATGATGATATTAAATTCAGAATCTTACTTCACAGAAATTAAAATATAGGAGGCTGTAGAGACATTCCTTGGAAATTCCACCCAGAGCAGGATCATTAAGAACTAACAGCTCTTCCTAGCTCTTTCTTGGTACTGAGACTTGACGACAGAAGGGAGGCTATGAGATCACATGTTCCCATCCCATGCACTCCCACAAGTATTTCAGTCCCTGAGCTGGCACTGGTAAGTGTCCAATTCATTCAGAAGCACTTGAGGATTGCTGACCGAGTCCACTCACTTTTTTTTTTTTTTTTTTTTTTTTTTTTTTTTTTNCACTAAAACACCCTCAGACAGCTAGGCTAGCCTTACTGTTAAACTTTTGCAAGTTGGAGTTGGACATTCTGCTTCAGCCAGTGTGGCTGTGGGTTGGTGGATTGCTTGGGCATGAGATGGAATTTTTATGTTAAACTGCACTGATGGTCTCAAATAGAGCGTATACTTTCTCATCTACCCCTTCTCCCTTCCAATGATAATGTACCCGAGTGCTCTCATTTCCCTTCCCATTGCCAAGGAAGATGAGCAAGACATAGTTTATACTTGAGCTTTTTCAAATATATGCATCAATGGAATCAAACAGACCGGAAAACAGAACTCAGAGCTGTAGTGTTGCCCTTGCTAGTGGCAATGACGTGAGTTTTGTCCTCTGCACAGCAGCAGATTTTCTTAGATTTTGCAGGAAGATACCTCTAGTCATCAAATGTAATTGAAAATTCTCAATGAGTTAAAAATTGCTGAAAAGAACATATTAGGAGGGACAGGAAGGAGAACTGATCAATAGTTCAATCTTTTAAGTAATCTTTCCTTAGAGTTCAGTCTCTCAATAGCCTTTCATATCTTCTTCTCATCTTAAAGAACTTCATGCCAGTCTTCAGTCTTGCAACAAGTGGCAAAGAAGCATTTTTCCATGCTTTCACTCTGCGTATCAAAGGATTGTTTTAGTAGCATGAGAAGTCTATGTTTACCAAAGGAAGCACTCAGTTTGATTTCACAAATCCAGAAGTTATGTGGGGTAGAAGAGAGGAGGGAATTTTTGCAGTTATAAAGTTATGTAGTGGCCTTGGACTCAGTTCTTAAATGTAAAAATCTAAAGCAGTCAAGCTTAGCTTATTTTGACATTAACTCTTGGATCTAGCTCAGTATTTAAATTCTTGAAAAGCTCAACTGTACTTCTAATTCAAGAGAAACTTCTCAATGCAATCTAGGTTTACATGAACATGTATTCCACATGTATAATCCCGAAGTGAAGAATTTTGTGTTTGTTATGTTTTTTTTTTAAATGTTAAGTTGAAATTGATCCATCATATGTTGGCAGGTTCAAGTATAATGCACTATAATCATTAATATTCTTATTTTCCCTCAGTAACGTCTTTGTGTATTTTCCAAGATCGTGAGTTTAACAGTTCAAGTCAAGAATGAAAATGTGTTAAGTAAATGACTCCCCCTTACTTGCATGAACATTTTATGATATATTTGGTCTTTACACTGAACAAACACAAAACTTCAGCTATTTTAAGGAAACATTAACTTCGTCATTTCAATAGTAGTACTTTAATCTCCTTGTACAATTATGTCGCCTGGTTAGTGGATGAAGGGAAAGTGGCAGATGCCATCTTTCTGGATTTTAGAAAGGCCTGCGATATGGTCCTTCACAGTATCCCGCAATATCCTTCTGGACAAATGGTACAATAGAGTTGAATGTGTCCATGATGTGCTGGGTGATGAATGGCTGAACAGCAGAGTTCAAGTGGTTGGAGGAAATGGGGCTTCATCTGACTAGAGACCAGTCACAAGTGGTGTGCCCCTGGGCTCAATTCCAGGGCCAGTCCTGTTCAACATGTTTGTCAATGATCTGGATGCAGGAGCTCAGTGCATCCTTAGCAAGTCCACTGATGATGCTATACTGGGAGGTGTTATCAATTGTCTCAAGGGATAAGCAGCCTTGCAGAGGGTTCCAGATATATTGGAACATTGAGCCATCATCAGTAGCAGGAAATTCATCAAGGGTAAATGCCAGGTGTTGCACCTGGGATGGAGCGATGCCAGACACAGGCACAGATGGGAAGACGAGAGGCTGGGAAGCAGCTCAGCAGAAAGGGATCTGGGGATGCTGGTGACAACAGGATCGACATGAGCCAGCAGTGTGCCCTAGCAGCCAAGAGGGCAAACTGTTTTTTGTGATTCATTAATTACAGCATAGCCAGCCAGTCAAAAGAGATGATTCTTCTGCTTTATTTAGAGTTGGTGTGGGCTCACCTTGATTATTATGCATACTTCTGGGCACCATAATATAAAAAGGATGTTAAGATATTTGAATATATCCAAATAATATCTGTAGGCCCCTACTAACTGAACTATCAAGTGTTATCTTTTAGTCCATCTATAGTATGTTTAAACAGTTTCAAATACTTGAAGAATGTTTTTTGTTTCATCGTTTCTACTTTAAAACAACGAAGTAAGCTGTGAAGCTTTGTTGATTCAAAGCAAGTCTCTATTTCTGCTATTGCAGAGAATAGTCAGTTTAGATTTGCAACTATTGTGCAGTATTTGAAAATCAGGGAGTCCACTTAAAAGCATGAAGCAAATTGAGCATGAAACAAGAAAAGCTATGACTTTTTTTAAATTTAGCAATGCACTTTTAAAGTTAGTTACCATCTAACATAACAAAAAAAAAAATGATGCAGGATAGGAAATAAATTTAAGAAAAGCAAATCTTGGGAGAAAATTCCAGATGACCTGTGTAACAGTCCATTACATCATCTTTGGTAAACAAAACCAAAGGTTTTTATTAACTATCTCAATAATTGTTGTTTCTGTGTAATATGGAAATCTTTTATGGAAATATTTTTTCATACATTATCTTGCTATTTAACTCACAAAACAGTACCTCAATATATGTGGAAAGTCTTCATGAGTCACATAGTGATGTCATGCCTTACACAGAGTTTCTTGTCATGACTTCAGTCTTTCACACACAAACATTTTGTCTTGACCAAGAAAACCAAAGAAAACCTGAGAAAGATTTTCATTTCCTGTTCTGTATGATGAGATGTCTTTCTCAGTATCATCACGTTGTCCATGCAAAGTTTACAAGCTTTCTCAATGTTTGTAAACTGTTCGTTTATTTCCCAGAAAATCTCTCCTGACATGTATACCCTTTATTTGTGGTCACAGCCTTGAGTTTGAGAAAAGACAAATGGATTGAAGCAAAATATCTTTAATTGATTTTATTTGGTCTGAAGCAGGCAGGACTACCTTTTAAGCTATGAAATATTTAAATCAGAAGCTACCAAACAGTGATATTACGCCACAGTAAGTAATTAAAATAGATCTGATGGTTTATATGCTAGTAAAAATCATGATCACATCTTGTTCCCAGTAGCTTCTTTATGAAGCTGGAATAACTTCCAAAAAATAATGCAGAGGATCTCAAAGTGGCTGTTGGTCAGCTCTATGGAAGAGACCAAGCTTGTTGGTATAAAACAGTAAGGAACTATGGATTAATACCTTTGGTCATTAAGAGAGTTTTTCTATGGTGGTGTGCCAGCCATGAAATACTTGTTACCTGCCTGACTGGAATGATAGAGCATGATCTATCATCAATGTTCTGTACCTTGCTAGGAGTCAGGTGTGTCCTGGTTTCAACTGGAACAGAGCTGACTTTTCTTCACAGTATCTGGTATAAAAACAATATTGATAACTCACCAATATTTTTATTTACTACTAAGCAGTGCTGTACACAGCCAAGGACATTTCAGTTTCTCACACTGCCCTGCCATTGAGGTCTGCAATTGTCACTGTTCACTTCAATGGGAATCAACTGCACCCTAATGGAAGACAAGGCCGTGGGATACATTCACAATAGGTCTGGTGTTAGAAGGTGATACTAGATAACAATTTCTAATTTTCTTTCCTGTGTTTTGTTAAATTTATATTACTCATACTTGAATCCCACTAAATATAGTAACAGCTAGATTTTTAGGAAGAGAAAGCAACAAGTGTACTGTGTAAGTAATTCTAAGTCAGATCAACAATCTCTTGAATATTCTTAAAGTTTTCCTGGTTTTGACAGATGTTCCTTGTGAGACAGAAAAAATAGCTTTTATGTTCAGGGAAAAAAAATATATATATGCGTATCAATGCAACTATCTCGATATGAATAGCTTTTCTTAGCTTCAAATGACCTCTTTAATTTTATGTACTTTGCAGTTTAGAAGATTATGCTTTTCCCCTTGGCAAATCTACTAACTTTGTTTAATCTCAAAGTCAGTCTCAAAGACTGAACGTAAGATTCTTGAATGCATCCGGAGGAGGACACCAAAGCTGGTAGCAGGTCTGGAAGTCACAGCCTGTGAGGACAGGCTGAAACGTTGAGCTGCCCAGTCTGGAGCAGAGGAGGCTGAGAGGTGACCTCACTGCTCCCTGCAGCTCCCTTAAGAAGGGGAAGCAGAGGGAGGGGCCGGGCTCTGCTCCTGGGGGCTGGTGGCAGGATGCTTGAGAATGGCACAGAACTGCAGCAGGGGAGGGTCAGACAAGACATTAGCTGAAAATTCATTAACATGAGGGTGGTCAAACACTGAAACAGGCTTTCTAGTGCGATGGTTGGTACCCCATGCCTGTCAGCATTCAGGAAGCACTGGGACAATGCCCTCAATAAAGTGCTTTAACTTTTGGTTAGTCCTGAAGAGGTCAGGCAGTTGGACTCCATCTTTGTAGTTCTCTTTCAATTGAAGTGTTCTATGCTATTACAAATCAAAACTTTACTGATAACCATTCAATTCCATTGTTATCTGTGTGGTTGTCATGTACGTACCAGCTGGTGTGAATCAGAAATTTTGTAAACAGAGTTGAGGATACATATGGAGGCCTACAATATAAATGGCAACATATGTGATAGTTTTGCATAATAATAATGGTATACTTGGCTGGTCTGTAGGAGAGTTTAATATGCAAGAGGAACAGATCTGTTAATACTGAGATAACATTATTACAGCATATTTTTTTCAGAGTGAAGCAGAATATACAGCTTTAATTCAAATAATTGTGGTTTGTTTTTTTTTTTTTTTTTTTTTTTTTTGGAACAAGCAGACAAGCTTTTGAGCAAAGCCCTTATTTTGGACCTTCAGCCATAGGTATGGGTTTTTCTGGATCCTGAAGAAAGAAGGTATGATATTAATATTGCTGTGTAACAAAAAGTTTTGCCAGCAAACAATGTATTGTAGAACAAGAGTAATATTTATGGAATTTCTGTGTATCCCTGTAATTGTCCTCAGCAGTTAATAGTGATATTTTAGTAGTCTAACAAATATCTTAAAATTGCCAGATAGATATAAAAGGTTACACTTTGTTGATGGTTTAATCTTTTTATCTCAATCCAAACTGTAGATATCCTTGGAAGGAGGATCAGAATAACTCTAGTGCATTAGCTAGCAACTGTTAAGTGGGAACTGACAACTGAGTGGAACCCACATAAGAAATATATATATAAACTGTGAGATTTTTCTATAATTAAGTTGATATTTGAATAAAACCCCAAACTAGGCAAGCTCTGTAAAGCAGCAATGGGGCCTTTGGTCAGAAGAGGTGCAAAAAAGAGCTGTGCAAAATACCTGGATGGTACGTATGCAGCCCCGTACCTCAGAACAATGTTAGAGAAGTTGGGTGGAGATAGATTGGATGTTGGGGGACAAACCACTTTTGCAAAATGTAACACTTTATATGGAGAAGGATTCACAGCCACATGAGAGTTAGATAAAGACAAAGGCAACTTCTGTAGTTCCTGGGAAAAAAAAACTCCGGAACTTCCTCTAGTCTTAGCCTGGCAAGAAGATTTTCAGGGAAGTGAACTACAGATCTTAACATCTCTAAGGAGAAAGCTGAGATCACTGGTTGAACGCTAACTCTAGAGGTAAATGAGAATGCAAGAATGATACAAGCTGAACTGGGAAATAAACATGAAAAAGTTATTATAGCAGTCTTATTTTAAATATAGGGAGGATGCTGAAAGTTCATTTAACAAGAAGGGAAGGTTTACAGATTATTTTCTCACATTCTAAACCAGTGACATTTTGGAATGGAGAAAAGTAAAACCCCAAAATATTTCTGGCAATCAGTTACATCAACAAAAAAATAAGTAATATTTGTAGTTACCCTTGGAGATTGTAAAGGGGAAATATTTTAATTTTCTTAATTTCTATTTCTCTGACAAATTTTAATTTTGCAAATCAAATTCCTGCATCGAAAAGCTTAGTACTCATTTTTGTGCATCTGACTCATAGCATGGTTCTGGCACGAAATGAAGCACTGTATTTTGAGTGTTGAGGTGTTGCATCACTCTTGAACCCTACCCTGTGCACAGGGAGAGTTGCATCTTAAATGAGAGGCCTGGGAATATGAGACTGAGAAAAGTCCTGAATTCTGTTTTCTTTCTAGTGTTAGCAGAATAATGATTTCCAGCAACTCTCAAATCTGAAACTTTACACGCTAATTCTCTACTTGTTAAAACGCGTTGTAAATTTAGTTCTCAGAATTGCATCCAAACTCTATTTTGCAACATTATTTAAGGCCCATTTTGCACAAATACAAAGTAATTTAAATACTTGTTCTAAGAACAAGAGTGTTCCATGTTTTGTCACGGTAGTGTATGAAACCTGAAGATGACTGCTGGCTTTGGCAATTTCCTGCTGAGTTGGGGCAACAAACTAAAATCAAGGAATCACAGCAGCTTGTAGATAGCTCTAAGCTCCTAAGTTATGCATAGCCCTGTGCAGTCCTACTGCTTTTCCGTCTTGACATGAGGGACAAATGTACTCCTGTCACTATTTTGCTGAAGCAGGATCAGTCTGAATCACTGTGCCAATGAAGCGTGTATTTTAGGTAGCTAATTTTACAGTGCTGCTTGAGTAGTGTAAATAAGGAACAGCTCCAGTTCAGTGTAGAGACAGCAACTGGTGTTATGAAACCAAGACTTGGGTCCTTAAGAAGGGCATCACTTGTAAAAGCCTGAGAGGCTGGTACATTGGCAGCAGATGTGCAGAAAAAACAATTTGTGCCAATTACTAGTGCTACACCACTCTCAGACACTCTCTGTTATGTAAGCGTCCCAAGCTGGGAGGCCGCATGAATAAGAACAGATTTCAGATTCAGTTCCTTTAAACATTAGACTTGAATTAAGATTGCCCTAACACTTCCCTATTTCTTTTGTTTTCCTTTTTGTGTCAAGAAGCATTATTTTTTTTTTTTCTTGTATAATTATTTTTACTGCTTTTATAGAAGCACTTTCCAACTCTCCGTTAAACAGGTGCAAATACAGACAGTATGGAAAAAGCCTTTTAGTGCAGCATTACCAGAACTTGCCAGGAAAAGTGAAGTCCTGTGGAAACATTGAACTCCTCTAGTTGACTCTGCCTTGAGCAGAGGTTTGGACTCAGTGACCTTCCAGGTCTCTTCCAACATACTTTATTCTACAGTTTTGTTTCTAATATTTCATCAAACAGACCAGGGATGGCACAAGCCAGTTTGGGACGTATGACATTGTTTGCCTGGATCAGAAAGATTTGATCTGCAAATTTGATTTAAACACAGGTCCACGCAATAAACTTCCAGGGCTTAATTTTAGTGTCATACAATCCTGCAAATATAAAGAGGGGAAGTAATCAGTCCGCAGATGTCATGGTAACCCTGGTCTCCAATATCTGGTAGGCAGCCTTAATGCACAAAACTCAGTCTTTCTTTCAATGCGTGATGCAATTCAGGGTCTTTGTCTCTCAGTGGTGCGTCCTATTTACACATAGAAGTTGTCAATCTGCTTTGATTTTTCTTTTTTTTTTTTTTTTTTTTTCAGCTTTACTGCATTGTTGTGACTTCATTTCCACAGTTTGATTGCAATCTAGCTGGAGAAAATTGTTCCTTTCCACTAGTTATGTCTGGATGTTTCTAGCATTTATGTTTGTCTGAAATGGACTGTTATATTCTTGAAGTGAGCTGACAAGAAAGACGAGTTGAAATAACTTTTGATATAGCAGATCTCTACATATATTCCATCTACCTATGCTTTCTGAAATCAAAGATTTACTGGAGTATTTCCCACGCAGCTTGCTAATGAGTAATGTGAAACCTGTGTTCAAATGGAATATGTGCTCTGGCAATGAAAGTTTTGTAATTTTTTTAAGCGCTTCCTATCCTCTAATATAACACATATTGTGAATCAATTTTGAGTTTATAGTACCTCCCGAACAAAGCCCTAAAGTTTCTTTACAGAAATATTAAGGCCTCAGTCCAACTTCTCTAAGTTTTATGGTGAAGAACTGAGTAAAAAACACCAGTTGCCCTGTTAATGTTTCATATCATTCTAGTTAGGTTTTCACAAATTACCACCGTCTTACAGATGGTGAATACAAGAATAAAATATACCTTTTTACACAGAGTAGGAAGAATTAACGTTCCAGGCCTTAAGAGGTGTGAGATATCTATATTAAGAAAAATGGTGGTTATGTACTTAATTCACATTGATATGCATCTTACTGGGTTTGGCATACAAATTTAAGTTAATCCTTTGAAAGCCCATATGGCTTTTGAAATAAAACTATTCTATGGAGTCATGTTGTCTTGGTCACTATGCCTAGTGACCAATTTTAAACATAACTGAGTACTCAGAAACACTGTGAAACTGGGTGGGCAGGGAAGAGATCACAGAATCATAGAATGGCTTGTGTTGGAAGGGACCTCAGAGATCATCTAGTTCCAACCCTCCTGCCGTGGACAGGGCTGCCAGCCACTAGCTCACTGGATCAAACTGCCCAGGAGCCCATCCAGCCTGGCCTTGAACACAGCCAGGGATGGGGCAGCCACAGCTTCTCTGGGCAGCCTGTGCCAGCGCCTCACCACTCTCTCAGGGAAGAATTTCTTCCTGATGTCCAACCTTAACCTCCCCTCTTTCAGTTTGAGCCCATTCCCCCTTGTCCTACCATTATCCACCCGTGCAAAAAGTCAGTCCCCCTCCTGCCTGTAAGCTCCTTTTAAGGAGTTCCTTAAGATAAGGAAAAACTATTAAATTATCTGAAAAATAATTTAATCTGAAAAGCATAAGCTGACTCATTAGCTCACAATATTGGACATCAAAAGGTTTAATGGAGCTGAACACATTGAAACATGACTTGGTATAAAACTAAGCTCACTTATTTAAGTTTTGAGATAAGAATGAAATGTCGAGAACAAGTTGATGTAAAACCTTTGAGTGAGAGAAACTGTAAAACAAGCATGTTTTGATGATACAATAGTGAAATTGAATGGTTGTATTCAAGGTTTTAACTGTGCTTATCTACATCTTATTCCCTTTTTAATTTGATTTTTAACAACTTTTTGGTGCTGTATCTCAATGAAATTATAATGTGCTTATGTCAATTTTGGATAAATGCATTGTTCAGAATATAGCCACATTTACATGTTCTCAAATCTGGATGGCCAGTTGCAGAGTAAGAAGCAAAACATGCTTACAGATTTGTGGAGTGGCTGAGGTTAGAAGAGACCTCTGAAGGTCATATTGTCCAGTCACTATGCTCAAGCAGGGCAACCTGGATCCCATCATGTAGGCATTAACAACAACACTACAATTTTTCATTACTTTAGGCAAAGCCAGTGGTTAATTTGGAAATTTAAGTTAATGTAATAACTCTACATCTCGCTGTTTTTTTTTTTCAAGAAAACAATCTTCTACTGACTTCAGACTTTAAGGATTAAAATAGACTACATTTTGTCTCTGTTTCTATCTTCCCCTCACAACTATAGCTGCCTTAGAGATGTCATATCAAATTGTGTGGATTAGTTTTAAAAAAAGCTTATGAAAAAAATTGTATTTCTAGATATTGAGAGGTAGAAAACATAATATAGTGGAGCAGGAAGGAATGTTAATCACTGAGATACATTGGTCTGTTTGTAGTGTAAAGTTTCTAGTGTGAAATGAGGTACCAGAAATTAAAACTTCAGCTTAGAAAATTTGAAGTAATCTGATTTAGAGGTAATTAATATGCATCTGTTTCAGTTGGAAGTAGCATGAGCACTCTTCAGCTTCTGAAATCAAATCGTATACAAAACAGATGAAAATACTTTAAGGAGCACTTATATGGAGGGTGTTGACAATTTTTTCTTGGACTCCTCTCTTTGTTATTGTCTCTTGCTATGCTTGCGTTGTAAACACTTTGAATATGTGTGAGTTGCAATTTTAATGTAATGAGATATGGGGAGAGACTAGAGCTTCCTGGCTCTGCAGTAAAATAAAAGAATGAAATGCATAGTTAGAAAAATGAGCTTTAACAGCGGATGGAAAGATGAATACAGAGCAAGAAAAATATAATCATGAAATTACTTTTAGGACATTCTGTGCTGTCAAGTTTCCAAGTCCAGGCTGCTTCTCTCACAAACTCCACGAACTTATTTTCTATAGTTCTTTTGCCTCTTCATCAAACTAATAAAACAAGGAGATTATTAATTTTTAGCTACTGGGCTACCAGTTTTTCAAACCGTCTTTGCTCTATAAGACATTTCAAATTAGATCTGGAGAACATTCAACTTTTTAATAGATTATCAAGAATCTTAAATTCCTTTGAAAAATTTTAAAAATGAGGGATGTAAAATCTGTTTGACATGGTTTTGTGATTTAGTAATAGAAAAGTGAAGTATCGTTTGTTTGTTTAAGATGACAGCACACGTGGAGAACACTGTCTTTTTCAGTCTGCTTAATTTGAACAAAATTGGACCATACTTAGCTTTCCCAGAACAGCTGAAGATGACTGCTTTCTTCCAGAAATATTTCTGTTTAGTTCCATTTATTGATTTGGCTGAAATAGTGAGACATAATACTGAAACACCATTCACTTTTTCCTTTTTTACAAAACAGAAATTTATCTCCTTGAAACAAAATTACTTAAATGTCTTTATTATTTTTAAAATGTCTATAACTTATATGAAAGTTTTTTTCAATAAGCTTTCTATTGATGGCTTGAAGAGGGTGTGGAGCGTATCTCATTGAATGAACTTAAGTGATACTTGTAATTCTGCAAATTTTTTAATCGATCTTTAGGATGGAGAACTTGAAAACTTTTCTAAGATGGGAATGTCAGCTTAAGTGATCAATTCTCTGCTCTCCTTGTCTTTTTCCTCAATTTTCACGAGTGTTATGTAGATTAAAAAAAAAAAAAAAAAAAAAAAATGGGNTATAGATTCAGAAACAAGACCTAACTGACTATTTTGTGTGTCAGGGTTTCTAATTATTTTGCAACAACAATATATGCAGTTTTGTACATATGAGCACTTGAGGAAAAAACATACCTTGAATTTTTTTTTTCCAGTCAAAGTGTTACTCAGTCAAAGGTATTGTACTTGAAAAAGAAAATTGATATTCCTTAGTGGAATAGTTTTTGTATAAGTTGTATATTTCAGTTTATTTGATGAAGATTTATTTTAAAAAATACATCAATTTATAGTCAATGGTAGAACTACTGATAATATAGAATTCCTGAGTTTGCAGTGCTGTATTGCGATTTATTTAATCTTTTAGGTTTCTCGTGTATAGCTAGAGATTGGATAACAACTAGAGTAGATAGCCTGCAGTTGAGTAAGGGGGAACAGAATTAAATGTGTCAGACTTGGCTACTTCTAGTTCTTCTAATTAGGAGATATAGGTTTCTTTTGTCAAAAGAATAAGTGATATCTGGACTTTCTTTTCGTAATGGTTGAATTCCCACGATTCTAGACTTTCATGGGAACACAAGTACTTTCTCAGCAGTTTGTTTCGTAAAGAGATTAATTCTTGGCTTTAGGTTTAAACAAAATGGATCTACTCCCACTTTATATGCAGTAGCAGTGATTTTTCCCTTAATTATTTTGATATTATGCTGCGTAGATATTTCACTATGTATGTACTGACTGGCTATTGGTACAACTTTCACACTTTCCAGCATTTAACTGAAATTAGTCTCTAACAAAATCCAGGAATTTTTTATCTGCAGTCAGTTTCTCCGGTGTCTGTAAGGATCAAAAGCTTAACCAGACATTGATTAAATGATTACATCTACGAAGTCAGCATGACTGATGTCGCAGCTTGAAGTTTGATTCTCCTTGTATTAACCTACTGAAAAACTGTTTTGTGTATAACTATTTAAATTGCCTGCAGCTTCACTTCAATTTATGTTTGCTTACTGTTACCTTAAATGACCTCTGTATAGGTAGGCTTATAATGTGGAAAACATGACAACCACATGTTGCTTTAGTAATGAGTTACCTAAAATCAAGACTAGGTTGTGTGAGTCAGGACTGAATGTTGAATGGATTTGATAGTAATTTATGACAGACAAAACTCCATGTTATTTTTTTTAATGTGAATATATTTCAATGTATGTTGTTTTATTATATATATGTATAAATGTATATTTTTTATGATGTGGAATCTGTGAGTAACTTGAATCTGAAAACTCAAAATCAAAAGAGAAATGAAACAAAATCTAAAGATACTTAATTTGTGTTTTCCTTAAATATTTTACCATGGTAGTAGAAATTTATATTTCCAGTAATTTAGGATCAGTCTTACAGCTGATCATCTAGCAAGCGTGTCACATAAATTCACAGCACTTAAATACTTTGTCATTTTGCAAAGCTTAAATATCTAAAAACCTATTAATAGAGATTTGTAGATAAGTTTTATCCTGTTATTTATGGGGCAAAGTCTTCTCTTCAGCACCCAGAAATTGAATTGTGTAGATCTCAGGACAAAGAAAATGTAATATTTGCTTTTTAAAGTTATAAATTTACCAGTTTTGCGGTAGCTTCAGAATACCTCATTCCATATCCATATTGTAACTGTTTACATCTTACTAGATTCAAATGGTGGCTAAAGCCTGACTCTGATAATGTATGCCTTGGATTAAGTTTCAGTGAGTTTCCGTCCCATTCAGAGCCGAAAAAGAAGGTTTTCACCACCAATAGAGATCTCTTTATTCCAGCTGTGTAAGGACAGTTAACTTCTGGGAGGTTTCACACCACTTGGTGTTGAAAATGATCTTTTTGAAGTCCCTCTAAAGGGCAAAAATGAACAGAAGATCTCCTAAAAGACATGGGCTAGTACACTGAGAAGAGGTCAGACAACAAAAGAAGCGATAAAAATAATTGCTAGTGTGTCTGTCTGCTGATACACAGATGGAGAAATGACAGTTGGCTGAAATCAAGTATGTTGTTATCTCATAGATATGCAGTACTCTCTCTACAGAAGTAATTCCACATGTTAAGGACTTTCTGCAAAGACGTTTAAATTGCAAAAATCATTGTGATTAGGTTTTCTTTGACATCCTCACAATTCTACTATGTTTGCATTTGGCAATTTTGCTAATTGTTCAGGTAAGGCAGAGGTGATGCATGGATTCCCCAATAGGCTTCAGAGCAGCAGCTTTGTATTTTGAAGATCCCAAGCCCATGGTGAACTTCTGAAACTGTTTTCATACAATGCAATGCCACAGACAAGCTAGATGCACAAGCTTTTTATCACTGTTATGCAGGCAATAGGATTATGGGCCTCTTAGCGTCCGTGAATTATGTAGAAAGTGTTAAAGAAAGGAAACCCTTATGCAGAGCACCAAACTGTAAATGTGAAATTCCTTTAGGTGTTTATCATTCAGACAATCAGAACAGTTCAGGGGTCCACAAACTGAGAGGTTAAAACAGCTGGTATTGTGGCCTAGGACCACATCCAGTCAAAACCACAGTCACATCTTGTGCCATTCCTTCAAGGTGTGAGGTGGGGTTACAGGGGGGCAGCCCCAAGCTATGCGAGACAGGGAGACGCATCTTCTCAGCGCATGGTGCTGTGATCGAGGCCCAGATTTTGCATCCTGTGGAACCTCACTTATGGGACAGATGGGTGGGAGACAATTGGCAGGAAAACAAACTTACGTTAGAAAAATATTTTGGATGCAGTAGTATGCATTAAATCTTAACAGCAAGGTTGTTAGTCACAGCTGGATCTTGACTCCTTTCCAGGTACACTGAACCAGTTTGCCAGAGAAAGGCTCGGCAAATACAGCTTCTACATTAACATTAAAGACACTTCCAAACTGCAACAGGAGAAATGCTAGAACTGGTTGTAAGACACTGTTGGTCGAAAGACCGCCGCTGAAATTCTTGGATTAGTTCTTCTCGGTACAGTCCTATAACCATCAATCAGATTGATGGGTTATGAAGAAGTTTTTCATCTTTGATTTCTAGATCCAGAATATAAAGTTAAACCCCCAAGCAAACATGTTTCATACATCTTAATTTGTCATCATTCTTCGCCTGTATCATACTATTTGTATTGTTTTGTAAAGGTAATTAAGGTTCATAAATTCTTTCAACAATGGAAAGTTAAATACCCATGGAAGCATATGTTTTTCACTGTGTTTCGAAAGTGGAAAATAGTGACTGTGTGGGGTTGAAAAAAGGAATACAGAATTTGTGACAGTGATGATTTTACAGAGGCCAGCATTTTTTTTCTGTCTCAGAGGCTTGTGAGAAACATTTTTCCACATAAATTAACTGAGACAGTACTTTATTTTGCCTCTAAGTACACTCTTTCTCTGTGAAGTATCTCATAATGCCGAATAGCTGTAACGTAGAATGCAGTGATAACCGTTTAATATTTGCTGGAGTGCCAGTAGAAGTCTTGGAAGCTAAGAGTTCTGGTCTTACATAGTTACATACAGTTTCACCCTGTTATCCCTCTGGAAGCAAGTGTAGCATTATGTGTTAGTGTAAAAGACCTCATTTGAAACATAGCTGTACTAGTGAGAACAAACGTCCAAAAAGAACTCAACCGTCCACAAAGAACTTGTGGGACCCATTTCCAGTGCAATGGTGCTATAGCACCTCTCAAAATACATGAGAAACTGTTGCAATATTGCAATAGTAAAATATGTCCTTGTCTGGAATTCTGCTCTAATTCTCAGTATATGTAGGGATCAGACTGGCTCACATATGAGAGCCATAACATAGGAGGTAAGTTTTTGTTAGGATAAGAGAAATGTTCGGATACATAAAACTTGAAATCATACAAATTGTAGACACTCCATATTGCTTATTAAAATTGTTATTCTAACATACTTGAGGTCCAATAGAGATTATTTTGATTTCCTGGAGACCAATTCATTTTTTTTTTATCCAGTATCTTTTTCCTTTCACTCTTAACCAGTTTTACTATTTCAGGTCTTTTAGCAAGTCCTAAGAAATATTTGTGGACAGGTATGGTTTTGGTTTCATTTTATTTTTTTTTAAGTGCTTGTGTTTTAGACAAAGTTGGTGCGAGCACTTGCTGTTAATGCATAGCAAAAGAGGATGGGGACCTACCCACAAATGCACTTCTCAGCTGGACTTTGCTAGTTGATTTCCTCTGTGTAGGAAGAATAATTATAGCTTGCTGAAGTGCAGAACTCAGCAGTACTGACTTTCAGATTTTTGTGTGGTGAATGTAGATAAAGTATTTGTGAGGTTCCTCATATGTGATATGTGATTTTTGTATAAGTCTTTGAAAAGAACAGGTTGAAGAAGTGCCTTTTATATCAAGCAAATGATTCATCTAATAATGTAGGATACTTTTGCTAAAGGCTTAAATACAACCTGAACTGTAGAAATATCTGCATGGCTTGTTGCATTGTTATTAGGTTTCGTGGGATGTTATCTTTTGTTGAAAGCATAGTGTCTGGCATTTTTTACTCAATGTGTTGCTGTCAGTCACCACACAGGTTTTAAAACAACCCAGACAGGTATGTTGTATGATTTTAAAAAACAAATTGAGGTTCAAATAAGCATCTTTATCTTTTTATCCTGTGATGTAGGTCAACTTGCCTGTAATCAGCTTCAAATTAGACATTTATTCTGGTATTATGTTTGCTTTTATCAAAAACATTTTTAGCTAGCAGAATGCTTAGGTAATTTAGGTGTTCAAAATATATTGAGTTTAATCATAAAACACCTCATATGATTAAACATAAAATATCATTTGGCTGCTAAAGTGACATTTGCAGATAACTCTAATACCTAGCAAATGCAGACGGACAAAAGAAGCCTGGTCTTTTAAATGAGAAAATGAGGAGCCGCCAAATTATTACCCAGTCATAGCCCTGCTTAGAATCCTGGAGAGAATACTGTAGCCAACAACAAAACAACATTCTTGTAAGCATTTGGAGAGAGGAAAGAGCAGTTATGTACTTGCCAGAAAATCTTGTTTAAGCAGACTAATCTGTTCATAGGACTGCTAAAGGACCTTGTGTGTAAAGAAGCAACAGTAGATGTCACTGCATAAAGCAAAGCTTTTCATGTTTCACATAACTGTCTCATAAGCAAGCTTAGGATACAAGGAATGAGGAAGAGTAGTAATACATAGTTGGACAGAACGTTCCAAACAGTTGGGGATCTAGAGAGTGTTTCTCAATGGTTGTTGTCAAAATGCCCATATTTAGAGTGCGTTTCAGCAAGGGTGAGATACAGGTGAGAAACTGGATCTTTTTCATGATTTAGTAATGATCTAAACAGCAGCAGAGACCACATATTTATTAAACATTCAGAAAATACCGTTCAAGGAAGGAATGGTAATGTTAGAAAACAGCAGTTGGACTCAAAAGCATAGAATAATAAAATTGTTTGAGTTGGAAGGGACCTTTAAAGGCCATCTAGGACAACTCCCCTGCAGTGCACAGGGACACCTACAGCTGGATCAGGTTGCTCAGAGCCCTGTCCAGCCTGACCTTGAAGGTCTCCAGGGACGGGGCATCCACCACCTCTCTGGGCAACCTGTGCCAGTGCTTCACCACCCTTACTGTAAAAAACGTTTTCCTTGTATCTTGTCTAAATCTCCCCTCTCCCAATTTGAAACAATTTGCCCCAGTTCTATCACAACAGGCCCCCCTAAAGAGTCTGTCCCCTTCTTCCTTGTAGCCCCCTTTAGATACTGAAAGGCTGCTATCAGGTCTTCCTGGAGCCTTCTCTTCTCCAGGCTGAACAGCCCCAACTCTCTCAGCCTGTCCTCACAGGGGAGGCGTTCCATCCCTTGGAACATTTTTGTGGCCCTCCTCTGAACACGCTCCCACAGGTCCATGTCCCTCCTGTGCTGAGCACTCCCCATCTGGACGCAGCACTCCAGGTGGGGTCTCACCAGTGCAGAGCAGAGGGGCAGGATCGCCTCCCTTGCCCTGCTGGCCACGCTGCTTTGGATACAGCCCAGGATGCGGTTGGCTTTCTGGGCTGTGATGACACACTGCTGGCTCATGTCCAGCTTGTCATTCACCAGCACCCCCAAGTCCCTTTCAGCAGGGCTCTGCTCAATCCTTTTGTCCCCCAGCTTGTACTGATAGTGGGGGTTGCTGTGACCCAGGTGCACGACCTTTCACTTGGCTTTGTTGAAGCTCCTGAGGTTCTCCTGAGCCCACAGCTCCAGCCTGTCTAGGTCTCTCTGGAAGACATCCCATCCCTGGTGTGTCAACTGAACCACACAGGCTGGTGCAATGGCTCCTTCAACAAATTAGATAGAAGGTCTAACAAGGTTTTTTGTCAGTAGGACATTTCCTCATCACTAAATTTCTGTTTCCTTTAGTTTTTCTTACCTTGAGTATTTCTATAAGTGTGTTTCTTTCATGTCTGTTTTTGTTGTTGTTGTTGTTTGACATGAGTTGCTATTTGCTTCAAATTGTTACTTTCGTTGTCAGTAACTTTGGCTGAGTTTTACACCATGTTTTTTCATTTAACATTTATTTACTAATTGTTCATTGTTTTTCTGTCTTTGAAAACAAGGTTATTTAATTCTTCTTACAAATTTCAACACACTAATTCCTTGATAGAATGGATAGGATTCACTAGTGGAGATGCCTGAATATTCCTTCTCCTCAGCCTGTTCTGTGTGTCAGATTGGCCTGGCCAGCTCTTCTGTCAAGATTGGCAGTAAACAAATTCTACATAGGGTGTGTCCAAACTACTGGCTTATTACCCTGCCAGCTATGCTGGAAACTGTTAGTGGCTGAATGAATCCCCTGCTACAAAGGTTTTTTTTTTTTGTTTTTTGGTTTTTTTTTTTTTTTTTTGCTGTTTTAAGCTTAGAGCATTATGCAGGCAGGTGCTTCAAACAAGCTGGTGCTGCTAATGTTTTCTTTCTCACGACTCTTTACATCCACCAGCTTCTCTAAGTTTATGCCAGTAGCAGGAAGAGTAGCAATCTGCCTAGCAAATGATCTGAACAACACACTGAACTGCAATGATGTAGGCCTTACAAGGCATTCACTTGAAGCCTGACGAGGGGGGGACATTCAAAGTGGGAGTAAAACATTCAGATATGGGGACTGGGAAATGAAGCCCACTTCTGAGCCCAAATCCAGACCAGACCACTGATTTATGAGTGCTCAGTCCCCTCATGTTTTCAGTGTAGCATTCTTGCTGTTTTCAATTTTGCTTTTTCTCCTAAGCTAGTTAATCAGCTGTGAAAGACAGAGTTGCAACTTCATTTACACTCAAATGCCTTCCTCCCCAATTTTTTTTTTTTTTTTCTGGCTGATTCAAGCCTGTTTGTGGTAGGAAAGATAACAGATGTTTACTGTGTGATACCTTTTGTCCACATTAATCACTATTTGTGTTCAGGGGAGATTTTAGGTAATGAGATTTGACTGCTCATCAGAAGACCTATGTTAAGAGCATCTTTCTACTTTCACCAATGCTACTACATGTGTTTGCAACTAGATCCAAGGGCATGAGAGTTACCCACCTCTTGGTAGTGACTCAATGATCTCCTGGGCCTATCCATGGCCAGGGGATCATTAGAAAAAAAAAAAAAAAAAAAAAAAAAAAAAAAAAAAAAAAAAAAAAAAAAAAAAAAAAAAAAAAAAAAAAAAAAAAAAAAAAAAAAAAAAANTGCATCCCAAGCAGAGCTTCTGGCAGCCTGAGTTCTTCAGAGAATGGAGCTGACTGCAGGGATCCAATACTTTCTCTCTCTGCCTGATCTTAGTGATTAGGAAAGCACCTACATCTGGAACTTGCTCCATGTGAGTAAGTCACACTGTTGCTGTTGTAGTGTCTGTGGCTGACGAGTTGGACTCCCAGGGATATCCAGGTCAAAGACGTCTTGGAGCTTGCATTCCTAATTTGCAAGTTGACCAAGCACATGAAGGGTTAACTTTCCTGATCTTTTCTGGATTTCTTTGGACCTGAGGTACAGACTGTTTGCATACAGGGAAGAGATCTGAGAAGGAAACGGAGGATGTCGTTTCTGCAACGTTATTTAAAGAGAGCTTATCCAATACTTCTTTGATACTTTAAGGTTCATCTCCAGTTAATAAATGAAATTATTTAGTCTTTCATTTCCTCTGCTACTTACAGATCATCCTCCTTAGACTGGAAGTTTTGTTCTCAGACTGAACCCTTACTTTGTAGAGCAAAAGCTTGTACATTTCCAACACTAAACTGTTGTGCATCTACTTTGTCTAAAATCAGCCAGGAGTCTTAAACTCATGACGACCTGCCTGTGATATAAATTCTATAAGATTTTTTTCTGCATACGACGCTTTCCAACTTTATTATGCTTTAGATTTATTTTCACAAAGGAATTAACAAAGTAGGGTCATTTGTTTCGCATAGTTTCTTTGTTGCATTGGATTGCATGCTTTGGTATTTGCAGTACTTAAGTGTGGCTTTCCTTGCTGGAAGAGCCAATTTCATTGAGGACTCACTTCATTTGAAAACCTTTTGTTTTAGTGTCAGTTCTAGTTACACAAATTTTAAGGATTTTCAACAAATGTGTTCTATAATTGGTTTTTGCTTAATTTTTTTTTCCTGTGCTACGCATTTCCAAAAATAAGAGAATTAGATGCAAATTTTTTGTGTTGACTAATTCATTCATTTTCATTATGTAGGAGAAATTTATTATTGTTATTTCTTCTTAATGTGGCAGGTCAGAAAATACGAATTTCATACTTCCTCTGCTAAGAAAATTGAGTGTTTATAATTTATTTAATATTGTATAGTCTAGATGAAATTAGTTGCATCTTGTATGTGTGGAGTTTTGTTTAATTTTCTCAGATTCTCCTAGCCTTCTTTTAAAAGGATAAGTACTTGGTTTGTAAAAATAAGAAACACTAAGAATCAGTTTGTCTACACTGAAGATGCTAACGAGGAATGTAGCAAGAGTGATCAGAATTACTAAGGATTATCTTAAAGGAAAATATTGCCTTTAAAGCAGTGCCAGAGGTCATTGTCACAGAGGCTTCAAAAAGACTGCTTGGGTTACTGCCCTAAAAGTATAAAATATAAAATAAAATTAAGCTAGGAATTTTAGTTCTGTTCATTTTCCTGCTTGATATCAAATATTTTCTTACTACACTGGACACACAACTATTTCCTCTCAATTATTCGGTAAATGCTTATAATTGACAAACAAAAGCTTTTTTCACAAACGATTTCGCACTTCAAGTTGTTACGATTGAAGGAGGAGGTTAAGAACAAGCCTTGACTCCTGATGGAAATATTTTATGGTTCCAGTGTCTGTGAAACTGCTGTATGAAGTATTTTTCATTCCTCTTAGGATATTTTTTTTCTCTCTGAAATAATTAGAAGAGAGGACAATTGACCTTCAGTAAGTGAATGAAGAGAGCAAATATGTTATATACTAAGTGTCTACATCTTTACTCATTTAAAGCAAATGCAGTATTGTGCAATGGAAAGTGTGTTCAAGCTGTTCTCACTGTTTAGCATGAATTTTCTGAATTTCTGCAGGGTAAAGCTAAAACAGCTTTTACAGATCTGGTGTCTGGAGAAAGCAGAGGCACAGAACAGAGAAATAATGCTCAAAATTGATTTTTTTTAAGATAAATTAACAAAGTGTGAAGGCCAACAGTATGAAATTGCCAGTGTCCTATGTAGTGACCATAAGTCAATTAGTGAGAGAGGCCCGCATACAGATAGCTTTCCTGCACTACAGAACTAGAAAAAAGACAGTGCTTAGTATAGGAGTAACATATTCACACATTCCTAGATGACAGTAAGATATCAATCATATTGGCACAAATGGGTGTTTTCTAGCTTATTTTTAGTTATCCTTCTGAGTGCTTTCTGGGTTCTGATGCAGTTGATTTTCAGTCTATTTCCTTCATGTGATTAAAACCAGTACATTATGTTCGTAACGAAGCAATTCCAGTGCTTTGATTTTTAAAAGTATTCTTCTGTCACCAAGTATTCAAGAGCCTAAACTACTTGAATGTAGTGTTGAGGGCCACTTAATCATCTGTTTTTTAAAACATGAGGAGAGGTGTCAGGTGTGTAACCATACTGGAAAAAACATTGAGATACATACCTGGTAAACTTAAACTGATAAAGGAGTTGAATGCCTTTTCCTACAGATCTTGCATAGGCTATTAACTTTCTGGAGACCTAAAATGAAAATCAGATGAAAATCAAAAGTGAAAAACTGAAATGTTTTCTTGAAGTTACAGTGGACTCAATAAAAGCAGCTACCATCAGGTTTGGTCCTAATTTGTTTTTTTCTACTGTTGTGGTCTCCCATTTTCATCAGAGTACACACGAGTTATATTCACACACTGTTATCCTTAACTTTCTGTGGGTGTGTTGATGCAAAACATGTTTAAGCCTTTCGTGGACAATATTCAGGTTTCCAGGTGTTTGTTAGCTGCACTATTTTGACATGAACATACTAACTGAATCAGAACTATGCCTTATCTCTGTTCAGACCTTCTCACTGAAAACAGTATAAACATTCAAGATATCTTCTGGTTGATAATTCTGTCTCTTGACCTATGACCTCATACTTAGGGCACCCTGGCATCACTCTGAAGTTTTTTCCAGTAGGGATGGTTTGTCCAAAACTCGGCAGATCAATTAACAATAAAACTCAGAAAACAGTATGACACTAACATACTTCAAATTGTTGCTCTTCATCTGCTCTCACTTTAAGCTTGCACAAGAGGTCCTAGCTGCCCCTGCATTTCTTGGCAAGGTAGTTTGGAGGTAGGGAATACAGGCTGAAGTGGATCAGAGCTCAGAGTGGTCAGTGACTTACTTGCAGTTTACTGTAATTCCTATTATCTGTGAAGAAATAGATAAAGAGGCTACAGGA
>VXAV01003451.1:935163-992655 GCA_013399715.1 Alectura lathami
AAACAATGTAGCAGAGGCCTTTGGCCAAGGAGTGTCAAACCATTGATTGTAGAGTGCTGGAGTTCAGGCCTGGGACTTAAAAAACATGAATGGGATGTCAGCTAATGCTCAGTTTTGATGTTTGAGTACCAACTAGTTCAGAATATACCTCATAAAAATAAAACTGACATCTGCATTTAATAAGTAGGAATTATTTTCATTTCGGAAGCCAAATTTACAGAATGAGTGTTTCTAGTATTTAGATGAAAATACTTGCCCCAAAGAAATCTGTTATTCTTGTGGTGGAACTGCAAACATAAAATAAGCCAGAACAGAATAAAATTGTTGGATTTATTTCAAGCAACTTAGAAAAGTATTGGAAGAATTGAATATGCAATAAGAATTAAGCAAGGATTATGATAATGTATTAAATGCAGTTAAAGGGGTAATTCAATAAATTTCTTGTCTAACAAAGAGGAATGTTCTCTTTTCGCCACTTTTATTAACATGACTAATCTTTACTCAAGTCATGTAATACTGTTGCTTTTTCTGTTAATACAATTACTTCTGTGGCACTAGTGCATTTAGAGGATATGTTAGCCTGTGAACAAGAACTGAGCCAGCATATGGATAATGCAGGATCCTGTCTGAGGCCTCAGCTCATCTCCTGAAACTGTGTGGAAGAACAAAGCAGGATAAATCCATTTGTTCTTGCAACAAACATTGATGCTGTGCAGATGTAACCACACTGTCCACAGAAGCAACTCTTCATGCATAGCGGTTGGGCAAGACTGACATTTAAAGGGGGTAGACGGGCATGTCTTAACAGCAGTAACTTGGGTAGTGGACAGCAAGTTTAAAACAAACTGATGAATGGGGACACTTACACCAAGCTCTTGAGAAATGATTTAAATAAGGATATTTTTCAACACCCTTAAGTACATGTGCAAAACAAAGTATTTCCAACTGAGGTGAGTTAGATGAATAGGAGCACTTAGGTCTGTAATTTAGTGTTTCTGTCTGCTTAATATGAAAATAGGCCTGCCTTGGCAGTATTTCTAGCACCGAACCTCTCAAAGAGCCTCAGGCTGTCTTGCATCAGCATCTCAAGTCTCAGTGCCTGAGGACAGTGCTTGAGCTCTGGCATTTGGGACGCTACAAAGCGCAGTCCCAGGGCTCCTCCGAGCACCATGCAGAAAGGGTTGTGATTCGAGAAGGAGCATCTCCTGTTTGCTTCCTGCTCAAGTAAGTTAGGTTGAAGGCTGTGACTTTCACTTGCCCCAAGAGCAGGGAGCTGAAATGTGTTTGAACAGCTCTCTGGTGTTCTCATAGACTGGTGCGTCCGGCCAGTGCATACAGATAACAAACAGCACAATTTCACAGTAACGGATTTCATGTTCTGCACCAGTGTAACAGGCACTAATATTTTCCAGAGGACTTGTTTTAAAATAGTTTTGTAGGTATTTGATCCGCCTCTTTATCAGAAGGCTGTTGAGACAAATGGTCAGTAATTCTCCCTAGGGAGAGAGAGGAAAGAGAGGTTTTTAACATTAAAAAGGATTCCTATTACACACAACTTTACTTCCTGAAAGATGATTTGGGATTGATGTGAATTTGTATATTTAGGATCCCAGATTTCAGTTTCAGATGATGCAGCTGCTAACTGCACATCTGTCCATGGGAACTATAACATGGTTGTAAATGCTGCACTAGTACCTTTCTGACAAGTTTGGGAGGCTCTTCAAAAGGAAGCGGTAGTGAAATTAGAGTTATAAATAGTATATATAATATATTGTCGTATCTTTTCCAAAATGTTCCTACAGTTGTTCAACTAACTGTTGTTTCCACCAAAACTTATTAGAGACTGAATGTACAGAAAATGAGGGAAGTGAATTAAAACGGACTTTTATGTCACCAAACTATTGCTATATTTTTCTAAATACTTTGCCTATGTATCTCAATGTCAGTCCGAGTCAGTGAGCAGAGCAGGCAGAGAAATATCTTTTTATTTTCTGAAAGAGTATTCTCCAGGAACAGTCTAAATTCAGGCCAGGCTAGGGAGCCCGTATGTAGAAATTTCTTTGGGAATCAGATTCCAAATGTCACATGTGAAAGCTAACCACCAAGTAACCCAGGATCTGTCTGTTTTCACTGTGTCTTCACCAGTAAAATCAACTTCAGTTTCAGCTAGAAGTGTTTGGGGTTCCTTGGTCTGCCAGCACCAGCCTCTGGCAGCTAGTGTAGCCCAGTTTGTAGAGAAATGCATGCAGCTAAGTAGGTAAAATTGACCTGTCTCTGAGACATAATTAATTAGATCAATGAGCAGCTTAGAAACCTCCGTGTTCATTTGCTTCTTCTCTGACGGAATCTGAAAATAAGTAAAAAATCCATTGGTTGGTTAAGGCAGCGCAATGCTTCAGCAGCTTTGAGGATCAGAGGCTACTGGCTCCAGGCAAAGTTGTGGTGGGTCTCTGAAATTCCAGGGTTTGATGGCAGCGCTGTTTGTCAGTACCAAACATAGTGATGGTCTGCATCTCTGGAAGGTATTGAGGTACACAAGTGATTGGAAAAGGGATGGTAAAGAGACAACAGGTAGAAAGGTGACATTAATACCATATGAAGAAAAAAATAAATAGAAAAACTGTGATATGTGGTAAAGCTTACCGATGTTTTTTTAAAAAATAAGTTACTGTGCAAGTCATGCATTACCAACATAACTGCAGTGCTTTACTGCTTGAAGTCCTCTTCAGAGGCATTTTATTTGGCAATAGTTTAAGCATAAGGTAAAGTGGTTTTCTAGTGGATAATGTAATATTTCTGACCTAATAGTAAACAATATAACCATTAACAGTCGTCCAAAAAACAGTCTTAACACAGGTATTAGATTATTATTAAGGAGGTTTTCCTCCTTAAAGTGCACTTGAATGTAATGCTATCTTTCATTTAAACTGTCCAAACAGTCCTCTGGAGCTGATTTAAAAAAAAAAAAAAAAAAAGAGAAAGCAGGAAATGAGGAAGTGGAGGTGTCTTTCTTACTTTTAGATGGCAGAAGGAAACAAATGGAGGGAACTGCAACAGTGATGGCATAGTTTAAACATAACTGGAGGAATAGTGTTACATGGGGCTAACTGATGTCCATGGGCAGATGTTAGTAAGGAGGAATCCAGAGATTTCAGGGACTTCAAGGAATTCTGTCTCTTCTTCCTAGGACTTCTGCCTACACTCCTGCTTACAAACTTTTAAGAGAAACAAAGCTGTACAAATAAAATGAGACTATTTTGGTGCTGTTAGCACCAAGCTGTAGCTTGGCTAAAATATTGCTAGACTATTTCTAAAATTACCGAGGAGTCATTTCAGTAAAAAATTACGGGTAACATAGAGCTCAAATTTACAAAGCTAAGTAAAAGGAATCTTCCACCCAAAAAACTGTTCCAATTCTGTCTCTTCACAGAAATTTTTTAGGAAGTGCAAGGGTTTTTATCTGAGTAATCCAAACTGAAATTAAAAATTATACATATACAGGTGATATAAAAACAGCTTTTCTTCAGTGAGTAGTGCTTATGGGTGTTTGAGCACTGGGTTAAAACATATAAATTGTTTACAAAAATCATTTCATGCACTTGTTCAACTATGGCCATAAATCGAATTGGATTTGACTGTGGCTTTAAGGATGTAACAGAACATAGCAGAATGAGAATGCTTTTATTCTTTGTTTTCACCACTTGTTTTTCTTTTCTAGTTGTGGTTATCCAGTAACTTCTAAGTCTACCTCTTCTTTTGCCAGAAATATATCTTTGAGAAATACAGCATTGGTGTCTCTGCCAGAACCATGAAAGCTGCTCTGTCATGTGTTGGAATTAGTATGTTAACAGGACAAGAGCCAGGGAAATATATCTTGACATCTTGACACTGTGTACTGAGAAATAAACACGATAAGGAAAACTAATTGTAGTTGAACATCAGCTAGTATAAATGTGACTGGTAATTTTTATTTGTATGTTCTTTCTGGTTTTGAGCCATGGAAATTATGCAGACGGTAAAGAAAAGTGACAACCTGAACAGCTGCTTATTGAAACTCAGTGCTTGAAATTATGAAATTTGTAGATTGGTTTCATCCTGTGATTTTACTGTTCATCTATGTGACATCTGCTAAAAGCTTTCATGGTAGATATTTCTAAAATGTTTTTGAAAAACAATTAATGATTCATTGTCTGTTTTCAGGGCTTTTGTTTTGTTCCTTGTGTGTGGTAATTTCATGGGCTCATTACCAAAATCCCAGGGCCAAACTTACCTCTTGTGTATCCTCTCCAAAGTAAGCTGAGTGTAAGTGTACTGATGCTAGATAATTGTTGACGTTAGGCGAAACTTCTTGCTGGTGTCATACTGAGATGTATCCAAAAAGAACTACTGGATATCAATCTGCTTGGAATTCTGAGTTTAGAAATTCAGTTAGGTACCCCTCTGTCTTGCTTGCACTTGCTGAAGACTGTATTCATACAAGCTTCATGATAGATTAGTTTAAATATGATTTAAATTTTCTGTAGTTCTGTTTGATCCCTCTTCATTAATTATCCAATATCACTGTTTTAAACACCAGCAGAATTTTTTTCTTATCAATGATACTATGCTGTTGACCAGCACTGTCTAAATTTCTCTGAATCCTACATTTTTCCGTAATTTGCCTAAAAAAAAAGAAAAAAAATCATAGAGGAATAATGAATTTTAATGAATTAATTGTATTTTATTTTTTCCTAGATTATTGTCTTTCTAGTCTGCATGCTAATTTGTTGGTTCAGGGTCAAGCTCATGGAAATCTGGTTATTTAGGAGTGAGTACTTGCAGAAGAATCTTAACTGATTTGAGTATGAAGAACAAGATCGTTCTAACAATAAAAGCTCTTCATAAACTCCAGGCATGTTAATAATTAAGTAAAGATCATAGAATCATAGAATCATCTGTGTTGGAAGGGACATTTAAAGGCCATCTAGGACAACTCCCCTGCAGTGCACAGGGACACCTACAGCTGGATCAGGTTGCTCAGAGCCCTGTCCAGCCTCACCTTGAAGGTCTCCGGGGACAGGACATCCACCACCTCTCTGGGCAACCTGTGCCAGTGCTTCACCACCCTTAGGGTAAAAAACGTTTTCCTTGTATCTTGTCTAAATCTCCCCTCTCCCAATTTGAAACCATTTGCCCCAGTCCCATCACAACAGACCCTGCTAAAGAGTCTGTCCCCTTCTTCCTTGTAGCCCCCCTTTAGATACTGAAAGGCTGCTATCAGGTCTTCCTGGAGCCTTCGCTTTCCAGGCTGAACAGCCCCAACTCTCTCAGCCTGTCCTCACAGGGGAGGTGTTCCATCCCTTGGATCATTTTTGTGGCCCTCCTCTGGACACACTCCAACAGCTCCATGTCCCTCCTGCACTGAGCACTCCCCATCTGGACGCAGCACTCCAGGTGGGGTCTCACCAGTGCAGAGCAGAGGGGCAGGATCGCCTCCCTTGCCCTGCTGGCCACGCTTCTTTGGATACAGCCCAGGATGCGGTTGGTTTTCTGGGCTGTGATGACACACTGCTGGCTCATGTCCAGCTTGTCATTCACCAGCACCCCCAAGTCCCTTTCAGCAGGGCTCTGCTCAATCCTTTTGTCCCCCAGCTTGTACTGATAGTGGGGGTTGCTGTGACCCAGGTGCACGACCTTTCACTTGGCTTTGTTGAAGCTCCTGAGGTTCTCCTGAGCCCACAGCTCCAGCCTGTTTAAGTCTCTCTGGATGGTATCCTGTCCCTCATAGGTGTCGACCTCACCACAGAGCTTGGTGTCATCTGCAGACTTGCTGAGGGTGCACTCGGTCCCACCATCAATGTCATTGCTGTTGGTATGTGTAATAACTGGGCCAACACAAGTCCTGCAAGAAGGATTAGAAAAAATTTTACTGTTCAGAAATCAATTTTTTTTTCTGGCTTAGAGCTTCTGGAGTCTTGTATAAGTTAGGGTGCTCCCCTGTTCTCAGGACTCTGAGCTTAGTTTCTTGACTATAACACTTACTAAAAAGCTTTAGGACTCTGATTTGTGTGTCTCTGCTGGAATGGACAGCAGTGATGACATTCCAGTATTGCCACCATGCAGAAAGCTGTACTATTACATTAAAAATGTGGATTGCTTTAGTGGAGAGGAATACCCTACAAATATATCTTGTTAGTAATTAGCTTCCTGGGGGCTTAATTCATGTCCTAATTTTTCTCCAGGACAGCTGAATGTTCAAGCTCTTTTTCTTATTCATTACTCCCAGCATTGTTTCGTTCTGTAATAAATTCTGGTCTTTTCTCTCTAGTCCAGTCTGCGATGATTGTTCTCCACAAGTTTGTATGCTTTTTTTGCATTACTTTCCTGTCAGTGGAAAATTAATGTTTATCTAATGCTTCAGCTCTTCACATTTATCTGCCATAGATTTCTATAAAGCTGAAATACTCTGTGATAGTATTACCAACAAAGATTTACTTCCATACAGTTCATTGCTGCCTTGACTATGTGTGTGAGCAGAGTTTTCTTCTCATTTTTCTTCTCATTTTGTGAAATCACATACAACAAGCATTGCAAAGTGTGGAACACCAGCAAGACCATTGGATTTGTACGTTTAACCTCAAACTGCTTTTATTTAAAATGTGATTTAACTGATACCAGTCTTCTCAACTGGCCTCTGCTTCTGAATCATTCCTGAGCAATAGTATGTCACTTGAAGCATAAAGAAACTTTGCCTTTCTCTGGTATTCCGTCTGGGGCACAACTGTGCCTTTCTTATCCTGTCTGAAGGACAGCCATTTGGTGTTGATGATAAGTGTGCCTAGAACATGTGCTACAGTATATTTTGTGAGAAACTGGGACTCAGATTCAAGAGAAAAGAGAAGGTTATAGTAAAGGAAGTTTAAAAGACCAGGTCAGGTCCTTAGCATTGGGAACATTTGAAACTCATGTGGCTGACAGAAGAATAAGAACACCATCTGAGTACCCAAAGACTGTCTTTTTGGAAATTTATTAACTGTTGGAGTTTTGCTCCAAGTGTCTTGTTGTTTGTTAATCAAACTCAGTATGCCTTCCTGCTACAGTGATGTAGTAAAGCTTGAATGATTAAAATGCACCCTTTTTATTCTCAAGATGATGGCATGGATAACAGAGCAGTTTGCGACAGTAAATATAAATCCATTTGAATTTACGTAGTGCAAATGTTTATATTGTGACTCTTGTAGTGCTTGTAACATGTCCTCACATCTGGTTTGCTGAATTTACTTTGAGACTGTTTTGACCCAAATTGTCTTCAACTCTTTTTATCAATCAAAAGGAAAAGGTAAGAATAAGATGGAAAAATTGGACAGCCCAAGCCTGCATACTGAAGCTAAGGGAAGCCAACACTCTTTGACATATAGCAAATAAAAAGGATCCAGCTGCTGGTAGACTACCTTAGAGTTGCGTGGTTGGAATTGGTGCCTTAAAACTGTCCATTTAAAGGGAGGTGCAGACTAGGCCAGTTTGATTTTTGTACTTACGCTTTATTCCTGTGGCTGAATAAGATCAGATTTTGCTGGACTCATTTGACAAAGAGGAATCGAGCATTTCTCCCGCAGTACACGAGAAGATCTAAGAGGTAGGAAGGTTATGGCCACCCTACCACCAGTTTATGAGAAGGACAGGGCAGCTCTGTCACTGGGAAAACAATAATTTTCTTTATTTTTCTCTGAGTGGTAATGTGTTTAATTTCTTTGTAGCAAAACTGAACACCACTAGGAATTGGTGTCGCTTCTTCTGCTCCAATGAAAGTTTAAACGGCAGTTAAACAACGCTATTAATGGATGTGTTTCCTCCATACAAATATTTGAATGAGGTTCAACGGCAAGTATTGTGGCTCATCAGACAATAAAGACAATTCACATGTAAAGAAATGTTGAACCAAGTAAGATGGAGTAATCTTAATGGATTTTTATGACATTTAGCTTATGCATTTTCTTCCTGACTTGCATATTAAAGTTTTGGGCATTTACTTCTTCCTCTCCTCACTCTTATATTTTACCAAGTTTATTTTCAGTGCTTAACTGGGACTACTACTTACCTGCATAACTTCACTATCTTTGTTAGTAGTTTATTTACTTCCTCTCAATATAAATGAATTTTTACTCATTGGATGAATAGTTTGTCCCCTGCAAAACATACTGGCAGGTGCATGATGAATTTCTTTGTATTTCTGAAGCCTGAAGAATAGAATTTTATCGCTACCAGTGTAAAGAAGTTCTTGCTTTTGTGTTACATAACAAAATTTATTTATGTATCATGAAGTAATAATCTTGTTAGGTAAGGAGGGTCACCAGCAGAATAAGTTTTAACTTGCAGAGCAGTGGGTAGTGATTTGGAAACTGTGCTATGGGTCTTTACATGAAAAGAGGCTCCTATTATTTTTGTCAAGTTAACTAATCTTTCTGAGCTTTGAATGAAATTTACCCTTTTCTGTTTTCATTGTTCCTTGAATTATTGCCTTGAGCAATGAATATATAGACTGGAGCTTATTAAAAGCCAGTTTATCAGTGGAGGTATTTGTATTCTGTGGCACACAGTGCAAAGCTCATGTCTGTTTGGAATTTGACATTCGTGTTCTCTAATATATACTTCTGGAATGGTTGAAATAGACTCTGAGTTTAATTGGGTTTAAATGAACAAGAAGTCCTTCAACATGGATAAGGAAGAATAAAATAATTTATTCTTCATGTTTCTGCAACAGGTTCTGAAACTGTATATATCTGAAAGCAGAAAAACAGTAAAGATACCCTACATGCAGCTGCACAATTCCTGCGGGTTTACTTCTATAGATACTGAAAAACTGTCTTACTATCTTCTATGCTAATTATGGAGCAATATTTCACATTCTGCTACAGTTCAGGGCAAGTCCTGTCAGAGTTCTTATTTCTAACCCAGGATCACTCTGGAACTGTCACTTCAAGTGTTTGACATGTTCCGCATGTATGATACTGTCTTGGAGTTCCTTATCAAACTGTGGTAGAAAGGAAGAGATGCTTGTTTTAAATAAATGATTATTTATGGAGCGTGAATTAAAATTCTTCTTGATAAGGGGAGGGAGAGAGCTACTTAGACTATTTACAAAGAGCAAGTAAAATGAATTGTGTTCTAGCAGCATTGTGTTTTGTACACGTGTTAATGCAATTATTAACATAGCATTTGTGTGCCTAACAAGATTAGACAAATCCATCATCTTTGGATGGCATTTGACTCTTTGCTTCGGTGGTTTCATGTTTGTTTTGCCTTATGCAATTATTTCACAAATAATTGATATGGTTCTATAGAGATGTTAATAAAACTGATTCACATCCTCAGTAAATTGCTTAATAGTTGTGCCATGCATTTACTTTTGTTTGTCACCACAAGAGGACAGAGCATCCATTTTTCCAGGTAAAATTGAAATTTTAATTAGCCTTGCCAATAAAAATAACTATTTTTTTCAAAATCTTGGTGATATCTTCCAGTAATCACGATGCTTGCCTTGGAGGGTAGTACTCTACTGGCATTCATGGTTTCTCTTGGAATATTGGGAAAGCATAAAAGACAGCAAACTATATGTTAATAAGTAATAAACAGTCTGAAGTATCTTTCTGAGCAACGTTTAGAAGCTAGCCTTATGAAAGCTATTATTTTTCTTTGCAGTACCTAGCTAAAAAGTAGCATAAAAATAAAATAAAAAATAATAATTTCAAAGTAAGTTTTATGGTCCCAGTGATGAGAAAGATCCCAGTGATGAGAAAGAGTATTCTTATTTCTGAGCACTCTTACATGACTTTTCCTGTATTAGTAACTTTGGTTTTCATTCAGCTTTCACTTTTGTCCTTACTTCTCCTTGGCTAGTGGAGTAAGATGAAAAGGATTTATTCTTTTTTAAAACAAATAAAGTGGTTCTAGTCAAGAATGAACAATACTGACTGTGCTCAGAATGAAGGTGGCCTTAGCTCTTTAAAGTGTTTTAAAATGAAGATTCTGGCAAATACTGACAATATTGTTTCACAGATTTTAGCATGCCAGTACAAACTATGCCATTTTACCTTCTACTATTTTTTCTCCATCTACCAAACTGATATTATACCAGTGCACAGTAAGTGGAATCACAGATATGCGCATCAGATTCTCCGCATCTCTCAAATGTCTGTGTAAGGAAACATGAAGTTGTTGGTAGAAGAATCATCGCCATTGATCATCATGACATCTATCATATCAATTTCTCAGATGCCAGGAATACCAAAGTATTTTCTAGTTTCTCTATATTGATGTCATTATACAGCATTTCTGTTTATTCTTCTGTATTCACTGTCTAGACCTCATGAAAAACCCATTACCTTCAGGGAGAAACTTTATACACACAGCTATATAGCGTACTTTTCTATTTAGTTTTACTCATTTTTGAAAACCTCATTCCCTTATCATAAGTTCTTTTATTTATACTTTAAAATCGCAGTGCTGTGTTTTAACCTCAGTACTCATTGTTGTGAGAATTGAACCTATCGTGGTTTCATGGAAAAATCAAGTTTGGGAAGAAGAGCAAGTTCAAAAAGAACAAAACTCTCCATGTTTAAAATCTGTTATCTTAGGTAATGATTTGATGTGACAAGAGAGATGTAAGTAGAAACGCATATTGATTTGTGTGTTAACTCTGATAGAGCTGGAAAATTCTCTCAACATGAAAATCAAACCCTCTTAGCCTGGCTATGTAATTAACCCTTACCTTCATCACAAACACAATATGTTGATATGTAATTCCTGGGGCTTTAATAAAACTGTCAAACGAAGCATATTTGCCAGTTGAGAGCAGCGGGTCAGGGGGAACACGCCATCTTTACACCCAACGTACTGTGTAAAGCACTATGTAAGCAGCTATAATTGAGAGAGGTATTTTCTATAGGTACAAGAAACAAAAGTCTGATCACTCCATGAAGGTTTGGTGCCTGGGGACTGGTACTAAAAAGAAAATTTTATATTTGATCTTGCTATGATACCTGGTGTGGATAAACAGAAATCCAGAGTTAAACCTAGTGGTGAAAAGCTGTGAGAGTTTCATCTGCTTAGAATTTTCTTCACTTATGTCTGTGCATGGAAATGAGTATGGGCTGTTATATTTTTCCTGCTCAGATTCATGCTTAACTGAGAGGATTAAAATGTCAGATGTGTATGAAGTTGTGCTGACCTTGTAGCTGCAGTTAAATCCCTTCTCAGCTTTGTTTTCTGGCTCATTCACTCCAATAGAACATCAGATTTATGAGGAGCAATACATAGCTGAAAAGTTATCTAGGAGGAGCTTTAGAGGAGAATTGCAAAACTGAGCATTAGCTTTTCTTCAGGTGGAGAACTCTACTGAGGAAAAAAAAAAAAAAAAAGTCAAAATATTCTAGTAATTTGATAAACCTTATTTTGAACAAATTAATACCTGTCTGTACAAAGGCCTTATTCGGCTTTCCTATATAACACTCAGTTTGACCTGGGCAAGGCATACGGAATAGATGAAGTACGAGGGACACACCAGGAGAAAGGCCAAGGGTTGGTCATCTGCTTGGCACAGTGGTGGCTGAAGAGGAGGATTCCATGGTTTAGGTTTTCACGTCTGTTAAACATCTGGTTGTTCTGGGGACCATAAATTATAAGAACCTCTTCTGCTTTCCAAATACAGCTATCTGCTGCTACAAATGTTAAGCTTTCCTTCGTATGAAGTATATCTGGCATGTACTCGAGGAACTGTGTTGCACTCCGAAAAGAGTGGTAGGGCAGGAATGGAAATGTAGATGCTTTGCATTGCCCCTCTCTCTGTTTGGGGAAAGGACATAACAGCACAGTCTCTTCTAAAGCAGAAAGCATCTTGGTGCTAACAGTGAGATGCTGCCCTTTCATTACAATTAATATATACGTACATGGGCAAGTATCCTTCAAGTTGTTGTTCGTAGTGCCTTTAATGCACAGAGATCATTGCCAACTCCATAAATTGGTTTAGAGACAGTTTTATTTGTCTTTTTAGTTAAATAACTACAGGCTTCTACCAAAATCACTAGCATACTTACGCATATCCATATATTTCATACCACAAGAACTCTCCCATTCAAAAGGTTTTTTTGCTTTGAACACTAATTATCTGTTATTGGAGTCTTCATAAGGATAATGCTGTTTGGACTACTGTTGTACTTGTGCATGTATTGTTTATTAAAAGTGTTTTTGATGCCGCTTAGAAGACAGCAAACATACAAAGTACTTTGCAGTCACCAAGCAAGCTTATCAAGAAGGATTGGGGCTGCAGCCCTTCAATCTTGAGTGCTACCTGATCTGTGGATGTCTGTCTAGTCGTACAGGATATCGTATTGCTGCTGTTCAAGTCAAATATCATTGACTCCATCAACCCAGCCAGAGTGCTTGATAGTCACTGATAGCAACGTTAAAGCATGGATTATCATTCTGTAGGTAAATGCACAAGTACATACTGCTTTCAGATTCAGGAGCTCCTCAGGCTGCAGGGGGTCAGACTAGATTCTAAGCATCTTGATGCTATGGATTTATAAACTGCAGGAGTTGTACATTAGGCTCATCTTTGCAATGCAATAGATCATGAGACATGGACCTGTTGAAGTGTGTCCAGAGGAGGGCCACAAAAATGATCCAAGGGATGGAACCCCTCCCCTGTGAGGACAGGCTGAGAGAGTTGGGGCTGTTCAGCCCGGAGAAGACAAGGCTCCAGGAAAACCTGATAGCAGCCTTTCAGTATCTAAAGGGGGCTACAAGGAAGAAGGGGACAGACTCTTTAGCAGGGTCTGTTGTGATGGGACTGGGGCAAATGGTTTCAAATTGGGAGAGGGGAGATTTAGACAAGATACAAGGAAAACGTTTTTTACAGTGAGGGTGGTGAAGCACTGGCACAGGTTGCCCAGAGAGGTGGTGGAAGCCCTGTCCCTGGAGACCTTCAAGGTGAGGCTGGACAGGGCTCTGAGCAACCTGATCCAGCTGTAGGTGTCCCTGTGCACTGCAGGGGAGTTGTCCTAGATGGCCTTTAAATGTCCCTTCCAACTTGGACGATTCTGTGATCATTTTAAAGAGATGCCACTGATGCTAAATGTGGAAAAGGAGTTTTTGTGGATGGAAGTTCTTTAAAGACTGAAAAATCTATTTAGAAATCAGAGTTTTTCTCTCTTACAGTTCTGTATCGCTATGTTAGCACCTTTTGGGAGGGAATCTTGCATTCCTAAATAACCGCTGGTAGGTTAATGAAAGTAGGATATAGAGTAATTCTGATCCTTCAATTCTGTGCTCACAGGAATGCTATCTTACTTAGTTATTTATATTGAGCTTCTGTAATGTTTTCTACAATTTACTGTGTGGAATTGGGACTCTCTGGGAGTACTGATCCATTAAAGTAACAGTTGAAAATTCTTTTTGGCTCCAGATCTCTAGGAATTTAATCTATTTATTGAGAAGGGTTCTTCTTCTTCTTCTTCTTTTTTTTTTTTTTTTTTCCTTTTTTGATTAATTGTCATTTAACCATATATAAATCAGTGTAAGAAAAGAAATTTTCTTTGCAATGTGTTTTGATTGGAGAACTCATGCAATGAATGTTTGTAAGAATAATAACAATTAACGCTAAGAGTTTGTTTTGAAGAAAGGCCATTAAAATAAAATGAGAAATTATTTTTACTGTGAACTCCAGATTGGTGTTCTGATGAATCTCAAATCCAATACAAAAGATGAAATCTGTCTATTAGGAAAAACTTATGCCATGACTGCTTTTTAGCTACACCAGTATGTGATGATCAACAGTAAATAAACTCTTCCTCCCTGGAAGTGTTCAAGGCCAGGCTGGATGGGGCTCTGAGCAACCTGGTCCAGTGGGAGGTGTCCCCGCCCATGGCAGGGGGGTTGGAATAGATGATCTTTAAGGTCCCTTCCAACGCAAACTGTACTATGATTCTAAATGAGCTGTGCAATAATGAACATAAAATGCAGCAACATATAAAATATTGTTATGAGTTATTAAGAACTGGGATTAAAGCAGTTTGTGTATAACAGAAAATCCATATATTTTAAGGCAACAACCAAATTTGTGGTGCTTTCCCTGGAGAAGATGACACATGGTTGTTCTGCAGTATTCACATATTATGTTGTATTAATGAAGAAAAATTTGCTAGGACTGTAGTGAAGCTACACTAGAAAAATGAGGAAAAGTGTTGCCATATGGAAATGGCAGGTAAATATGAAATATTGATGGTTTAAGTGCAGAAAAATATATTGAAGCTCATAAGGAATTGGTTAAGATAATTGTTTAATGTGTGCACACGGTTTTCTTTCTTTTTCCTTCTTTCTCTCTCTTTTTTTTTTTTTCCCCCCTGAGGGCACTACATGATAAGTAAGAAATCTTGATTTTCCTTGTTCTTGGATCTGCCACTGATCTGCTGAATGACCTTGGTTTAAAGTAGTTTTATCTTTCCTCTTCTACTTTGCCTTGCCTTGTCTTGGCTTCTATCCAACCGACTATCTCAAAGTAAAACCTACAGTTGTTTAGTGTGTTGTTTTCCAGTTTTTTTGGATAGCACATATCAAATTGGGACTCCAATATATGGAGAATATGAGGTTTAGTATGATACGCTTCTCTTAAAACTGGTATTTTCTCTCAGGATTGGAAGATTACTTTTAAGCAAAAACCTGTAAGGGAAAACCTGTTCCCTGTGCAGGAGTTTCAGAAAGCTGTGGATGAGGAGGAAAATGCATACATTATGATGTCTTTCCATAACACTGTCAACAGTAGAGAGGAAATTTCAGAAAATAACGTAGCTGGTAAAATATACAAAAATGGCTGGTGGTAATTTATTTATTTATTTATTTTTCCTTCCTGCAAAAGCTACTCATCACCCTGGTTAGGTCATCTGAGAAGCTCTGAAAAAACACGTAGCTTAGGAAAGAGGGAAATTGTAGAAATGTTTGGCTTCGGCATGACTCATTATTGAGCGACACCATCCTAGCAGAGTCAATAGCACTGAAGGTACAGCAGAGACATCAGCGGCAGCTCATCAGCTCATGCCATGAATATCCTGGCACACTTGCAAAGCACCAGCTGAAATGCTGCTGAGACAGATAAGCCTTTTGTATGCTGCTACTAGTGTGTAATTGTTAAGCACACAGTAAAGATTTCACTGTGACTTTGCTGTAACCAGAGCTGGAAATTAAAATATAGTAGCGAGCAAAAGGAAAGAGCCAACTGAACTAACTGACTGGGGGATTTTTCCAGAAGTTACTCTTGGCAAGTAAATCAAGCAGCGTACCTAGCTTTGGTATGCACAAACTGTCCACATGCAAAAAAGAAAAAAAAAAAAAAAAAAAAGGACAAGCCTTTTAACTGAGATCTTTTGTTTACTTCATTTTATTTGTGAATTGTTACGAAACAAAAAAAAACTCCACATTGCCATTGAGGTTCATTTTTCGGTTATCCTAACAAATAGTACAGTAGAGGTATAAAGGCTAAAAGGCTGAAGCCCAGGTAGGAAGTTCATGTCTTACTTGATAATGGATACCAGTAGGCCATCGAGTTCCTGAAGCACTTTGTGAACCCCGCTCACTAAATCTTTATAACCCCAGCAAAAGTAACAGAGTAAAGGTCAGCCAAGTAGGTGGGTCATCGTGTCCCTGAAGTGCATTAATAACTCTATAAGAATTTGATATATTTTATCTATTCTCTACTTGGGTATCCCTACAGGCATTGTTACGGTAACCAGATAATAGTACACTCTTAAGAGCACTTGAATTTAGAGTGTGCTCAGCTACAGCCTGAATTAAGTGTTTGGGCTTTTTCTTTGTTAGTTTGTTTGTTTTTTAAAAGTACTTAAATTCTGTGCTCTAGACTCTATGTTTAACTCAGGAGTTTGAGCCTGGAAACTGCGTGTTTGTTGTCATAGTTCTGAAATATTCTTCTAAAACATCTGTTTCTACCCAAAGTGGAATAAAGTTAATGGGAACAGAGGAAGAGTTCTGACACCAGTACTTTGAACTCACTGGTAGTTTTTGTTCTCTGCATATTAATCTAAATGTGTAGTGTCCTGCCCTATTCCACCTGATCACAGCTGTCATTTCTTCTGTGGAAGAAGCAGTAGAGATGTAGCTTTTCATACTTCAGAATTTCCCTCCCCTTCTCATCCCTGCTATATCTCAACTTTTTCTTCTTCCCTATTCCCACCCAAGAAACCCTCAACAACTCTCAGCAAGTTTCTCTCAAGGACATACCTGCTCTTTACACTGTGTCAAACAATTATTTTCTGTCAAGGACCTGTGTTCCTTCCAGCATGAGATCTCTGCAGGCACAGGCAAAGAGCAAATGCCTTACCAAAGACTTTCTGCATGGCAAGGGCCACTTCCTAAATGCCTTGCGGTGATGATGATGGAGTACGTCAACTTGAACAGAGTCCAGTCAAATTTACCTCCTGTAATGCCTTAGCTTAGTTTATCCTGGCAAAACTTTGTAATCCTTACTGAAAGAAATCAGTTAGCACTTGCTGGTACAAGTTTTAAATTTTATCTATTAGCCAGCCTACAGCAACACTGTTGATTTTTGTAGCAGTTAAGAGCAGCATACAGGGATCATAAGCTCTAGAATACAAGACATGCTTTGCTCCATTGTCTTCAAAGATTCTTCTAGCTTGGAGAAACTGCTGCAGCTTGATCAGGAATGCCGCTTGTGACTCCTCTCTGCAGCTGTGATAAACAGAAGTTATGAAAAAACTTTTCCTGTGCTTATGCTATAAAGTGAACTCAATTTTTCTGGTTTAATGCCCTTAATTATGTTTCTATTTTTCTTGATGGTTCTCTGAATTTGGACAAGGAAATGACAGGAAGAATCAACAAGGAAATGATAGGAAGAATAAACAAGGAAAAAGGCAGCTTGAAAGGAGCGGGCACACCCCCTTCTGCTGACTTCTGAGGTTTACAATAAAAAGCATATAGACCTCAGTTCACCATGTTCAAACGTTGACTGATAATTTATTTCAAAGGAACCCAAAATTACTTGTCGGTACACTTAGGTGACATGTATACTCTCAGATATTTTAAGACCATAATTAGTTTTTAATTTAAAGTTGTAAAGAAAAATCAGCTACAATGATGCCTCCATGAACAGAGGATGCAACAGTCTGCAGGGCTTGCAGCAGCAGAGATATGTTAGCAAATCTCAGTATGGGTGTGAATGGCTCTCGTGCTGCCTTGCTGGGTGGGAAGTTTTCTCAGTGGCTGCTGAGTTCCCTGCAGCTCAGCACAGCCTGCTGCTGTTTCATGCTGTTAGTCCCTTAGGAGCTGAGCTGAGGAAGTGTATGCCATGCTCGAGGCATGTGCCCAGCAGAACAGAGGTGCTGTCAGTGTGCGCAGCCAGCCTTCTCACAAACTTAGAGACTCTGTGTAAAGTAATTGCAATCAAAGCTGTGTGGAGGCGCTGGGAAAGTGGTATTCCTGAGGGTGCCTAAAGGTGGACACAGTTTCTGTAGCTGTGGTACATCTGGTTTCACAGCTGTCACATCTTTACCCTGTCACTTTTTCTTCCTTATGCAACATCTCCTTTAGTCTTCTCTGAAATACTCACAAAGTACTGGTTTTAAAATGTCGATGGAGTACTGAAGCAACATAAACTCTGCAATTTAGGAAGAAAGCATGATAAAATCCAGGGTATTTTCTTAACTGGGACATTTAACTTTCCTAAGTAGTCTGTATGCATAAGAACTGTTTACTTTTTGCAGTATGTGGTGGAGTATTTTTGTCTATCTGTGTTGTGAAGGGTGGGGTTGCAAACACACTTATTTTTTATTGCTTTACTCTTCTTGCTCTTATGTTTGAATCCTTCACACTGGAAAAATTTAAGTATATGTATTGTGATGAAAACTGGCCTGCTTGCATACAACAGATCCTGGTAGGTGACAGCTGGGAGAATACCAATGAGCAGTACAAAGTTCTATTGCAATGTCAAAGCTCTAGCGGGTTGGAGGGACTGCTCGCATTCAGTCTGTTTACCAGTGGAACATACCACCTTTTTGAAGCTTGCCCTTTCTGCTTGGAGGCTTTTTCCACCATTTTTTTTTTTTTTCTATTCCAGAGATTAATTCCTTGCCAAAGCAGTGTGAAATTTTAACCATTTTTTTGAAAACTTTTCGCTTTAAACGTGGACTTAAATGCTGAGGTAAAACACAGAAGACAGTAAATGAGGGAGATGTGTTTATCTGCAGAGCAGCGTGTTAACATATTAGAACATGACTTTTTTTTTTCTCTTACTCTTTTTAGATTTACTGTAGAATGTGGACCATTGTTATTCAATAAGGTATATTTTTGATAGGGTGGATTCAAGCTGCACCAGTAAAGCAGTAGAACACAACATTTCTTTATAGTTGTGCATATATACGAGTATACTTGAAGACGAAGTTAATATTTTACCTACCTATAGTAGTGCACTTGGATGAGGGAAAAGTATTTTTGTGGAAATTGATTACTTACTGTCCTCACTGGACAAATGATAATGCAATTTTTATTTTAGTGCTTTTATCTTTTTCAAGTTTTCATTTCCTTTCCTGGGTGCCTCTGTAACAAGAGCAGGGAGTAAAGCCTCTAGGTAGGTGGGCTGTGTCTTATTCTGAGAATCATCAGGGTCAGATGATACAAATCTTAACAATGTTTTACATAAAATTGTGTTAAACCATATGAAAAGTATTGTTTAGCTGCTTTGCAAATCTGAGTCTTTGATTCCTTCTGCATGGTAGATAAAACTGTCAGAAGAAATAATAAAAAAAAAAAATTAGAATTCTCAATGTGACTGATAGATGATCATGACCTAAAGATGCCTAGTCTCAGAACCCTTTAAGGAAATAATTTTCTAAGCTATCATCTTACTCAGATGATATAATACTTGAGCTATTTCAGTTTTTAAGGTATCCAGCCTGAAACTTCAATGCAATGACCTGACCATTCATTGGCACTGGTTAGCAGTGGAGCGCAGACGTACTTTTCTCATCTGAATCACTACAGTCTATGCAGGCGTCACTGGTGGGATCTCCAAAGGCCTTGTCATGCACTATTCAAGTTAAAAGTAGCATGAAAATCAAACTGATGTGTTTTGGTCTAACCTGAATGCAGCTGAGCCCCTGCACCTTTCTTCACAAGAGAATCAGCTCCTATGCCTTTCACTAGAGTTGCTCTTAATGCTGTTTCTTTCTGTGCTGGTGCTGAAAATCTCTGGAATAAATGGAGGAACAAACAAGGGGGTCCTGTGATCACAGCAGTAATGAACTGTAGCCAGACCTCAGGTCTCTGCCTATCTAAACTTAGTATTCTCAACATTCTACATGAAGCTTCATATTTCCTAATGAAGTTCCTCTTCACCCAGAATACTAAGATTTCTGGAGCGATAAGACTACCCCAGATTTATGTAAAACTGGGAAAACAAATCCAATTAAATCCTTTCTCTTTTTAAGCTTCAGTCAGTTTAGCAGTAAATATATTCTCTTTATTAAGCCTCATTGTCTTCTTTGAAGATGTAATTGGGTTTTTACACATCTGGTCATTAAAGATGAAGCTTCCCTGGCTGGATGGTAGATCCTTTATGAACACAGATATTCCATGATAAATCCATTTTTGCAACTCCCTGAACTCACTACACTTTCATTTCCACTGGAGCAGCAATCTGGCCAAAGAAGCCAACTATAAAAAGGAACTGGAAAGGTTCCTTTCTGCGGTTTACTTCATTAAACCAAAATGTCATGTAGTGGTTAGGAGGTTAAAACCAAAACCTTTTATAAATGAGATTATCTACTTGAAGTATTTTGATTCTAACTTAAACAAGTAGAAAGACATCCATTCTTGGATAGAAGAGCTTTCTGGGAAAAGTCAGAAGTATTTTTTCACATTAAACTTTCTACTTTTAGAAAATCATATTATAAATCACATTATCTTTGATAAAGGGAGAAGAAAAACTCATTTTTGAAAATCAAAGACCTCTAATTGACTCTCTAGTTCCTAATTATGTAAAAGCATCAGTTAATTCAACTTACTGAGTCTTTTGTTGAAGGAATAGAATAGAAGTTTGTGCAACTTGTTTCTCAAGCTAATTACTGACTCTGGGTTTTCTGCCCATGGGATAACGTAACACAAAATCCAGTGCATGCTGCCATGCTAAGAAGATGGTACTACGGCATGCAGCCATACTGTATGCACGGCTATCCAAACTCTGTGCAGCTATCCAAACGTGTGTTGTACCTTCAACTAAGCAAGGTATAGACAGTACCTGTGACCTTGACTGCTGTAGCAGCAAGAGCCCTTTGCAAGAGAGGAAAGAATAAAGCCAAGGGCAAACTAAATTGCCTTTCACTAGACAGTGCTGACGGCAACAGAAAAAAAAAGAAAAAATTCCCTCCTGGGCAAAATCGATGATCTTGAATATCATCATAGAAGATTTAATCTGGAGTCCTCCTAGAATAGCTGCAACTGGGAGACTGCTGATGCACTGGAGTTTCTGGGCAGAAGTCTTTACTCTGCAACCTGATTATTTACTCTATTCACAAATACTATGGGGGAAAAAAGGAATTCAGATTTTTCCGCCTTGATTCCTTAAATGAAAGAATGAGAAGATGCGCATTCATACTGCCCCCATACTGTAGTCAGACTAATTTAAGTTTGTTCCTCTCTTGCACTGCCCTGCTTTACGAAAATTTATCTGAGTTAATTTGAAGATGGATGAAAATATGCTGGGATGCCCAAAACATATTCCAGTTATGTAGAAAGCCAGATAACATTCTTGCATAGTGGTTTTCGCAGGCTGGATTTAAGGAACAAAATAATAATTTATATTTTGTATCGTTAAGGATGAATAACTTTATTAATTTAGTCTATTAGAAGCAGTAAAAAAAAAAAATTGAATAAACAGCTTCGAAAAATAGGTTTCTGAAGAAAGTAAATAGTTTTAATAATGCCTCTGTTTATGAGAGTTTGTTTGCTAATTTTATTGCAACTTTCATGTTCTCCAATAGCTTTAAACAGGTATCTCTATTTTAAAAGGTAATCTCATGTAAGAATTTTTTTCTTTTTTTCTCCTCTTGATTTCCCTTTAGTAACTCCTATAATCTGACCATAAAAAACTTTAAATGTATCTACCTTGATAGGTACCTTTGCACTGTGGAAATGGTGGAATAATTGTTAGCCCTTTGATAATAGAGTATTTGTAGATTTTATTCAAGATATAATTAATAATTTTCTGTATGGGAACTGTTGCTGCCTGAAAAGCACAGGACCATTCACAGATGTAATGTCAGCATGGCAGCTCTTTTAGCACGTTTGTCATCTGCCAAGATCACTACTGAATTAGCTGGAAAGGCATACAGGCTGTTTTATTTATTTATTTTTTTTAACCGTTAGCAACTGTAATGAAATCTCAAACTGTGAAAAATTGCCATTGAAGTGAATCAAAGGATCTTACAGAAGTAAGACCTGCAGAACTGACTTGGGAGTAATTTACAGATTCAGTCTGTCTGCACAAGATGACCTTGTATTATTCTAAAGGGTGTCTTTATAATCAAAATAAACTGCTACAATTTAAAAATGCAGAAATATAGCAGATAGTAGAAAGATATTCAAGTTATCTCATAAACAAGTTTAGAAGACAAAGCGTTTTGTTTCATAATATAATTAAATAACAAGAAGGGCAGAAATTCAACATGTACCCAAAGCTAATTTGTTATTGTATAGTTGCAATGGCCTACAGAGTCTCCATCTTCAGAGAAGAAGTATAATTGTCAACTAAATCGGGGGGATTTTTGCAAAGTAAAATTTCTTTGGCTTTAGTTAAAAGGAAGAATAATCTATGTAGTACTTTTGAAATCTATATTCACATCACATAATGATGTGAGCCGACAGTTGAACATACTTTTCGCTTGTCAGATGTGGGATAGTAGATCAAATAGGGTGCAGATTCTTCTCAGTTTTAGAAAGCAATTTCTAGGTGTTGGTGGTAGCGTTGCTTTACAGACGAGTTGACTAGTCCACTCAAACGGGATCACCTGTGGTCTTGAAATGCCTTTTGATGTTTAGTGCTACGTGAAGTTATGAAAAGTCTTACCATTTGAGATTATTAAATCAACTACTTCAACATCATTGTGACTGGTTGGAGCTTAGCAACAGGTAGAATTTGGTGATATTGCAATGTGGGCATATTTCATGGGGAAATATTTCTTGTTTGATTTTGCACAGTAATGGGTATCAGATTACAAAAAAAAAATGCACTTTTATGGATGTGATTGTTGTGAGCAAACAAAACATTCCTCAAATGGCTATTTACGGATTTGTCACAAAGCTTTTCAGCAATGTGAATTTGGAAGCTTCTGTAGTTCAGTGAATTAAAAATGATGATATGAAATGGTATGGTAGGGAAGGGGGTTGGAAGGGAAAAGTGGTAAGAAGTGTAGTCCTTTCCTGACATCCATGAACCTCTGTACGAGGGCATGGCATGTACTCCCCCTACAAACTTATCTGTGAAAGACATCTTTGCTGTCGGGTACTGGTCCTCAATTTTCTTGCCACCAAATTCCAAGTTTATGCTGCATTTGTAACTGATGACTTACACGGTGAGGAAGAATAATAATACAGCTTCCAGCCCAACTGTGAACTTCATAGAGTGTTTTGTAGCATCGCGAAGTATTGGAGATGAGAAGATGTGTTCTGCCTTTGTTGTTACAGAACAGAAAACAAACAAAAAAAATTCTTATTGCCTGATTCATCTATGCATGACACATAGTTGAAGTTTTGAAGGTGAAGAACATCATTTGAAGGGATTTTTGCACTAACCATCCATCTCCAGCTTTGCCAAATGTGTGAACTATACCTTCTGAGTGATATCTTAACACTAAGCAATGAACAGTGTCATTGACATGTGCAAAACTGTGGAAAAACTGAAAGCTGTGGCATTGTTATAGGTAAGTCAATATTTGCTTAAACAGCATTACTATAACTGCTTGGAAGTCAATATGAACATGTTATTAGAGTCTGGAAACGACAAGTGACGTTTTTCAGCACTGAGCACAAGAAGCTGACGTGAATAGAGATGAAAGAAGGAAAAAAGGAAGAGCCAACAGACTAAGTATCACCTTAGGCTTTTGCAGGTAGATTTTACATGTATAGACACATACTTACATGTATGTATCTTTTCCTTTCCATTCTTATTATTATTTCAACTGGATTTAGAGGTGTTTAAAACTCATTGAATATAATAAAGGGGTATTTAGTGTTAGGGAAAGGAATGTGTTGGAGAAAATGAATACAGTTGTGCAAATGGCCTCTACCTTTAGCAGTATGACTGGACAGAACTGATGATCAACTGCTGTCATTGTCAGACAGGTGCTGAAACTTATTTCTTTGTGAAGGCAAACCAAGAGAACATGAATGAGAGTAGTCCAAAACTTAATAGACGTTCATAAAACAGAATTCTCCTGTGTACAATTGTTCTTGCTACTTAGAATGGCAGGAAAATAGGAGACAGGCTGCCACAGTGTCAGGGAAGCATATTTTGTCACTCCTGAAGCCAAGCTTCTCTTGTGAAGAAACAGTACTTAAGTTGATGAGCATCGGACTCATATCTTATCTGAAGATTTCAGAGATTCATGGTTAAATTCAAAAGTAAATTTTTAAACTATAAGCGCTCTCTCTGTGTAAATCTATTGGGCTTTAAAACATTATTTCTAGGGCATTATTTTTCAGTTTTGCTATTAAAAATCTTGCAGCTTGTGAAAAAACTTGATTTATCAGACAGGGAAAAAAAAAAAAAAAAAAAAAAAAAAACACCACCAATCCAAGATCCTTTCCCTGCACTTGTAATACTGAAAGTCTCAATAGGGACAATGCACAAATTCTTGCAAGACTCACAGCATGGCAGTACACTGACCTAGCCAACAACCTGTACTTGAAAAGATAATCCCATTTACTTTACAGTGTTTGTCTCAGTGAAAGTAATAATTATTTCACAGAAGCATGTGTATTAGGGCTAACATATGCCTTAAACTTTAAAGGAAGTAAGAGCTTGACACTCATTACAAAGGAAAATTAGGACAGAACTTAAACACTGAGTTTCTGCATTAACTTCTGCTCCAAAAGATTATAAACACAGTGATTAGACATTTTTCATATGATTAAAGCTTTATATTGCCAGGGATTAATTGCCTTCCATTAGACTCAACAGACAAAAGACTTTGCTTGGGACCATAACTAGAAATACGACTGCTTTCACGTAACTCATTATATGTGGAAGGAAAACCATGAGATGTCTCAGTAAAGGAGCCTTCACTGTAGACCTGCTGTCATGTAAAAGAGACAGAGGTGTGTACTAGCAACATAAAAAGCTCTGAACTTTGGCATCTGTCTCTGATGTTACAATGTCCCACTCACTTTATTGCTTGCTGTACAACGCCAGCCACGCTTGAGATCACTTTCCTTCTGTTGTTACGTATTTTGTCTAGTTGTTCCGTTGTCTTTTTTTTGTTTTCCAGTGATCAAAATGATGAGTGACTTAGCGTATATAGTTGAACGTCACCTGTCGTAGGTAAATATCACTTGATCGTTTAAGTCGTTGACAAGGAAAGTCTGATAAGTAAAAAAAAATGCTAGGGAAACAGAACATAAGTTGCAATGAACCCACATCAAAGGTGAATGATACAGACTGTTTTGATGATTTTTATTCCTCTCTGCTGTTTTTTGTGAACTTCTTACGTCTAACTTGAAAAATACTACAACTGAATGTACTCTCTATTGACATGACTAACATTGTGATAAGCAAGGATTCTTACACTCAGGAATTACTCTTATTTGAAAGGAGCTCGGGTTTTTCACATTTCATCCATTATTGTGAACACTTGAATTCTTCAACACCATTTGAACTCTTTTATGGCAGAAACAAGTATTAAGCTTGGCAGCAGAAGACACATAGTCTGAGATGCCCTTATTTGCAGACGTTTTTAGTCTGTGAGCACATAATGCACTTTTTCATCTAATTAGATTTTTTTTTTTGAAACCTTGACTTTGTATAAAATTAACTCTATTATTCCATGCTAACAACTACCATGTGACTGAGATCGTATTCTGATGCTCTATTTCTCTTCAGATGTTGACAATTCTGTTGACCTTGCAAAAAAAAATAACTATCTTATCTCTTTGCTCCAATTTGGCAATCTGAGAGGTTAAGACAAGAAATGAGTACCTGAATGAAAGAGATGGAATAAAAACTAGAACTGTCCATATATTAAAAGAGTATAACCTAGTATTTTACATTTTGTATGTGAAAGGTTCATTTACTGATATCTTCCCTGTCAATTACTCTGTTACAGGTTTTGGTTTGTATAACAGTGCTAAAATATTCCATTCATGAACAACGTACAGAAATAGATCTTTTTGCTGTCATGTAAAAAGTAGGAACATTGTCTTGTTTCTGTGTGATAATTTCTGTGGTCTGTTTTATGTGGTATCTGCTCTTCAGATTATCTCTACCCAGCTCTTGAGAGGAAGGCATAAAATTGTCAGAGACAGATATTTGTTGCAGGAACTAACGAAGACATCTTTGTGTTAATTTCCACTGAGTTTGAGGATGGTAATACAGAGTTAGTACCATCTTTAAGTTTCCCAGTTATCATTTATTCCCCCAGCTCACCAGGCAGCTTTGGAAAAAAAACTTGAACATAGACAAAGGAAGCTCAGCTTGTGACCCCAAGTCAAAAAAGCTATTCCTTTGACCCATGGAACATTCTCACACCCTGCTAAATAAGCCAGTTTTCCAACTCCTTTATGAGTTACAGTAGAACCCTGATTTAAAAGTCAGTTATGTGTAGGATATTGCCTAAACCTAGAGTCTCTGTAGGACTATTATCAAATGAAAAGGCATGAACAAACTTTAAAGATCATGTTCTAAATCCTCTTTTACCTTAGGAGTAAATAGCATTTTGTTATGCAAATAGCATCAAGATTAACCTGATCTGTATGCCCAAAGAACTTGCAAAGGCTCACTTTATCCGCATTGGCAAAAGTTTTGCAATAACAGCTATTCTGTCTTTAACAAACTGATCCTAAGCAAATAAGCATTTTCATATTAATCTGGATTGTACTTTTTTGTGGATGATGAAAGGTAACATTTTAAAGTTCATCACATTCTACCTTATGCCACTAAAATATAATGTTATTGTTTGCGACAAATGATACTACTTTAGGAAAATTAGGAGATGACTCTTGTTTGCCTTTGGTTTAGCTTATTTGGTTTTTATTTAGTTTGACTAAATACAAGTCTTATATTTAAAGCATGTGGCATTCATGGGCACAGAAAAATCTTCTTAAAGCAAGTGGTGGTCCATCCACACATGCTTTAAAAAAAAGAAAAATGCCCTTTTCTAAACCCAGTGTCCTTTGTCATGGACAATTAACATATTAATATTTGCTAATAGCTTAGTTGATATTTCAGCCTAGTGTTTAGATGATGCGTACCTGACCTTTTTGGTTCCTCTACTGTTTTGTTGTGTTTCTCACAGTTCTCAGCCTGAATTGATGCAATGGCCATCTAAATCAACAGTTCTGTAGCAGCAGCAAAGTAATTACCATAAGTGCTTAATATTTTATGCCCAAAATGTGTTGTTGAGCATTTAGTAAGTGTAGTGTTGTCCAACATTCGTGCTTTATTTCTTTATTTTTTTTTTCTTTATTTTTTCTTTTTTAAAGGAATCAACAAAGCTGTATTTTCTGTTGCAATACGAAATTCATCTATACGGATTTGGCTTTCCTTTTATTGCCAGGCATGGAAGGGATATAGCTTTAACTGCTTAGTCAGAAAGGTATCCACCACATTAACCATGATCTGCGCTAGGACAGTTGCTTTGTCTTTGGACTGTTCCTGCTCACTTTCATGAACTATCTGTTCTTCTTAGGGGAAGCAAATCTTTCTAAAAAAATATTCGAGAAGGTTTTTCTCAAGACATCATCATAGCATTGTTTTGTAAAAACAAACCACAACTGTCTCATTAAATTGATAAAGCTGTAAGTCAGCAAATTTTTTCTAGATCAAATTTTGTTTCTGATGAAACCAAATTTTCTCTAAATACTGTACAGAATACAGACTTAGTTATTTGGTAGGCATTCATATAACAAAAATCCCACTGGAAGGAAAAAGCTGTGATATCTGTGGTACCCATTAAGTCTGGTCTAGAAGCAAATAAATCCGCCTAGAATTAATTTTCTTCAGCAGAACAGATCTTGTTCACTCAGAGAGTTAAAAATCTTGGTGCAGAAAATTAAGAACATCCTGTGTTCCTTAATTAGTCATATTGCTGTAACAGAGTTAGCAAAGTTTTCTGATAGTCTAGAGCTGTATCACTTTGCTCTCCTATTGAAACAAAGCTGCAATAAAGAGTTCCTTAGCTGGGCCACAGCAAAAAATAATGCTAGCTTCCATGTTTTTATTTAAATTGACCAAAGGATTTCATTGCTGAACACTAGGTACATTTGGAAGGAATTACCCTGTAGATCAGAGTAGTTTTTCTTGTTTTCTAGGGTACTATCATTTTCATATTGTTTTCAGCTAGCCAAATGGATCTTTGCCTTGAGCTGGGAAACAGAAGAGTTGCACCTGCCTGAGAATCAAAACCAGGAGCTGGAGGGATGGATATGCTCCTGGTCTTGTTGATTTTTCTGAAGGCTCTGAAAAGTCCTGATGTGCACTAGACAATGAATGTCAGTAACACTTCAGCCCCAATTAACTGCTACTGAAGCTACAAAAAGGCAAATAAAAGAAAGCCTCTGCTTTTAACTGACAAGGAGCCAACAGCCACCGGCAGTTCTGGTGAGAGCTCCGTGTGCTGTCAGCAGCCCCCAGCACCGATGACCCAGCAGGAGCCCTAGCCTGCATGTAGGACACCAGCAGCACTGCCTGTTGTGCTCCCTCCTTCTTTTCCTAGCTCGCTGTAGATCCTGTGCTTGCAGGATGCCTCAGCCTTGTAAAGACAGCCTCCTTTCACAGCAGGAAAGATGAAATTATCAGAGGCCTTGGCTGAAACCCACAGAGATGTCTTGCAGCCATAAACTGTCGCTTGACTGTTAGCTCAACCATGTATCCACACATTTAGGAAAAATAAAATCCCTTTGGATGTTGTTGGGTTTTTTATTTTGAAAATGTTGGGACTGTTGTCTGATCTTTGCACTCAAGCAATCATCACCGGATGGGCCGGGTGGAACCCTCTGATACTTCAAGATGCATGCCCAAAACACCAGGGTCCAAAACACTAAGAAAATCCTGATGTGTTACAGCTGTTCCCAGGTGCTGGTGATGAAAACTGTCTGTGTGGTGAGGGTGCACCTGAGTGATCTCAGAGAGGGTCTTCTTGGTGTCCTGGCAGCACTCGCTGGGGATGTGGGCTAGAAGTTGTGGTCTGTGGAGGAGGTGGGTTGGAAAAGAGTAATTCTGGTAACAACGGTTTGCTAATGTTGCAATGCAGAGCCTCATTATGAAGTAGTTTTCTACTGTCAATATTCATAGTCATAATTTTTATCATGAAATTGATAGGGATGCTGTCACAATTTCCACATTAAACACCTGTAGATTTTGTTTTGCTGTCTAGGATACATGAAATGGTAGTGCCTTCACCAGGCAGGTAGTGGGATCTGAGACTAATTACTACCTTGTCTGTATCCTGAAACTGAGTGCTGATGGGGAAAGAAGAGGCATCAAGTGCCTCGCTGTTACTTTCAACAGTACAGGGTGCACACCTCTGTCAGTAGTCAGCAGCAAAGTGCTATTGATCAAGAATAGCAGAATAGGAATGATGTTAACTGTGTTTGGAGAAAGAACAATTCACTAGAGCCCAGTTCCTTTGGTGATGGTTTTGAGGGCAGCCAAAAGATAGGGACACAGAGCTAGATGTGATTCTGTGTTTATAGTGACCTCGCATTAGTCAGAGAACTCATACATGTATCCATTAATGATTGTAGGAAAGGGAAAGTTTGGCCATTAGGTCTTCCTTGTTAGCTTTTTGGTTAGGAGTCATTAGTGTTGGGTAATGATAAATTACAGGATTATTTTAAAGGCCCACCTGAGATCTGAACTAAAAGCTATTTCCTTTAGAATTCCAGGAAGTTCCTCCTGGCTGAAAGAGGATGCTCCTGTGAGTTGTCAGTAGTGTTCCATTTCACATTCCTTCTCTCCCTCAATAGTGAAATGCTCACAATTTCTCGCTTATTGATACATTCTTTATTGGTACTTTCATTACAAAGGAAAAAAAAAAAAAACAAAACAAAACAATGAAATGGTTTCAAGATCTTTTAGGCTTAAAAAAATAACAATAAAATTAGATTTTCTTAGATGGACTGAACCTTATTTCAGGATCTGCAAACAAACTGAATAACACTTTTCAAGTGTCATCTGTTTACGAATGGATGGACATATCTTAAACAACTTGTTTAAAACCAAGTTCATGATGATGTATACAAGAAGTCCATTTGAGATCTTGTGCGTATTCCAGTCTATAAAAACAGGCCTGGAAAAGGTGATTCATCCTTTTAACACATTGTGTAACTAGCCAAGTCATATTTTGTTGGCATTCTAGTCCTAGCAAAATGCTGTAATCAGTCCATATTATGAACCCGCTGAAGTTAGAGTGACTCTAAAGATTTAGATGGATGAGTGAAATATGTTCATTAAAGTTAAGCAGATGCTAATGTAAAGAGAGTGACCTAATAGTGCTAGATGATGCTCTGTTCCTAAGCAAACTCTTTTCAGCTTTGCAGTCCAAACAGTGAAAAGGATAAGTTGCCTTTTTATCAGTTGTGTTTGTGTATGTGGGCAAATCTAGATTATATACAGTTAAACAAGTTGTTAGTGCTTTGCCAAGTCCAGACTTAAATGCAAAAAACATTATGTACTTGAGAACCCAAGGAAAAACATGAGAAGTTAACAGAAGATAAAGATATTACAAGGTGTTTCCTTGTAAATATTTGATGAATCCTGCTGTACAATTTGCTTTATTATGAAATATTATGGATTAATTAAAGATCGTCCTGAGACAGGGCCTAGCCCCCTCCTTCACCCCTCCCCTCATGGAGGCTGGATAGGGGAGTGAGAAAGGAGGAGGCATGATTGAGATAAAAGATAACTAGTTTACTTAAAACTGCAAAGGGGTATAAGACAATACAATAAGAAAGGAACTGAGAGCAATAAATCTGACAAATTGGAATATATATATAGGAAAGAAAGGATACGCATGCATCCACAATGGCGATCGAAGGCAAAAGGGAGGAGGAACTCCCAGAAACTGGAAGGTTCCCCATGAGGGAAGGGACAGAAGCATTCTGGGGGCTGTGGTTTCCCCTCAGCAGCCCTCCCACCTGTGTCAGCTTATTACATGATGTCATTGTATGGAATACCTGTGGAAAACCATGACACAAAACCTTTAAAAAATCCCCATAAATCATTATTCCTTTAGTTTATTATTTCTGTTTTCATTCTGTCAAGAATAGATTCATCTCTTAAACCTCAATTTAATTAGGTAATCTATAGAAAGTCTGTCTTATAGTCCTCTCTCTAATATTTGATTGCAGCCACTGTTTAATAATGTAATAAAAAGTAGGTTGTATTTGTCCAGTTCTAAGTCATGTGATATTCCTCTCCTGATCAGGAAGACAAACAATTCCTGAAAGCTGATTTTGAAATTTGATTCCCTTACACTGGGTACTTGTGAGTGCATGCTCTTTTTTGGTTCACTGCACTGTCTAGTCTTTCCTGTAGCTGAGAAATTCTTTAGTCTCCAAGAGGAAAAGAACCCCCTTCTTGAAACTAAATTCAATGTGGCAATACGTGATATTTTCTCTTAGAAGAGAAAGTTTTTAAACAGCTTAGCGAACTTTCACTGCTAAGTGTGAGCACAGACTTTGTGATTCCAGGAAGAATTAAATGGAAGGCTGGTCCCTAATGTGATAGCTTTTAATTATTTACAAAGCTGAGTGTTTTTTAATGGGACTGATGAACCTCTGTTCCAGACCATTTCCCCCACCTTTTCTCTTCAGAACAACAGTAATAATGGGGGTATAGCCTTGTCCAGCAATAAAACTCCTTTTGTCAGTTATTAAAACTTGGTACCATTTACTAGATTATGTGATAGATGCTAAGTCTTTACACCTTTCAATTTCGTGTATTTTCTGATGGACAGTTTTGCTGACACCGTGAAAAGCCAAGATTCTTTTACACAGTCCTGCAATGCTAACAGGAATTAAAAGTAAAATCCTACTTAATTGCCTAGTAATGATGCACAACTTGGAAAATGAAGAGCACATCTGTTGTATATTTTAGTTTGGCTTCAGTCAAATATACAATTCCAGCTGAAGTGTCAGACAATTTGCAAAGGGTAGTACTCCCTTTTCAGGGCTTTATAGCCAAAAAGAAGTATTCCCCTGTTACTGTACTTCATATAGATCTCTCTCATATAGGTTTTTTTTTTTTTTTTCAGGAATATTCTGTAAGTGCAGTACACAGAAGAGCAGCATCTCACATATGAGGAAATTGAGGCATAGAGCATGGTAGTGACCAGCAACAAATAGCAGGCTACATGCACAGCTACAAGGAGAACCACAGTTTCCAGAGTCGCATGCGAGTGATCTCAGTATTGAGTCAGTCTGGCAGCTCTGATGAGGAAGAACATTCCAGGTTAGCTAATTTACCCATATGTTTTTGCTAGGCTTCAGCTGGTCTCTCAAAGCATGATTTATGTGTGAATGTTGTATACTATCGTTGTTTACAAGAAAACATGTTTTAGGACTCGAGAATTTAATTTTAGAATCGAGAATTTAAAGTTTTCTGCAAATTTTGGGCAAACATGAAAGCATACAAATACTCAAAGAGAAAGTAGAAAAAATTGTAAAGCGACGTTTAACATATCTTTCCATGTGGAAATGAGCATGTTATCCATGCTGCTGTTTTTGGACTATATACTCTCCACACCTCTTAGTTTTGTATTTCATGATATACACTGTTTTTTTTTGCTATGACTCAACTTAATGATACTAGGTGAAGGCAATTCGAGTGATATATTTATCTTTTTAAGGAACTATAATGTGGGTTGAACACGCACATTTCACCTGAATATTAATGTTCCAAACAGCAGAGAATGTAGAACAGCCTAGTCAAGAAATCTGTGCCACAAATGTAAAACAAGTACCGTCGATCAGTGAAAATAAATGAATAAATCTCAGCAAGGCAAAACACATTAATAATTAAGACCAAATGCTAGAATATAATTCAGGATATGCTACCTTACCCAGGCAGTATGGCTCAAGCAAGAAGCACTCTTCATTTTGTTTGCAATAAGAGTGGTTCAGAATTGTCCTCTCCAAGAGAGCATGTCCTCTCTTGTGTATTCCAGTATGTCCAGCAGGAGGAAAACCCTCAATTTCTTGGAATAAACACAGGATATGTGTTGATCTCCCTTCATAAAAATCAAAAGTGAAAGAATGTTATTCCAGATCAGCGAAGAGCATAAATAGGACCAAGAGCAAACTTACTTATCCTTAAAACCAATCTGGAGGCAATAGTTTTGTGTTGGAGCTTTTGAGAAGCAGCTTTGAAAGGCAGGTGCATCTCTCTTTCAAGACACCATTTGGGTAAGGAAGTTTGCTCCTTGTACAAATGTCAATGCCTGCATGCATTGTCTAACTGAGAAGTACCGTTGCTTCAAAATAGTATGATTCCCTAGCACTTTTCCTATCCGTTAATCTAGTACTGATATAAAGGTTCTACATACAGTACAAAACATTATTTTGACAAGGTGGAAGCTCACCATTTTTCAGCAATAGCTACGTATTACCTTCAAGCACACTCTTAGATGTCTTTGGGGAGATGCAAGCCCCTAGTCTAGAATTTATCACAGAACCATAGAATGGTTTGGGTTGGAATGACCTTAAAGACCATCTGGTTCCAACCCGCTTGCCATGGGCAGGGACACCTCCCACCAGACCAGGTTGCTCAGAGCCCCATCCAGCCTGGCCTTGAACACTGCCAGGGAGGGGGCAGCCACAGCCTCTCTGGGCAACCTGTGCCAGTGTCTCACCACCCTCACAGGAAATAATTTCTTCCTAACATCTAGGAATATCTATCTAATTTCATTTCTTTTGATACATTTTCTAAGGTAAGGGGATGGAGAGGGAGGAGGGAGCAAGGCTGAGCAATGAAATAAGGAGAGTAATTGAAAAAGAGGACTTTGCTAAAGTGGAGAGGTTCTGCCATTATCCAAATTATTGCGGGCAAACTTAATTAACTTATTCTCATGTTCTGGGCATATATTCATTCAAATTGCAAGAGGAGGGGAAGGGAATCCTTTCTGTGCAATGAACTCATCAGTGCAGGAAAACTCTCAGTGGCAGATTAGTCTGGGAAAATTAGAATTCAGACTTGGCTATAGTCTTTAATGAAAATATAACCAGCAATACATCTTCATGAAATGTGCAATGCCATCGCACAAAACCCACTTGAAGGTGAGGTAAGGGCTAGAGGCAGCAGTCCGAAATCATTAACATGCCCCAGGTGTATATAATAGGATGACAAATGCTCGCTGGGAAAGGATCCATTTCAGTTTTCAAATGATATTGAAAGTAAAACAGAAAGCTGGTCATTATATGTCAATTTAGTCATCTCCATACTTTAATTCAGTGCTGAAAGCCTTCACATCTGTCCATCCATGATGTATTTGCAACACCTGAGTTAGGTAGTGCTGTTACTTGTTAGCCCAGTTCCAAGGTGGACAGACAGGAATCTTTTCTGATATCCATCTCAATCTATATAGCAAAACAAAAGTCGTTTTTCTTCTATAGCTCAGTATCAATCAAATAAATTTCTTTGTTGGAAAGACTAAAAACTCTCACTTCCCAGCTGGAAACTGGAATGAACAGACTTGTCCTGGTAGCTTCCCCTGTTTTCATTTCTGGCAGGAGTGATAGGGGCAGGGGTGGATCAGAAACAAGTGTTTGTCCTGGATATTTTAAAGTGCTTTAGCGACAAGAAAAAATGGCTTGGATATTTTGGTTTCTGTATGAAGAGGCAATGCTTGATCAACTCATTTTTCAATTAAAAAAAAAATTGTGAGACTTCTGGACTTTTCGTAGACTTTAGGAGGTGTTTGTGCCTTTTTTATTTACCCTTGGTAGAGTTATTAGCACCTTGTGAATGACAGCAGAACAGACATTTGATTTTAGTCGTATCTGTCATGTGTTGTTAAGCCTGAAAGATTGTTTTCTAGGATATAGACAGCATAGGTCTTAACACAGAGAACAATATCATGTCATTTCATTGTAAACCTTCATCTTTTTTGTTTTTGGACTATATGCTCTTCATATTATTATAACATCTTTCAATATTATTCTTGTTTTAAGGGATATAAAAGAAGATTAAGTACTGTATTTCTGAATATATGTAAGAAAGTGTTATTGCTTTGAGAGAGAGCTTAAAAAGCAAATTCCCACATGGACATATTTGCAACTCACATGAGCTACCTGGCTAATCAGAGTCCAGTACCTATACCATGCATAACCAAATGAATGTGGGCATTTTTGTCCCCCACTCAATGAAAAAATGATGCTATAAATGGGTCCTAAATGGCAGCCTACCTATTGATCAGTATGTCCTCTTTTTACAAATAACTTAATCAATTTCACCTTTCTTCCACTGCTGGTAGTTCTTTTTGTGGGTTTTATGTTTTGTTTTTGAAGAGGTTAGTTTTGCTGGGCAAATGCATCATGTGCACTTTGCAGTTTCCCAGCACACCCACACCCATTTGACGATACAGACCTCTGGTAAGTTCTGTTAATAATACAGGAGCAAACAACAAACTTGGTGTTCTTCCTTTTCACCTGTAACAAAATAGAGAAGCTTTGTGAAGAGGGAATATAGTACTTGTACTACTCCCTACCTATCTGTAGCTTACAGTTACGCTGAAGGCAATAAAATAAGAGCTGCAATATTGCTTGTGTTTTATAAATAAAAATACGTTTTGTATCTAAGCAGGACTTGAAACAGTGTCGTTTCTTAAAAGGCTCCATTTAGGTACAACAGATCCTGCAAACTCAAATTCTCTTAATGGTCTTCTCATGCATCTGGCAAATGTTCAGCTGCTTAGCAGATATTTAGGAAAGCTTTAGCCTCTGTTTAGGAAAGACATGAGCTAGAACTCTTAGAGAATCAGTAACTAAATTCTTTTGTATTCAGAGAAGATGTTAAGTATCTGTCATGCATTGACTCCTACTGTTCATGATCGTGGTATTGGAGAGAAATGCTAATGACAGGCTAGGCTGAAAAGAGTAAAGTAAGTTGAATATAGCGGCTTGCTATATAGATGCATAAGGATATATGTAAATGGATACTTGCTGGATAAACGAGAATCCTTATTAATCTGATGTGTATGAATTGTTCATGTAGCCAAATGTTTTGCAGACTGTCAGGGAGTGAGCAAAACTGCATGGTCTGGTAAAGATCAGTGAACTGCAGCCAATGTGCCCGACAGGCATGAAAAGAACAGCATCAGATGCATGCAAGAAAGAGCATGGAGTGCCTTATTTCTAGGCAAGACAAGCCTTGCTGGAAGTAAAAACAATTAGTCAAAACCTGCCTGGAGGGCAGCTATTCAGGACGCTATCCAACTTCAGTTCAACTGTGGTGTACAAATAGTTTGGTTACTTCTGGGATCTGAGAGCTGACCCCCAAGTAACAGAGGGATGAATAATCTGGGTGGTTGGTAAATCCAGGGGCATTCAGGGTTCCTTTTGTTTCTTTTTGTGATTGCACTTTCCTTCTTCGACATTGTGGCAGGGCGTTTACTTTCTTAACTTTTGTGCTCTCCTCCTGAGCTTTCAGAGATTTCAGGAAACCTAGATGAAGAACAATAAATATACTATTCCTTTATGAGGATGGAGTCTTCTGTGTTAGACATTTTTCTTTAAAAGGCTTTTCTGGGAAAATACATTACTGACTTTCTGGATATTCAACTGGCACATATGTTGAAGGATTATTTAGGCTTGGGAAACTGCCACCAGTATATGACAACTTTTAGTATTGCTGTACCAGTTTCTGGAAGGACAGCTGAAATAAATAGCTGCCTTTGAAATGCTGGAGGTATCTGACGGACTGACAGTGCTAAATTACTCAAGGCAGGGTACCCACAATGGCCATTTTTTTCTGTTCTATGGTACAATGAACGTATTATCCCTGGCTGGGAAAAATGTCAGACATGGGAGAAGCAGACTCAAATGCCTGCAGATGACCTGTCTTTAATTAAAGAAGCTGAGAAAGGAATCAGCTCTCCCTTCAGGAACTCTGTATCACCATTTTCTATGAGGTTGATGAGAGAGATCTTAGAGACAGTATCTTTTGAGAAGTGTCTAATTCATTCGGGTACTAATCATGTGTAGAGGTAATGGAACATAAATCATCCTTTTTTTTTCAGAATAGTAGATGAGTTAAAGTATAGAATCAAGCTTGCCTTTGTCTCTGCGAAGAACCAAACTAGCTTCATCCTGCCTATTTTTCCCCATATTGGGATATCCAGAATTATATTTCAGATTCTAGTGTTTTTGGCATAGGTGGTGATATGTTCCCCATATTGGGATATCCAGAATTATATTTCAGATTCTAATGTTTTTGGCATACGTGGTGATAGTATTCAATCATTCCAGGAACATGAAAAGGGTGTACTCACTTGACAGGAGACAATAAGGACTGTGGGGTACACAGCAAGTACAGGAGTGCCTGACGCATTTAATTAATTAATTACTTTTCAAAGTGCTTTGAAGCGTAGAAGTCTGAGAGGCATTTTTGCTGCTGTGCTCTAGAGTTATAAAAACTCTTTCAAAGTCTCCTGTATTAAAAGAAATAAATTCTGAAGAAGAAATAGCTTAAATGTATCAGTAACTTTGAGTGCTTGACAATTCTATGCTGATTTTCTCATAACAGTATTCTGCAGCTTTGTGAGGCAGGAGATGAGACCGGGGAGAACTGTGCTGAGAAAATGAGGAGAATGGGATCTGAAGTTTATGCGGGTATCAGGCCTAGAAATACTTGTTAATCTAGGTGTTAGTATGGTAAAATAGGAGAAATTTCCCTTCAGGGTCACTCGGGTCTGCACCTCTCCATCTTGATGGGCTGATGAGGAAAGCAGAGTTACAGAAGTCTACCCAGAAGTCAAGTGCATTTTACACTTCAGTGGGAATAAGTTTTCTGGCTGTTCTAGTTTTAATGGTGACATGTATACCTGAAGATAAGAAATGAACCCCAGTTCATTCCGTGGGACAGCATTAGGGCACTATTGATCGTCTGGATTGCTCAAACCTGTCATCAGAAGTTCTTTTGTGATCTTAAGGTTTGAACAAGGCAAGATAAGTACTGCTGTCTTCTTCTCCTACAGAATTTAGGACAAACTTGCATATTCCCCAAATTTAGACTCATAAAGGTTATAATTAGAGACACTTAATTTCCTCCTCCACTTGTGTTCCTTCATTTTTTAGCAGTACTTGAGCTTTAGGAGATTGAAGGATACATATATAACTTTTTTAAAATGTATAGACATATATTTTAAATTTGTTATTAGAGCTACTAACAACTCTAAGTAAATTTTCAGAGACCTGCGTCTTCAAATGCAGTTATGAATTATCATTCAGGATAAGGAAGACCTTAGCTAAATTCCACATATGTATTGCAGTTTTTGAGTATTGAGTACGAATTAACTACAGCTTGCCTTTGTGGTTTAGCCAAGCTTTCTATTTTATATAATATACTGAAACCTCATTCTTAAAATGAGAATCTATGGAAAAGAGAACTTCTGTCAGATTAGGAGTAAAGTATGCACCTCATCCTTTATGCATGCTTCAGACTTTTGCAGCTTACTTAGAGGCATGGGCAGCAATGTAAAACAGAAAGATGGCAATTCAAAATTTTTGCTTTGATGACTCCCCCAAGAGCTATTCAAAGTAACAGTCAGGGCAAAACGCGTTGACTCAAGTGCAGAATGCCACATCTCTCTCCTTTTGTTGCATGTTTTTTTCTCTGAGGTTTCTCTGGCTTTCAGTTTCTGTAAGCTGTCTGCATTTCTTAGTAAAACTAGGGATAAAGGGGAAGATAAAAATATAAGACAGATAGTATTTTATGTTAAGGACCAAACTTGGAAGTAAGAATATAGCTGAGAATGAAAACATGGGTAGCTAGAGCCCATTTCACCCACTAAAGAGTATCTTCAGCAACTTCATGATGAGAATACTTTTAACTAGCAGGATAAGGCCTTAAACCAACTTAACCTTCACATTCCTCATCTAATAGACTTTGGCAGTAAGCCAGCTCTTCCACACAAAAGATTGGTTTCTTCAAGGCCCAGATTTGTCCCTCTTTAGCAGTCGGATGCAGCCTGCAAGGCAATGATGACAGGATATGAGTGCGGGCCCAGTGTCACAATCCAGAATACATGAGTCCACCAAACTGTTTTTTTGTAAAGGGCAGTCTCTTAAAAACATGTTTGGTTTCCCATTACACAGTCTAAAAGATTGAAGCAGTGTAATCAACATATTACCTTAATTACACTAATTACAGACCTTTACAATGAGAGAAATCTCAGGGTGATTCTAATGTGAGCAGCTAATTAGGGTCTAGTAGAATAATGATGATGTAATTGCTTATATTTGTGTGGAAGTGTCAATTTAGAAATAAACACACACAACCTGCAATAGAATGCTGAAAGTAATCCTACTCCTAACTGCACTTCAGATAAAAGTGTGTTTGCTTTTATTTTTTAAATTTATTTATCTTCATCCAGAAAGTGATGTACATTTAACATATAGCTCCTTATTAAGAACTTCATTTGATATACTGTCGTAGATTGATACTGTATCACCGTTAACTTGTTCTGTAAAATAAGCTAAGTAAATTTAGATATTTAAATTAATTTTGCAGCTAGGAGGATAATATGTATTTGTCATTTACAAAGCTACTCTACAGTTAAATTTTATTTTGGAATCTGGAGCTGCAATCAGTAAAGACAGGCTGCTGATGATTGAAATTGTCCATGGCTCTTGTTAGTAGCGGTGACAATGCACAGTGGCTGGAAACTTGTCTGCGGTAAGTGCAGAAGGCACCCACAGGCCCTACTTTCCCAGACTGACCTTCCCTGGGAGGTCTCCAGGGGGGCCATTTGGCCTTGGTGGGTGTCCCTGAACTATCAAGCCACTGACAGGGAGAGAGAAACACAGGAAAAGTGCAGAGAGCAAGCAGCCTTCTGAGAACAGGGCTTCTGGGCTGTGAGTGCCACAGAGGCCCTTCCCTCTTCCCAGTTATGAACCTCTGGGTCTCATGTTCCTCAGGAACCACGTTTTAAGTTTCCAAACACAGTTGTGAATGCTACTATGCAACGTACTTCTATTATAAATTAGTAGGCTTGTGTAACTATTCAGAAAGTGATGTGGGTAACAAAAGGTTGTAGTCAGTATGGGGAGAAGAAAAAAAAAAAAAAAAAACTTCCCAATTTCATCTTTTCTCTGTCTTAACCCACTTCCCCTTTCCCGTGTTTTTAGTGAGGCCTAATCTTCCCAGTCAGATTTCTGAAGCTGTACTCAGCCCTTGGTCTGTTGGCCACAGTTCACCAAAACAGCTTTTTGTAATTTTTTTTTTTTTTCCATTACACTGTCCATTTGCCTACTTCCCATCATTTTCTCTGCAGCCTTTTCAGAAACTTTTCTTGATCCTTCCCATTTTCAATAGTCATAGAAATTGGGTTCACTTTTAGTATACTACAGCAAAAGATAAATGTCTGGGCATTGCTTGTATCAATATAATTATATACTTCAGTTGAGTTTGTTTTCTGTAAAGAAGAAAAATCTTCAGCTCTGATGGTCTTTAATTTCACAATCGTATCCTGTTTTATTAAGAGACTATAACCTATTCAGTAGAAAATTTGACTTTTATATGTATTCAGGAACTCAGCTAAGAAGATGCGTAGATTTGTGTTGGCCAAAATTTTGTTTTGGAAGTCATATTAGCTTTTTTTTTTTCTGAATTTAAAGATATTTTGGTCTAACAAGGAACTAGTAGAGATGCACCTCTGTAGAGATCATGGCTCTTAAGGGAACATTTGTCTAGAAAAGAGAGACAGATAGGCTTACATCAGTTTTCTGTGACTGCAAGTAGAATTTTCATTTCTCTTGCTCATTGCCCGTTTGGTCAAATGTACTAAGCCTACAGCTACAAGCTGCTCTTGTCATGTATTGTTTTCAAATATAAATGTCAGCTGCAGAACGCTTTTGTAATTTTAAAAGTTCCAGACCACACACAGACTCAGTAGGTGAATGGTCCTTGTCATATTTACTGCTTGTGTTTTAAGTCCCATGAAGTGATGCACCAATTTCCTCATTGATGCTCATCACCATTGTATAAGTATTGCAGAAAGCTAATGACAATACTGATGAGTCTCTTGTTGACTCTGGGTGGGTTCAAAGTGCTGCTCCTCCTCTATGTCCAAGGCAGCTAGCAGTTAGTGTGTGGCCATATTGCAGTCTGCAAAGGCAGAGTGTCAAGTTCTTTGCCAGGAACCTGAGAAACTTTCACTTCTCTGGCCACCACTGAAAGCTGCTCTTTTCTTCATTTTCCACTCTCTGTTGCCCTCCTTTGGGTTGAAGCTTCTACAGGTAATGAAGGAAGGAAGATACACATCCAACAGAAGACATCATCTGTTGCAACAGAGACAGGGTTAGCATGGGGACGTAGAAAGATATTAATGTGTCCAAACGAGTATAAACGAATGCACAGGGACAAGGAGGATGCATATAGGTCAGCTTTTACTTGAAAGTAATGTTTTCTGTTTATTGATATTTTAAAAATATGTGGTAAAAGAACAGTTCTCAATTTCCTAAGAAATTCTTTCCTAAGAAAGGAAAGGCAACTGTTCTCATTCTATACAATTTATAAATTAACCGCAGGATTGGGATTATCAATGTGCCTTACTGTATTAGAAGATCCGTTGTCTTGATTATAACATTCTACTCCTGTATGCACCATCCTATAAAAGGGAATCAAAGAAACAGAGATCACCACAGAGAACAGTTCAATGTATAGAGATGAGATGGACAAATTGAGATGGACAAATCTGGGGCTCAGTTTTTGGTGCAGATGGAGTTGTCACTCAGTAGCTATACTTATGTGCCAGAATTTGTTATTCCCATGTCAGACTTCATTCTCCCCACACCCTCCCCGAATCCTCCCATCAACCTCCCTCCCCCATAAGCTTTACTTTCATTCTGAGTCACCCCGGAGTCCCAGTCTCTCTGTTTGACTGTTATGCTGGTCAACTGCATTCTTGTGCCCACTCTTCCTCTAGTCTTAATTTACTTCCCCTGGGGAAAAAAGCTGGTTTGTTATTTTGTTTTGCGTTCCCTTTTTTGCCAGTTTTATTTCTGTGCCTAAGAGAAAGTGCTGAGAATGCGAGTTTAATATAATTCCTTTCTCCACCATTATTTTGCACACATGAATGCATCCTCTTGCAGACCTGTGTATGCATCCATTACATGACCAGCACACAGGCAGACTGTTATAACCTGTGACCAGAAGTATATGCTCACAACCAAAAAGTTTTCAGAAAGTAGGCTACAATGGCAGCTGTTCTTTGGAAGATGGTATCTGTCTCAGCCTTTGATAAGAAACATTTTGAGTGAATGTGGCACCTCTTCAAGTACATAATTTCCAAATGCTAGTAAAAATTATCCATGCATGGTTAAACATGGAGAGTACTTTTTTCCTTCCAGAGACTTCTAATGAAGTCTTCTCCCTCTTGAAACACGTGTGTCACCATCTTGTTCCAAGATATGGGAGATTTTGAACTGAGTGACTAATGTAAAGTACTGAAAGTGACAGAAAATTGAAGCAAGGGTTTACGAAAAACTGAGTACTGAAGTACTAACAGAAGTCATAAGCAGTGACTTTTTTTTTTTTTTTTTTTGCTGTTAACATTCTAAGAGGACAATCACAGAATTAGGAAACCTGAATAGCCAATTGTATATTGTATTGAAATTCAGTTGTTTTTGGATACAGAAATACTAAAGCACATAATGAATAGTCTCTAATGAGATATATATTGAAATTTTAAATTATTTATCATAAGGAATGTCTATAACTTCTTTTGAACACTAAATAAAAAAAATGCACAACCTTCACCCTCTGCCCCCTGACCCCCCACTGCCAAAAAAAAAAAAAATTCTTAAAAGTCTGCTGTGAAATAATCAGTATTCTGAAATTTTAATAAGGCACAGCCAAAGACCTCTCCTATCATAGACCATGAGAAAACTACCTATCATACTTTGCTTTTGTCTTCTGGGGATTATTCTGCCAATCTTCATGATGAAGATATTCAGCAAAATCACTTTGATCACTAGAAACAGACACTTAGATTTATATTGTCTTATCTGCGCAGTTCCCACAGATTAGTACAAACTTTCAGAATACATTTAACAGTGTCTAGTTGCTGTAAATGTAGATGAAAATCAGGTAATTAAATAAGGTATTAATCTCCGGATTTTCTAAGCATTGATAAGAGTGACTGAGTTGGTCCTTTGAAGGAAGTGACCCTGAAAATTATAGATGTATAATAAATATTGACATTTTGTACAGGGATGGAGCCAGGAAATATTTATTTATTTATTTTTGGAGAAGTCCATACTGTATTTGCACTTCGAGCTTGCATTTAGTCTGTATTACTGATGTTGATCTGCAAGAAGACCTGCTTTGCAGAATGGATCCAAATGGAATATACGAGCTCTGCTGTGGAATTCTATGAAGCTGTGTGCATGTTGTTGTGATTTGTAAGAAAGTGACCCTCCCCATTTGTCATGAGAGACTGCTTTCCATTCTCTCATTATTTGCTAACAAATTTTAGTAAGCATTACATATTTTCGAATAAGCATTCGTTTGCAAAGCCCAGTTAGGTGTAAAGGCTTGGAGGCCAACAGTGGTTCGTGATGACTCAATTCAGCTTCTGATTGATGATTCAGGGGATACATCATGCCTGGCTCTGTCACTTGTGGGAAGGGGAGGGTCATTGTAAGGAGTATTGGCTATTGCATATTACCATCATTGACTGCAATTTTCCTTTTGAAAGAAAGCTGCCTGAGAATGTTTCCAGCCTATGTCCTTTATAGGCTTATTGATAGACAAATATTCCACAACAACAGCAATTCAAAGCCTAGTCATTAATTTCATCCTAATCCTTAACATCAGTTTCCTTTTTTGTCATAGTTGCCTCTTGTGATATATCCCCCATTTTTCTACCACATCCTTCATTGCTGTCCAAGATCAAGGGAGAACAAGTGATTAAGGGAGAACAGTAGTAATTTTTCTTTGTTTTGTTAGGTTAACTAGTAATAAAAACACAAGATGTGTGCTGGATGCTTTCAGGCTTGATTAGATTTAAAACATGAGGTTTTTTAGAATAGTAACTGGAGGAAACAATAGAAGCTGTAGAGGTAAAGGAACTGAGTGTTCAGATAAGACACTTAAAAGCAGAATGAGAGTGCCTATGAATGGGAACAAAGACCTGCAGCCTTCTTTCACAATGTGTATGTCAAGTCAGATTTTTGAGATTGCATCTTTCAACTGTTCTCTGTCTCCCTATTTATATACAAATCAATCAAAATTCTTGTTGGCAAGTACAGAACTTACCTCTCTACATAGTAGGGTTTTTATTTTAGGACTTCAAGGTACTTAGAGGCAGCTTTGTGTCCTCATGGGTCCTTCTAGATGAGAAAGCAGAAGTATAAAAATACCAGTGGAAAGGACTTTAGCTTGTGAGGGACCTCAGACTGACTTGGACTCTGGGCTTTTAAATCTAATCTCTCTTGCATGGTGGGTGTTGTCTTGGTAGAGTGATGGTTCCACTGAGACTGTATCTTTGGTTGTAAGCAGCACATTCAGTTTTTGCTTACATACTCAGCATGTTGTGCTAGAAATGCAGTAGAACACTTGGAAAGTACTTTGTTGCTGATGTCCTTTGACATTGAATCTATTGAGATTGCATTTGTGCCATGACTGAAATGAACATCAGGAATGTGAAGAGCAAATTTATCGAGTGACAGTGTTTATGTAATCCGATAACTTGACTTGCCACACACATACATTGCTCTATTCCGGTTTGATGTGTCCTTGTGATGACAGATGATGTCTGCATTTTGGTTTGTTGATGAGGGTTCTTGGGGAACAGGTCAGCAGGAAGCAGTTTGCCAGAGAAGTTCATAAAACCACAGTATAGCTGCTGTTCCCAAATGAAGGACTGTGAAAGAGAGATGTGATCTGGGTGAACTGCTTTACAGACTGGATCCAGAACATGAGTGTGCACCCCGTAGAACAAATGGGGACCTTCTTCAAAGAGGCACATAAGAAATCACCTTGCCCAAATGGGACTCAGCATATAGTCTGTTGGCTACTTTCTGAGGAGTGTTTCTTATAAAATAAAATAAATGCAGACACTTACAGGTGGTGTAGATAGTCTGAAGCCTGAGCTCAGTAAGAATTTAAAAAGGGCAAATTTCATAAAGGTAGTTAGGACATCACTGTGTTAAGATCAATATTAAGGAATCTTTTTCACATCATCACATTTCAATGAGTGGCTCAGCACTATTAGCAATGTGTTTTAATCCCATGTCTTTTTTTGTTACACTATTTTATAATTATGACAACTGAAATTATACAATTTAATTTGGTCTGTTAAGATGCTGGAGATTTATTATTTGGCTGCCCTCATACATGTCCAATTTGAAAGTAACAGATAATTGAATATTTCTGTCTTTATGGTCTCTAATAACTGAGTGAGGTCATGTCTCACATTCTGCAAAATTTTAATAGAACATTTTAGGACAAAGTTTCTTATTAAATACAGTGTGGATCCCACTTTTACTATCACTGTATTATAATATTTTTGCCATGAGTGTTAAATTCAACAACACTGAAATTAACACTAACAATTAGCTTGGAATTTTTTGAGAGCAAATGATGTCAAGCCAACCTAATTTCCTTCTCAAATCATCCCTAAGGTAACAGGCCTTGTTGTTAGAGAAGAGATGGTAGGTGTCACGTACCTTGATTTTGTGAAGGCTTTTTATTCTGTACTATATGACGCTCTTCTAAGCAGGCTAGGGAAACATAATGTGGAAAAAATTAATAAGGAGGTTACAATGCTCTGTTGAAAATTGTATTCAGTTTTGTATTCAAAATGTAGAACATTATCAGTGATCCATTGACAAAATAAAAGAACTGCCTGGGGTTCTGCAGAGGCCTGTCTAGCCTCTAATACATCTCAAGAGTTTTATTAATGACTTGGATGATGGAATAACGTGTGCTTCTTAGACCTGAAGCTGGGATGGACTGCAAGAATGTCAGTAGACAAGGTTAGAATTGAAAATGATCTTCATAAAACTGAGAAATGGGCTATAACTGACAAGATGCTATTCAGAAGAGAGGAATTTCTTTGTAGGAAAAGGAATGATCGACTGCACAGCATGATCTGGGGAGTCACAATCTGAAAGACAGTGTACAGTATTATGTTGACATGGGTAGGGTGAACAACTCCAAAGGACATACAATTCACCAGTACACACTGAGAGGTTTGTGTGCTCTGTTCAGCAGTGGTAGGGTCCTGAAGTATAACAAGATTTCAGTTAGACATTTGGAAAAACACTTTTACCATGTAGATGCTGTGCACTAAAACAAATTGTCTGCGCAAGCTGCAGATGTCAATGAAAAAATTTTGGCAAGTAGGAGCTAGAAGGGGCTTAAATGTTGGTGGTACTGTCAACAAGGTTGAGAGGATGGACCCTACCAGATGTGGTTTGCTTAAAGCTGCTTTCTATCCCGATCTCTTGCCTGTTTCTTACATTTCTAAGGAAAATTCACAGAAATCAACTAGCAGGATCAGGAGCAAGGCTCATCACAGGGTCCATTCATCACAAACAACAAGAAACCTAAGCCACAGTTACCTTACTTGAGTGTTCTACCACAGTTTGATGGTCATGGTGCTCCTTGAGACTGAAACCAAAAAGGTTATCCAAACTTACTTACGATAAACTATATGCAACCTGTTCATGTATTTCATAATGACTGTAGGCTAATAAAACAGTAAAAAAGAAAATGACTGAAGAAACTCCCTGAAGTGAATTAAGCAATGTTTCAATTGCTTGTTTGTTAATGTAGTGAAGATATAATTAGAGATTCAAGCAATAAAAAAAAGAATCTGTAACAAATTATGAATGAATTCTGTAGTAGGCAGGTTCCGTCCCTGATGGAACACAAATTTTCTCTCCCTAATTATAAATTAAATATTAATGTAACTGGAATGTTTAATATCTTTAAATGATGTACAGGGCTAATATTTTACACTGTGAGATTTCTTTGCTAATTGAAGGGTTTTATTTTTTTTACAGCAACTTTCAATTGCAAGACTAGAACGTGCATTTTACACAAGAATGTAAATGAAATTAAGTGTATGGTCTCTGACTTCTACTGCTTACTCTTCAAGTTATCTTTGGTTATGGAGCTATGTAAGCTAGTGTTGTGGTGGTGGGAGGCAGTATGCCTAACATCGCCCCACATCCAATGGGGAGACTAAAGAAACATTCCATTCTTTCTCAAATTCAGAATATCTCCAAGTTTTAAGTGTGAGGCACCACATATGTTGTGTTCAAGAAGCAAGTCATAATTTTTTTTCTGGACAAGGGCAGGCGAAGTCCCATTATGAATATGTTATCAGCTGGGTACTGGCAGCCTCATGAATGCTGTAAACAATTCAGTCTCTTGCTCTTATCTTCAGCATAGGACTTTTGGTTTCCCTTTGGAAGAGGAAGTGGCGGATGATGACAAGCTTTGCCAGGATACTGGGAATGTAATAAGTTCCAGAGGACTGATTAATAGGGAGCTGGACACAGTGGTCTGGCAAATCTGTACCATCAATACAATCCTCTTGCCCTTTAGAATCCTTCAGTTCTTAATGGAGAAATATCAGTTCTGGAAAGAAATATCAGTTTTAAGAATTGGAATTTTTTCCTCTGAAGAGTATAATGTCTTTACCTTTCATCTTATTAAATACATTTTTATAATGAACTGCGAGTATCTTGGAAATAATAGGTTTCCTTTTCGTGCCTCTGTCTGGCACGTAATGCAGTTAATTTTATATGTGGTTAGTGAATACCGGTCGTTCCCTCAATAACTCTGACCTGGGTAGTGGAAGACTCTCATGTCTTAATTGCTTGACCCTAAAGATAGAATAGGCAGATAGGCCTGAACAGGTAGTGAGTCTAACGTGGCATAGAAGGAGGGGGGCAACTAGCGCAATCAGTAGAATATCACACATGAGAAATTATTTTCTCAGTTGGAATCATTTACTTCTCTACTCAGACCATTTCACTCCCTTTTGGTATTTTATGGTTGACTGATGTAAGGAATAGAAAATTCACTGTGTAACACCTGTTAGCAGTAAGTTCAACTGATGAAGCACTAAGATAAAGTACAGGCTAATATTGAGAACATAGAAAAAAGATAATATTTGATTGTAAACTGAAATGTAAACTTTTACTTTCTGCATATTTACAGTTTAATTGTTTAATGTCTATGTCCCTGAGTACTTGGAGGAGAGAACAGTATTTCTTAAAATGTACCTGAATTCCAAAATTAAAAACAATTCTTGATTCAAAGCTGGTGTCTGTGTAGTGGGAGAGGATTTTTTAATCTTTGAGTGTTAAAATGCTTCAGAGCAAGGCTGTATAGTGGATTATAGTTCACTGTTCTTTCAAACAAGATGAAGAGAACTTCTAATATGTAGGTCTGAAGGATGTTTGAATTCAGGTATAATTTGTGGTACTTGAGATAAGAGTAGGAAGTATGTTAAATTTATGTGAAATCATAGGTGAAAACATTCCCTACTGACATTTTGGTGTCCCAGGTTCTTCATATGCCTCATTTGAGGAAGTCCAAAGTGTTAGAGTAGATATGTTCTGTACAGGTTGTGTTAACTTTAGCCAGCCTGGGCAAAAAAAAAAAAAAAAAAAAAAATTCCAACACTGTGTGAAGTAATTCAGTACCGTATATCATTTGCAATTTATTTTCCATATGGAGAAGGAGTTGATTCAGGGTTTGGTGGGTTGTGGTCATAGAAACTGTGACTGCAGAGATTGTTACTTGATGCTGAATATCCATTTGCTTCATATTTGCCCCTCTTCCTGACAGTTCCTTCAGGAGGTGTGTCACACAGGATAAAATGCAGCTTATTCTCAGCAAAGATGGTTTGACCTCATTACTAGGGCAGACAGGTGTATTATTTAATCAAAGCCTTAAAGCCTCAGGAAACCCTGGACTTTTTCCAAGATCAGTTGGGATTAGCCTAACCCTTTGATGCTAGTTTAGACGTCCCATGGAGCCACCAGTTGAAGAGAGCAAGTGAATGCTGACTAGCTATGGTCCTAAGTTTCTTGGGCAAGACATCTGTGAGACCAATTTGTGTGGGAGAAATTGGACCAAGAAAGAAAACTATTTCATGCTAATTGCAAGTTCCAATTGTAAAGCGGGAGGTGAACTGCCACTGACAGGCTCTTGAACTAATTAACCAAACAGTCCAGTACCCCATGCTGTGTAATGTTACACAACTATGCATAAACAACTCTGCTGAAGATTTATCCCGACCCCAAACTTTGAACAGGCACTGCCGAAGTCAAACACGCTGTTTGAAGTGTCAGGATGATCTGCAGTCCTCTTGTCTGATGCACTACATGCTTGGGTCTAATTAACGACAATCAAATAAGGAAAACCCTAATCAGTGTTCAACAGCTATTATGCTCAGTTTAGCAGAGAGAAAACATAATTTCAGAAGAGAAATAAACGTGGTATTATGTGGAACTGCAATAAATCCTTTTAAGTGACTATGTGAATTTTTGTTTATTACTGTAACATGCCAGGAAATTGTGATGTAAGGCCTTAGGGAATAAAAGGAAGGGGTTAGGGAGGAAAGAAGTCCCTTATTACCCAGATTCATTGTTTGCCTAAAATTGCTTCCATTGATTTCTGTTGTTGGAGTGTAGCTGACTACATTCTTCATCTCTCTTCACTTTTGGACATATACAATATCAGTTTTTCTCCTTCCTTACCAATCACAGGGAAACTTTTTTTTTCTGAACTATATTTTATAGAGTAGTATCTTTTCTTAAAATGCTACTGTGCGTCGTTTACTCTAGCATGTGAGTACTCATCATTGTTTTGTGAATGGGGAGTCAGCAGGAGGGCTCCCATGAAATTCAGTAGTCAACATGCCATGATTTGATTCATATGCTCCACTTCTCACCTTCCTGGGATCTTAGGGAATTTCTAAAACTTTGTGGGGTGGTAGAAATATGGTCTGTCAGATCACGTTCATCACTGGGTGTGAGTTCTGAGCCATGAGTCCTTGTGTGTTCATGCTACAGTGCTTCTAGACGAACCACGAGTGCCCAGGAAAGAGAAAGTTACTCAGAAGAGGTTCATGTTCATCTCTGTTTTCTGGAAGCTTCCAATGGTCTGCAAGGTAAAGATCCCTTCAGAAGATATTTTTTATCTTTGAATGACCATAACAGAGGAGTTTCCTGACCTAATTATGCATCAAAAGGAGATAGCCTTTGTCAGTTAGTTGTTGCACAGAGTTCTGCTGCACTTTTTTTTACTGTATCTGAACAGCTGTTTTGAACAAAGTCCTCTGAACTCACTCTCCAATAGGCATGTTTAGCTTTAAGTTTTTTCCCCTTTCCCTGTGTTCCCAAGGACACAAATGGATACTCTGCGACTCAGTGTCATTTTCTTGTAAGTACCATGGGTTTGTGCAAAACTGTAAGCAATTTCTCTCCTGACTGTGCAGTTTCCCCTGGTGATGTTTAAAGGAACATTTTTTAATTCTATTTTTAAATTTTTAGAAATAGCTCTCCAGAGTGTCTGCTGCTGAATACTAATAACATTTTATGCTAGCATAAAAGGCTAGTTTTATTGAAGATCACAGTTTTGGGGGAAAACTCTAGTATTTGCATCTCAACAGGCAAGGGGAAAATGTTCATAGGTTTATGGAGGTCTTTTTCCTCTCCTTCAGCTTCAATAGCTTAGTTAATACTAAATTAAATTAAACGTGCTAAAGGAGCTGTGGCGAGTGTTTGCTAATATGCATGCTAGCCTTACCAGAGGGTGTTACAGAACACCAGTTCTTTCCCAGATGTGTGTAATTTTAACACCTGCTCATCCCCAAACTTCAATTACTTGTTCCTAGGGCTATTTATAACTAAAGATGTTGTTGGTGTCATTGGTATTTTTACATTGGGCCATATGGCTGAAAGAAGAGGCAGAGAGAGGTACATAACAATGCAGAGGGCAAAATAATTGTCTGGAAAATACAGACTGTGGTTCAATATGTCTGGAAATGGCATGCAGAATTTAATTTACACCATCCTGGTTCTGTGTGAGGAAAGGATTTGCAGACAGTGATCTGTCTCTCAAAATCATCTTTCTTGGTTTCCATAGCCTACTGAATACAACTTAAACTGGTTCTGGTAGACCAATACATATACTTCAATAATAAAAGCTAAGTAGTCTTGTCATACAGGGACACTGGAAGCTGTGCCTGCAGTGGCTTCATTCTGCACGTCACACTGCACAAATGCTGCTGGTCTCCAGCTAAACCAAAGTATGAGCAAATAAGAAGATAAATCTGTTTTTGTTCAATCTAGCTGTAGTCTTCAGGAAATGATAACCTGTCAGACCACACTGCAAAATATCTACACTTTTTCTGTTGGTTAATGTTTGAAGATTTCTTTTGGAAAAAAAATGCTTTCTACAGTGGGCTACATAAGTGAGAGGAGGGAGCTGAAACTAATCATATGCTTGGAATATTTGAAGAAATAGGTTTTGTTTGTTTGTTTTGGTTTGTTCCCCTCCATGCAATATTTTTGGCTTATTTCATTTCACCTCCTGCAGTCCAATTACCTGATGTTAGGACATTCCTGTTCCAGCCCACAGAATTTAATTGTTATCAAATACCTGAATCTGATCTGTGGTGTTGTTACAAGGAGTTAAGAGGTTCTTGTGCCTGCTCTCTGCCCATCACTAGTGGAGTCATCGCCTGGCAGCAAACCAGGTAATTTCTTAGGAAAAAAAGACTGAGAGGGGATCTTATCAACACTTATAAATGTGTAAAGGGTGGATGTTAAGAGGATGAGACCAAGCTCTTTTTGGTGGTGCCCAGCAACAGAACAAGGGGCAACAGGCACAAACTAGAACACTGGAAGTTCCACACAAACATGACAAAAAATTTCTCTACTGTGAGGGTGTTGGAGCACTGGCACAGGCTGCCCAGAGAGGCTGTGGAGTCTTCTTCTCTAGAGATATTCAAAACCCACCTGGACGCCTTCCTGTGCAACCTGCTGTAGGGAGCCTGCTTGAGCAGGGGGTTGGGCTGGGTGATCTCCAGAAGTCCCTCCAGCCCCTACGGTTCTGTGATTGTGATTGTCTCCTCATCTGCTGATCTTGGATGGCATTGGAAGGTAACAGCACCCAGATGTGAAATAACTTGACATATCCGTGTATCCACTGTCTACACTCCTTCCTTAGATAGTAATGCTATGTTGGGATGGGGATGGAGGCAAACAGGTGGAGACAGCTACTTCTGCTACTGCCACTGGCAAGCTGTCAAAAGTCATGACCTAGTGTGCTCTTTTTCTCTTCTGTGAATCCTTTGACTTGAATACAGAGTATGCAGTTCCTAGTACATGTAATCACAAATTTTTATGAGGAAACGTCAAGTATTATGCTGGAGAGAGAAGAAGAGTCAAAATTGCTGCATTAGATCTTCTACCCACCCATTTTTCTCCCAAACATTTGTTTATTCATTTATTTATTTGCAGTATGATAGGGTGGCACACTTCCTCAGTAAAGACCCATCCAACAGATGTTTGTACAGACCATTTAAAGCTGAAATTTGTATGTAAAGATCATGTATTATTGTTGCATACATTCATGACTAAAATTTGCATATTTAGTCAAACTGTATGTATTTAATTTTTATGAATGGGATTTTAAATGCATTGTTCTAGAAAGCACTCCAGAAACATTCTTCCAGCAGGTAGTATGGTACAATATTACCCTCTGGTAATATCTTCACATATTAAGGAAAAGCCAAGTCTGGTTTCTTTGTCTAAAACCTTAGCTTCTTTTACTTTAAGTATTTTATTCAATGACTACAATATGAGAAAGGCCTATCACCCGTAATTTTTCACTTTAAAAGTCTATAACTTTACACATATTCCTTAAAAGTACCCACGCTGTACTTTCTCTATCTTCTTCCCTTTATTCTTCTTTTACCCTGTTACTTTTGATGCACTGCAAAACATTTAGGTGTCTTTAAGTACTGTGAAAACACGGAAATGTTCATTCTCCCTAGGGAGAAAAATGTTTTTGTTTTTCACTCTTTTGTCTCTGCAGATTTTGGTCACTAAAAATTGTATCTTTATTGTTCTTTATGCCTTTATGCTATGGTCAGTGATTGTATTAATGCCTTCAGCTACTGGTATTTCAATATGACTTCATGAATCATTCAAGTTGTAATAAGTTCAAACACAGTCACTATAATTTCAATTTCTCACAGAGTTGAAATGTATAAATTCTATCTTCTTAACTAAATCCTGATGTGGGTTGATCTGAGACTTTGTCCTAGTAGTGATAGCATTTTGAAGCAGAATTCCGTAGACTGTCTGATAAAGACCAGGCTATGTATTTCATTTCTTCCCCAGAGAATTCCATACTGAAGTTATTTCTGGGAGACTGTTCGTAAAGGGTCCATTGCCAGCCTGCACAGAATACAAGATGTTCCAGTGTGATAGGGCTATTGTGCAGGCAGTAAGTCTAAGCTTCTACTGCTTTTTTCTTCTGCATTTCTTTAATATTCTGGAGAGACCACCTCTGAGAGTAAGGATGTTGTTTCAGACTCTGTTTTCTGTGAAGACTTGCCACAGCGGTATCAGTACTGTGTATGATGGACTGTCTGCTGTTCCATAGAGATTAAGGTAAACTTACTCATGTATTTCATACAGAGCATCAAAGTGTTCTAAAATGAAGTTGAAATATTGACTTTAAAAAGTTTTCTTTCAACAGGTATGAACCAGTTCTTTAACATTTACCTCAAACACATTTCAAACTTTTATACGAAATAGATTTGGTTCTGATAAATCAACTTCTGATTTCTCTTAATAACACTTTTGTTTAATCTCATATAGACATGTTGTAGCTGGATAAGTTCTGTAAATGGTTCTAAAACCTCCTCTTAGAAAAAAAAAAAATGTTTAGATTCTTTGGTTATTTTACTGATTTTATTTCTCATTCAAGATCTGTTATCCATAGTAACATCTAATCTCTGAAGAACTTGACAGGAAAACTCTCAGTGGAGGATAAACTCCTACTTTCAACCATCATAAAGGAGATTAATTTATTTTTGTTATCAGCAGTGCTGAAAGATGTCAAAATGTCTGCACTTCACAACAAAGGTCTCTATTTTATCAGATAGCGAATGCGCAATAGTACTTTCATATTTCTGAAATGTCATTTTATTTTTATTATAAATTACCATGGGCATTGACAGACTTCATCTCCAGGGTTAGATACTGAGGTATTAGGTGAGAGAATGAGTGCCTTAATGCAATGATGCAATATTAAGATGGGAGTAGTTCCAAGGTAAATGGAGAAGACTCTGAGTAATCCAGTTTGAGCCTAGACTCTTTTGAATTGTGATCACTTTAACACTGAGCTAGGTATTTTTTTCACTTGTTTGAAGTCACATGTAAGGTAAGTGTGTGCCTGCTAATATTAAGCTTTCAAGATTGTTTCAGAGTGAAGAGCAGTCTGTAGGTAAGTCAAGAGTTGTCACATAGTTAAACTTGTTTCACCCAAAAGCTCTCAAATGATTTAGTAGGTGTGTATATCATCTGATTTCCAACCTGAAGTATGAAATAAGGTACCCAACATGCCATACAAATGTCCTCAGCAGTCATGTTTCTCAAACCACAACAGGGGTGAACACTGCTCTAAACAAGTGAAATAACCACTCTGTAATGTGCTCTGTTGTTCTATTTTTTGAACTTGTCTGCTGATTATTATAACAGCAGCTTTTACCAGAGCTCCATTTACATTGTCTAGGAGATATATATTGGTAAACAGCCTTTTTGTGTATAGTTCAGCTCTCTTTTCAATAAATTCCTTTTAAAAATCTATGCAGTTTACATTTTAGTTCTATGTGACAGGTTTTAGCATAACAACAGGAAAGCAGACTTACCTACTGCTTATCCGATGTAAATTTTTTCTTTAAAAAGGGTGCTTGGATAGTATCCAACATCTGGATCAGTAAACTGAATGCTGTGAGATTCAGATAGGACTGGTTAAATCAAATTAGCACTCCTATGATTAATTTAGAAAATCTGATTGTTTTTGCAGCTTGTGGCATGTCATGTCTCCAAGAACCTGCTTCTGAGAACACAAGTGCTAAGGAGAGCAATGCATAATGAAGGCATAATTTGACAGTTTGTTCACCAGAGCTGCCTGCCATTAANCTTTTCTTCGTAGAAGATGTATCTCCACAGAAGACAGCTGAGAGCATTTCCTCATTTAAACGTGTAGAGAATGTTTAGGAGCATCTAGTACACTTGGCGATAACTGCAGCTAATAGCCCTCTGGGCAATAAGTTCCCTAAAGTACTGAAACCCGGTGTTCTTCACAAAATACACAGACCGCTAACGGCGGTTTGAGCTACCTCTTAACAGCAGTTCAGAAGGAAAGCTCTTCTTGTAGGCTTATTTGCATGATGATAGTCACAGGTACACCTCACACACAACACTGAGGTTTTGTTTCCCAGACTATGAGCACTGCTTCCATTTCGGATGACTTTCAGGTCAGAGCAGAGGAGAAATGGCAACTTTTCATGCCAGAAAAGTCACCTGTACTCTGGAAAGCAGGGAGTCTATTGAGAAAAATATCTCCCTGAGCTTTTTGCTGGTACTCTGGAAATCTGAGAAAGAAGACTCCAGCTGTAAATTGCTCATTTGTTAAATATGATATAGGTAATGGGGTGGGTAATGTTTAGGCATGTGGCAAAGTTCTTGGACTTGCAGATTGTTCCAAGATTTAAGTGGAGCATGTGAGCCAATTTCAGAATCACTCCATTCCAGATCCAAAGGATTTTTCCCCAAAAATAAAAACAGTGCTGGTAAAATGTGTAGCTAAGCTTGCCTGACACTCCTTGTGATAAACCTTATTTTCATTCCTCACAGTTCTAACTAGACTCTAGTTTGGTTGAAACTTTACATCTTCTTCTTAAGTCTGTCAAATCAAATACAGTTTTATTAACCGAAGTTAGTTTTCCTGCAACAGAGCTTTCTTACTTCTGCCTTTTTATCACAGTCTTTTCAGAACTCGAAGTAGTTTATTCTGTTCAGTCAATCATATATTTAAGCGTTAAGCAGTAGTTATCAGTGGATTTGCTGACCACAGCCAGGCAAAACTCTACAGGAAGCAATAGTAGTTCTTAAAATATTCTTCTTGTCTGGACATTAGGAATATGAGGCTTATTTGTGTCACTTAGTTCTGCATCTCTCTCTGGCTGATAACAGCCTCTTCTTTGACACCTGTAATAGGTGGTTTTCTGGCCTTTGGGATTTTTGCTTAGAGGTACATCAGTGGTTTGAGAGCAGGATACTGAATTTGGTCAGGTGCAAGTGATATAGTCTGGCACGAAATTCACTCAACTTCTGTTTTAGGCTTTGCAGGTGTTCTGTGTTTCACCTCACCAGGCTGAGGAACAGGTGGCTGTACACAGCTGAGCTCTTTGGGAGGGCTGTGTTCTTCTGCTCCTGCTGTGATACTGCACCTACTAAGAGTCCTGGAGCATCCTGAAGGCCTACTGAGCCTAGAGTTTGCTCTCAAGGAGTATCTGCATGCCATCATCTGAGTTTTTTATAAACAGGAGACTCTGCAACAACTTTTAACATCTGCCTATTTTTATTTTTTATTTTGGTCTGGATGGGGAATGGATAATCATGGGATGACAGGTCTGGGATTACTACAGTCCATTTGATCTTTTCCTACTGCATAAAGTATATGGCTGCTTTCCTCATGTGTTCTCAACACTAAATTCTCTTCTCCTCAAGCTGCAGTGCCACTGGGCCATCAGATCACCTACCATACTTCCTGCTTCTGACTGCTGTTTGTAAGTTTTCTTATGCAATGTACTTTTTTATTGGCTCATTTGAAGTCCTTTAGCAACTCAGGGTGGGGGGATCTTTGTGTTTTTGTTGTGGTTTTGTTTTGTTTTTATTAAAAAAAAAATCACATGAACACGCTAAATCTTCATCTCTTTGTCAGCCTCATGTCCTGAAGTTAACTCCCTGAACTGAGTAGACCCTTTAAGATTTTTATTTGTTTTTTATTTTTTTTCCCTGCCTCATATAACACAAGAATTATTATAGGAGACTGTGACACAGAAATATCTGGGAAAATGTTTAAGTGCTGGTTCTGGAACCAAATGGAAAGCCTAACACTGAATGCTGAGAGTCAACAGGACTTTCCAGATTTGCAAGCTATAGAATTACCAGAAAAAAATAACAATCTAATGCGTGTATGAAACTAATTGCACATATGTCACAGACTGTACAAACAGTTTTAAGAGTGACTTTAAAGGGATTAGGAGTATGTAAAATGGCACCAGATGATTGGTGCCATATTGCCATTTGTTGTTCCACTGCCAGTGAAGAATCACTTCACTCTTTGCATAGCATGGTGGTCAACTGCTGTATGATAGCTGTTGAATACAACCTGGTGAAAAAGCATACATCTTCTGAAGTTGTCAAATCCTTTCTTGCTTTTCAAACGGGATGCTCATTAATCTTTAAATGACGGCTTAGGTGATAAAGATGCTACGTGTAGTTACAAAGATGCCGCTTTTTGTCTTAGTCCATGCTAGGATTGCACACCGTGTATGTGCAACTAATAAGTTTGTGAAATGAGTTTCACTTTTCATCAGCCTTTGTATCACCTCTCTCTAAGGCAAATAATACGCTCAGAGAATTTGTAGTCCTTCATCCCTGTGGAACACCATGGCACAGTTTAAAAATGCTAACATGTAGAATATGCAACACTATGTTTGTAGTGGTCTGATTTTAATCCAGATAGGCTTCCAACTTTTTGAAAGCAAATGAGTAACAGAGACTGTAAAATATCAGGTATACTTGATGTGAGTAGTGCTTGCATACCAGTCTTCTGCATCTTTCATAAATTCTATTGCTGCTTCTTTCAGAAATCTTGATAACAAGTGTCAGTATTTTGTGCAACTAATGTAAAAGAGATTTCATTCTATCTACATGTGCATTACCACAATT